>CM063511.1:51089723-51099723 GCA_032207245.1 Pardosa pseudoannulata | reverse complement strand
CTTGTAAATCTTTTGAAAGATTTTTATTATGCAGATGAATTGTTCTATTATTATCCAGATTTAAGGATATGGAGCAAAAGAAACCCAATTTATAATTAAAATTGCTCAAACAGTTGGCTTAAATGTAAACAAGGAAAAAAAGAATTAAAAAATAAAATAAATAGCTTAGAAGCTATATATTATATTCAACCAAACATATAATAGAAAACACATAAATTGAAGACACAAATACTTTTACCTACTTCGGAGCAATAGTTACCACCACAGGGGGAATCTGTGGAAGGTATTAGCTTCCTATTAATTAAAGCTCTCAATATCTTCAGGATGTTAAGTAAAGTTTAAACTTCTTCAGATTTAACAACCAAATTGAAACTGCAAATGTTCAATTGAGCTGTAAAATCAATTTTGCTTTATGTATGTGAGACTTGGAACCTGCTTTAATTGCAATAGAAAACGTAGAAGCTATATATTATATTCAACCATACATAGAATAGAAAGCACATAAATTGAAGACACAAATACTTTTACCTACTTTGGAGCAATAGTTACCACCAAAGGGGGGAATTGTAGAAGATATTACCTCCGTATTAATTAAAGCTCTCAATGTCTTCAGGATCTTAAGTAAAGTTTAAACTTCTTCAGCTTCAACAACCAAATTGAAACTGCAAATGTTTAATTCAGCTGTAAAATCAATTTTACTTTATGGATGTGAGACTTAGAAACTGACTAAATTTCAAGAGAATAGTTTGTACACCTTCCAAATTAAATCCCTTCCCAGATTATTTAAAACATTTTAGCCTTATCTATATGGAACATTTTTAAGGCATATGGTGTACCGTATAAACAATAAACATTATTGAAGATTTGTACATAAACAGTAGAGGATAACTCTTGTTAAATGGCTCAGTATTTAAAGCTTTTAAAATTGAAATTGGACTACAAAAAGTTTTATTATTTCTAACATTTTGTTTATCATCGTCAATGATGAATAATTAGGAAAACTACACATATTTAAAGGTTGGGGATATAATGGAATCTTGTAAATCGTTTGGAAAATTTATAATATGCAGGTGAATTATTCTATTATTATCCAGATTTAAGGATATGGAATAAAAGAAACACAATTTATGATTAAAAATACTCAAATAGTTAGCTTAAATGTGACCACTGAGAAGAAGAATTTATGAAAAAAAGAGCTTAGAAGGTATATATTATATTCAACCAAACTTAATACAAAAAACACATAAATTGAAGAGACAAATACTTTTACCTGCTTTGGAGCAATAGTTACCACCACAGGGGGAAACTGTGAAAGATATTACTTCCCAATTAATAAAGCTCTCAATGTCTTCATGATCAAAGTAAAGTTTAAACTACTTCAGCTTAACAACCAAATTGAAACTACAAATGTTTAATTTAGCTGTAAAATCAGTTTTGCTTTTAGAGCTGAATCAGCACAATTTACGATTAAAAAGGTTTAAATAATTGGCTTAAATGTGAACACTGAGAAGACGAATTTATGAAAAAAGAGCTTAGAAGGTATATATTATATTCAACCAAACTTTATATAAAAAACACATAAATTGAAGACACGAATACTGTTACCTACTTTGGAGCAATAGTTACCACCACAGGGGGAAACTGTGAAAGATATTACTTCCCAATTAATAAAGCTCTCAATGTCTTCATGATCAAAGTAAAGTTTAAACTACTTCAGCTTAACAACCAAATTGAAACTACAAATGTTTAATTCAGCTGTAAAATCAGTTTTACTTTAAGGGTGTGAGACTTGGAAACTCAGTTAATTACAAGAGAATACTTTAAACACCTCCCAAATTAAATCCCTTCCGAGGATATTTAAAACATTTTAGCCTTATATATAAAAGGTATACAAAGACTAAAACAAGATCTATATCTGAAGAAATTAAACACAAGAGAGGGAAATTAACTGGACACATTATAAGAATGTCTGCTCATGGACTCCTCCGAGTATCTCTCACTTGGACACCAGAGGGAAAAAGAAAACGCGGTGAACCAAAACAGACATGACGAAAAATGGAAGAGAATAAGAGAATCTGATTTGGATGAACCTGCTGGAGCTTGGCTACCCACAAAGAAAAATACAGCAGGTTGAGGTTCAGTGAGCGAGGAAGCCAAGCCACAGATTCAAAGACAAATCAGAAATTTACTCTTTAGCTTCTTAGAGGCGAATATGACTATATGTTGCATATGACTATATTGCTTATCTAGATGGATGCTACACCCATTTCTTCTTCTTGCAAAACACTACAGAGTGTTGCAGGCCAAGGCTGTCCCTAATATTTGTTCCCATCTAGTCCTGTCTCCCTCTTCACCAAATCAAGCCACCCAGTGAGTGGTCTTTTTCGACTATTGTTTCCAATGGGATAAGTAAAAGCGATAATTTTTACTGAGTTTGCATTGTCAGATCGGAATAAATGTCCGAGCCATCGTAGTCGATTACATTTTATAACTTTAACAACATCTGGTCAACCACGGTAGCTCAGTTGGCAAAGGCAACGCTCTCGTAACTGGAGGGTTGCGGATTCGGAGCCAGAGCTGGCTTAAGATACGCCGTGTTCGTTAAAGACGAGTGGGGAATGTAAAATATGTTCATGGCCACAATGTTCTCCAAGTTCTCAATGAATACCTCTGGGGGTGGTAGGCCAAGCCTATGGGTCTTCCGCTTGGTCCCTGCTTCAAATTTACGAGGACCCGCTTGAGCATAAATAGTACATTCACTATTCAGGTGTTCGTTAAAACGGAATTCGCATCAATTTGCCTTAACCCTTTAAAGGTCACTATTATAAATTCCTTGAAATTTAATGAAATTAGTTCATAAATGATATCTATGAACTTTATAAATGTAAATGCATAATTTTTTTACATTTTTTGAGGGAGGTGGAATTTAAGGGGTGGTTACAATGCAAAAACCAGCCCCTTGTACGGAGTGAAAATGCTTTTTTAAAGGTTTAATTATGATGCGGGAACATGATTATTATTTAAAAGGGTATGATAAAGAAAAACCAACCAATTTACAGCCAAATGATGGCCATATAGTACAGCACTGCTTTTAGGTACCGGAATTCATGGGTTAAAATCTCACTTCAGGTATGTATGTTACTAGCCATTTGGAATAGGCCTTAAGCTGTTGCTCTCGGTCTTATTAACACTTGTGTTGAAAGACAGTAGATCGCACCAAATATAAACAATTTAAAAGCGTGGTTTGGATAGACATTTATTTGGGCTTATAAGTAAAAAAATCATATTACTGACTTTTCCAGGTAAAGTAAGTTTAACCGCGTACATGTCAAATGAAGTATAGAGCTCTTGTATACTAAGTTGGAAATGTCATGAACACAGAGAACCTAAAAGCCCATCCTATGTCTTTCAAATGCAGAGAAAGAATTTAACAGGTGGTTTCGCTCCGAAACCACTGTCCGTTAAAGGGTTAATACTAGTAGCGTACTTGGTAGCGTACTATCGTGCTTGGTTTGACCAAGTGGCACAAGAAAACAACAACAATTATTATTATTATTATTATTTCAACTACTAGTTATTAATTTTTATGACTAAACCTCATAAACTTACGTTTTTTAGTGCTCTCTGCTAATATTTTGTTATAGTCCGCTAATATGGTGACGAATGTCAGCTGGTTTTTATTGATGTTCATTCCCCAAATATAAAATAACAGTTAAATTTATCAAAATACCCACATACATACTTAGATAGATAGGTATAGAGATAAAAACGAAAACATAAAAGAGTCGTATTTTTATGTCTTACCTTCCCCAAGAACCATTTAACGCTAGTTTTGACACTTGTCTACGACCTGGATTTTTTTTTCTATGGATGAACTGTCTAGTGTGATACTTTCTTTCTGCTTATATCGTTTAGCATATTCCTTTCTATCTTTGTCCGTGTTACATTTTCTTGGTCAGCCGGTATTATCTTGCTTTATCTTCAAAAAAAAAAAAAAAAAAAAAAGAGATCGATATCAACAACAACATTGTGTTACTTGTACCTTTGGTAAATATCAAAATCAAATCAGGGTCTCCAGCTATTATAATCGCATGGACTACATCAAAAAAGTTTCTTAAAATTTTAAACTCAAAGGTTAATAATATATTTTCCTGTAATTCGGTTATTGAGCAGCATTCACTTCCATAAAGAAGAATAGGTCTTACTAGTATTTCATAGTTCTTAATTTTAGTATTTAAGCTAATAAATGGATATTTTAATTAGTATTTTTATTTGATAAAACAATTTAAACACATCCTGCATATTACTAAATTCAAAGTTAGGACTATTAATAATTCAAACAGACAGATTTCTAAATGCAATTATCAATGTTTAATGTCTAATAAATGTTTCGCAATTACTTTTTAATATATTTCAATTCTTATAGAAGAAAAAATTTATGAAATCAGTGCAAAAGATAATCCCTGTAACAAATTCTAGCATCTGGGATTTAAAAGAAAAAACTGAAGATAAAGCTATAACAAACATAAAACCATAACTTTTTATGCTCTAATTTCTATCTCATTAAAAAAACTTGTTTAATATATTAATAATTCATGACGCAATATTCTTAAACACCAGACATACATATAATTCAAAGAACATGCAACGAAATTCTTTTTTTCATTGCTTTAATAAGAAATAATTTTTTTCACTTGTATAAAAAATAAATGATAAATATGCAATGAATTCTTTTCATTATTTAAGTCGAACATATTTTTTTTGTATCAAGAGTAAAAAGAAAATAAACGAAAAGATGTAAATCCTATGTGACATTTAATTTACTATTTCCATGGAAACCGAGTAATGAAATAAATAATTTCAAATCGAAAATTTCTAAACAATAAACCTTCATATCTCGTTGTTGAAATAAAATCAGGTAGACTTGATCCTTGTCTCATGATATTACCGTATATTTGTTTTTATTTAATCCGATTTTTTATGAGATGCTTCCGTCATATTCATAACAGAAAATTTGATTTTTCAAGCTGCTTTTTGCTTTCAACTATGCGAAATATATAAAAATATTGTGAATCATCAGAAAAACTGACTTATATATTTTGATGAATATTGATTTAGACGAAAGAGAGTTTTTGTCCGAAAAAACGTTTTTTGGTATTAAAGAGCTAAAAGACATTGGAAATAGCAGAGTAGGATAAAAAATATGAAATGATTTTTTGTTTGGAAGACGTAAAGCTAAGCTTTATGATGAAGTGAAAAACTTCCAAATGAATGATTATTTTATTTCCTTTAAATCGGGTTTTGACGTATAATACTTAAAACTTAAAAATCTTTTAGTTTAATGGTTTTGGTATTGAATAATTGAAATCATAATGTACCAAATGCATTAAAATTATTAATCTGTATTTAAGTTCCTAATTGAATTTCTACTTTTTTAATATCCTCCTACAAGACTGAGTTAACACGATGAGGGGACTTTATTATATAGTCTCTCTGTACGAATGGAAAGTTACTAACAGCAAACTTTCCATTCAGATGGTTCTTGGAGACTGACAGTAAACTGTCCGTTTAGGTGGCGTCACTCTCTGGAGACTGACAGTACACTTTCCATTAAAGCGGCTTTAGTCCTTGGAGACGAACAGTAAACTTTCCGCTCAGGTGGTTCTTGGAGACTGACAGTAAACTGTCCGTTCAGGTTGTTCTTGGAGACTGACAGTAAACTGTCCGTTCTGGCGGCGTCACTCCTGGAGACTGACAGGAAACTTTCCCTTAAAGCGGCGCTAGTCCTTGTAGACTGACAGTCAACTTTCTTTCAGGTGGCGTCACTACCTGGAGATTGACATAGGACTTTTCATTTGGTAGGCATTTTTTTGGGTCATAGTTTGAATTGACTTGCTCATGGAAAAGTCCACGATCAGACAGTCAGCCTCCAAAGAATGATGTTGCCTTATAAGAAAGCTCACTGTTTTTTTCCCATGGATCAATCAAAGTATTAAGGGATATTATTCTAAAATCTTTGTATTTCATTTCCAAGCATAGTATTCGTAATAACAGCATATTACAATACAAACTGTTACTTGGAATTTAAAAGAATACAGAACATTCTTTAAAGGCAGACTACCATATAGCCCGTCATATGACGGGATACGTAAAATTTTTTAATTTTCCAGAATTGTAAAGTACCCTACCAGAATTGTAAAGGACAGGTAAAAAATGGTTTGTTTTTTGGCTGAGAATTATCTGGTACACCCTCAATAATTTGTTTATCTTCATACTCCTCTAAAATCTCCCGATACTGTGAATGTAATTTAGAATCACGTTGAATTCATTTAGTCAAACCGTGTGGTTATGTTTAAAAAACAAACACACAAACGAACAAACTTCTTAATTTTCAAAGATATATAACTTAAACGCTAGATATTTATTAGTCCGTGAAATAGACTCCTAAACTTTTATGAAAAAATTTGTTGTTAATACCGAGGATGAAATTTTTGATTACAACAAAAAATAATCGATGATTAAATTTTAAAATTATCACGTCTTACCTAATCTATTATTTAATCCAAATATAAAAGAAAATTATTTGCGTAATATCTAAGTTAAAAAGGTATGAAAAGTTATAAAGCGTATGAAAATAATGCAGACCATATTTAAATAATTCAAAATAAGAAATGATTAAATGAGAGGAATAATATCATATTGCTAGAAAGAATGTTATTTTCATCTACTTATAATGTGGTAAATTTTTTAAATTTAATCATCTGCTCTTAATCCAGGGAAAATAGGGCTCGAAATAATAGCATTAAAAGCTCGAAAAGGGAGGAAAATGTGGATTTCTAATGTTTAAAAGACGACAGTACTTTTCGCTGTGATACGAAGGATATTTATATCAATTTTAATTTGGAATCTATAGATTAGGTAGAAGAAAATCAGTACTCGATTCCAATTTTGCGAACCCTAACTCATGAAGGATCCAATATGGATGCCACTTTTCATTCCAGGTCCAACGGCTTCATAATTCGAAGACAGACAGACAGATAACTTAGGCTATTATCCTATAGAGTATTAAGACTAATTTGACATCCTGGGAGCATAAAATAGCACTGAGGCTTTTAAAACATAAAGAACCAAAAGAATAAAGAATTACATATCGGCGACATGATATACTAGCACATATAAGTATGTGTTCTTAAGTCATCAGCGAAAAAAATACAAAATTATATTCGGGGTACAGTGAATTATCTAAAATAATTTTTCTTCGCGAAATTCGATGAAAATAACGGTGCATGCGCGCATCAGTTCTCAAGCTTTTATCTCATACGAGCAGGGATCGCAAAGTGCAGTGCGAGACGAAATGAAGTGCAAACAGCATTTCTCCATTTTAATTTCAAAACTTACGTAAACACCTCGGGTGAAATGATTTCGGGGACCCATTTCGCGCCAAATCCTCTTAAAAACTTGCCAGTCGTTCTTTCAGCTTAGTTGCCGTCTTTTGTTTACCTTTCAGCTTTCAGCCGAGGATTTTTGCTCAAAAATTCTTTCGTCTTACCCTCTGGCGAGCGGAAAGTTTGAATTATTAATATCTACGAGATTCTCTCTCTTCACCTCCTCCATTTTCTACTCTTGGCATTATGTCCTGGAGTTCTTGTAAAAAAATAATCATTTGGTGTCTTCAACGGGTTTTTATCAGTAGGGAATATACAGGCGTCACTGGTGTTATGATGAAAATGATTGAGAACTATGAGTTTAAAAGCTTCAAAACATGTTCAGTTAGATAAATATACTGCTCAGGAAGTAATGTACAGGAAATTATGTTTTGATACTAGCAAGTTATATAAATTTTAGGATTTACTGCAGTTTAAGGTGCCTCCGAAATTTGATTCTTTATCTATACTTATCATCGCCAGATATACGAGTTTTCTCACAAATGGTAACCTGAGGACTTTTCTGACTGCAAGTGTATATAAGATTTTTGTACGCTGTTTTTATTGAATTTTCATTGCTGTTATTATGGAAGTACCGATATTTTCTCTTAAGTTTCAGCATGATTCAGAAAATTCAGTATTTATTTAGTATCTTCAAACGGTTTTCACCAGTAAGGAATATACAGGCGTCGCAGGTGTTATGATGAAAATGATTGAGAACTATGAGTTTAAAAGCTTCAAAACATGTTCAGTTAGATAAATATACTGCTCGGGAAGCAATGTACAGGTAAATGTGTTTAGATACTAGCAAGATGTATAAATTTTAGGCTTTACTGCAGTTTAAGGTGCCCCCAGAATTTGATTCTTTATCTATACTTATCATCACCAAGTATACAAGTTTTCTCACAAATGGTGACCTGGGGGCTTTTATGACTACAAATGTATATAAGATTTTTGTATACTGTTTTAAATATTTGAATACTTATAGTTTATGTTTTTTATTGCATTTTCATTGCTTTTACTAAGTATCGATATACCGTTAAATTTCAGTATGATTCAGAAATTTTAAAAATTGTTTTCCATACCTCTCCTTTATGAGTTTTTAAGCTTCAAAACATGTTCAATTAGATAAATATACTGCTCGGAAAGCAATATACAGGAAATTGTGTTCCGATCCTAGCAAGTTAAATAAATTTTAGGCCTTATTGAGTTTAAGATGCCCCCGGAATTTGATTATTTATCTATACTTATCTATACTCTCCACGTATGAGATTTTTATTACATATGGTAACCTGAGGGCTTTTCTGACTGCAAGTGTATATAAGATTTTTGTATACTGTAAGTTTATATAAGATTTTTGTTACCTTATAATTGGTACAGGTGCGATATTTACTCAGCGTTTTTTGTCGCCAAATTTGGCGAATTTTCGAGCGTTTTGCCGGGCGATGACTGGTTAGCTTTGTCTACCCTGACACTGGAACTTTGTTGTGGCAACCCTGGTTCGTTCTTTCAGCCCCATTGGTGCACCTGATTTCTGACTTCACCACCCGGCTCTTTGGAATAATTTCTTTTGCCTTACACGATTCCTGGAGTTCGGACGTGTCGTCTCGCGTGATCAGGTTGTAGAATTTTATGTTTTCTTCTTTTTAGTTTGTTGTTTTCTAGTTGTACATTATGGATGTTGTTTTGAACGTTTTGGCTATAATTAATCTGGTTAAGAAGTATCAGTAGAATTTGCGGGAATTATGCAGTCCGTGGAGAGGGCAACGCTTATGTAGAGATGAAGGTGTAATAGGGTCAATTTTTGCTTTGTATTTGTTAAAAAAGAGGAAATTATTTCATAATTATTTTAAGAGAGGTCGGTCTTATAAAAACTAAATTTAATTGTCCTAAGTGTAGTGAGGAAATGGTTATTAAACCTGATAATCGCGTTAGAGAAGGTTGTGTTTGGGTATGTAGGAGTTCTTTTTCTTTAATGTTTATTAAAATATGTGTGTAATAATCATAAAGAGTTGGACAAACAGTTATAAAACATACCTACGCATTATAAAACTTATTTTTGATGTCATCATATAGTTCTTAAATAGTAAGAATCTGTAAAATATATACTGTGTGACTTTTTGTAAAATTCTGTAACAACTATGGTTTCTGAAAAACCATGTGGTGCAGTCCATTTTTTTTTTTTTTTTTTTTTTTTTTTTTTTTTTTTTTTTTTTTTTTGTGTGTGTGTGTGTGTGTGTGTGTTCTTTCAGAAAACACCATTTTTTGCCGTCATTTTAGTTTAGCGATTTTCAGAATTTTTTTTTTTTTTTCCAAGATCGCCAAGAATAAAACATGGCGGCAGGAAGCGGTATACATATCGATCGCATCTGTTCCCTTGTAATTTATTAATTGATTAAAAAAAAGCTAACAATTGATAAATTGTTCGGATTTGGGGCCATTTCAAATTTTGTATATCCGGATTTGAGACCCATTTATCCTCTCTCAGCTGTACTACGTATACGAGAACGTAAAAAAAAAAAAAAAAAAAAAAAACTGTCCTCCTTTATTGAAAGACATTGATTGTGCAGCAATAA
>CM063511.1:51067327-51084623 GCA_032207245.1 Pardosa pseudoannulata | reverse complement strand
GACTTATCACCAAGTTGGCGTAGTTATCCTGATCTGATGTAAAACCCATAAATGCAGCCAAATGTAAAATTCTAACTATGTTGTTTTAGGTAATACTGAAGAATAAGGTGCCCCTTGGCAAATTTGGTGAAATTATTGGCTATGTTTACTAAAATACAAAGGTATTTAATCCGGACATCGTATCCCTTGCTATTTGGGAGACTTTAATTGATGCAGATTGAGCTATTGTAATAGAATTATACATTTTCTTAATTAACCAAAACCATTGAGAAAGCGGTCATTTACATTTATGGGCAATTGATCTCTCAACAGTTTACAAAGTGAACAGCTCCAAATTATTATAGTGAGCCTTTAATTGGTCATTATATCTAATATTTTTAAGCATTACGTGAAATTAATATATAAGAAATGGGTTCCACAAGGAGAGCTGGATGCAAATATAATATAAATTAAAATATAGATACAGATTGTTAGGACACGGCGAGATCAGTAGAAAATGCTAGACTACCATGCTCAGAGATTTTTATCGCCAAGTTGGAGGGGGCACTCTGTTCGGAACAGATGCATTATAGACGCCGGACCCATACGCCATGTTTTTTTTTGGCGACAAACAGAAAAACGCGTGTTTTGATAAATCGCGAAGTAGAAAAACAGGGCGGCGGCCGTCACATAGCATATTTGAAACACAACACAAAATTAACAAAACAAAACTTAAAAAAAAAGAACACAGCAGATTCACAATTTATAGCATTTTAAAAATAAATTTTCATTTTTTTGCGTTATTTTAAAAATTAACAGATTAGTACTATTTATGGTATATATCAACACAGCATAAACACAATAAATATCTTTTAATAAGCACTAATATTATAAAAAAAATATAACCCTCAACACCCCCCCTTGTAATAAAAGAAATGCAAAATAAATTTTATAACACACACAGCAACCCACTCATCGCTCCATAAAACCGCCAAAATATCTCGAAGTTTGGCGAAAAAAAACACGGCGTCTATAATGCATCTGTACCCTCTGTTCTTCAGTCAAGCCGTTGTTTTATATTAAAACTGTTCCAAAAAGAGGGGGACTTACATATACAAAATATTTTTTATTGATTGAAATTTCTTACTACTTATTAATGGTAGTCAAAATATAAAACAGAAGATTAGCTCTTAGAATATTCCAGATGATATACCTCCTGGAGGTTGATTGATACGTATTCCACTGCGCAAATAATTTTTGATATTCATGGGATATTTGAAGTCATTCATACCTTCACCAGTAATAGGGTTTCTGCGAATATTTGAGCTTGACTCCATTTTCGGTAATGCTGTCAAATCAAAATTCTTGCCCTCGAGAATTTCCTCTTGTTCTTTGGTAAGATCGATTATGGTTTTTCTGTTTAGTGTACTCAGATTTATGTCTGGACTATTGGTAATTACTTGTGTGATTTCTCCTGTTATAGGATTTCTTACAAAACTCCTTGATTTGCTCACTGAGCTTTTATCACTAGGTGACGATTTTGAGCTTGCAAATTTGTTTGTAGATCTTGATTCAAATAACCTATCTTGACTGCTTGGATTGTCGTTGCTTGCATAGATTCTTGATCTGTTCTCACTGAGTATTGAAACGCTACTTGTCGATTTCTCTGTTCTTGCAGGTGACATTTTAATTGAAACATTGCCAGTCTTTGGATGGTTGAAACAATTTTCTGACAATTTGCTTTCAGTGTCACTTTTAATGGAAATATCAGTTTTCATTTAGAGTCTCTTGTTGATTATTTTCGACTAGAACTTTTAGATAAAATTCTTATTTTTCCTAAATGGTTTTAGATGCGTTATGCAGATTATGTACTACTTCACAAACAAAATACCTCTTGTATGAAAATTTTATAACTTGAATATATTTTGGAGAGATATATTTACCTGTGTTCTACATTAACTGCTCGGTTATGATTTTTCATGTTAATGATTGAGACTAATAATGTAATGTTTAATGTTATAAATTAAATATTAACTGCTCGGGGGAATTTTTGAAGCATTTATGTAATGTTTGGTTGTTGTTATAAAACAAATGTTATGTTGCTAATATAGCCTAATCGTTGCCACAAGTGATTTGTTTTATGTTTGAAAGTTTCCATTGAATAATGGAAAAAAACCCAAATCATGGTGAACTCGCATTCATTGAGTTTGCAAACAACGAGTTTGGTAGAATCCCAGTTCCGGCGACCGACCGCCGTGTTTTTGGTTGTTTTTTGTGCACGTGATCTCCAAATTGTCGCGATGTTTACAATATGTGCTTCGTTTTGTATTAAGTTTATACCCAATTTCAAAGCATATTTTGAACAAAAAGGGTTTGAAATTTTGCTAAGATGAATACAAATTAAAAAATACATAAAATAAAAAATAGAGCAAGATTTGCCAGAAAATTGGGTTCTAGAATTCGGCTATATTGTCCACTCTTGGCGTGCTCACTGAACTTGGTTTGGAGGGCATTGAAAACTAGGATATGGCAACGAGCTTTACCAAGTTTTATGACGTCTTTTGCCCCATTTAACGATTATTTTAACTATAATACCCCTATTTTATAGTAATGTTTAATTTCTTTCAAAAGTATTTAATTATACTATCTGCGATTTGTTTAGCTGATCAATATGTTCTTTTAAACGATGCCATGATATGTTATTATCATGCCATTTTATTTACTTTTGAAAACTTTCTCATCAGTTACTTTATAATACACCACGAAATCACGTTTATGAAATGAAAGTAACATACATTGGCGTCCTTCTGGTGATCATTTCTAAAAGTCACCAAGAAGGAAATCCCTGATTCATAAAATCCTAAATTTCGCCAAATTCATTCAATTATTTTAAAATATTATTTTTTATATAACGTATAAGAATACTGTAATATAACTTCCAATTGGATTATTTAAATGATATATAACCAGATTTGTTTTTACTTATAAGTGAAGTTTGCTAAAGTTATCTGATAATAATTTCACTCTCCTTTGAACTATTTTACATCTTAATATTAAATTAAAAAGTTATGTTATTAGTATTATATTTTACATTTTCATTTACTTCTGAAAAAATTAATTACCGGTTATTTAGTAGTATATTACGAAACAACGTTTACAAACCTTGAACGTAACATATCCTGGTGTCACTTTGGCGACTATTTCAAGATGGCTGGTTGGTTGATTGAAGTTTACTGGCGCTAAATCCTCTAGGGACAAACTGCGCCAAACAAGATCTATTTCAAGAAGTTTCTGTAAAATAATCGACCAGTTCTGTATAAGATTCCATCTAATTAACTCAATTATTTACTTTGTAAAATTATTTTAGGTAGAATCCCAGTTCTGGGTGCAGGCCACCATATTTTTGGTTATATTTTTGTACAAGTGATCGCCAAATTGTCGCCAAGTTATGTTTACAATTTGTACTTCGTTTTGTATTAAATTTATACCTAATTTCAAAGCATATTTTGAACAACAAAAAAGCTTTGAAATTTTGTTAAGGTGAATGCAAATTTAAATTTGAATTTTTAATGTATTTTAAAGGCGCTTTTGTACTGTTTATTGAACTAAATAGTGCAGAATGTTTTAAATAGGTGCAAATTAAGCAAATGACGTGTCATTTTCCCTAAAATAAAGATGCCAATTGACACCCCCACCTTTTTTCGGCAGTGGCTGAAGAGTCCGAAAAGAAGAGCAAGGTTTGCCAGAAAAGTGGGTTCTAGATTTTGGTAAAATGGATTTTAGAATATGTTATACAAATAATAGAAGCACACATCTCATTATCATGACCAAAATACTGACAGTTTATTTCCCATTACTTTGTAATAGTTATCGTCTTGATAAACTATTATGAACTTAATTAAAATTAATAAAAAGTCAAATTTAAGAAATAATAGCATAACTTGGTAACGCTTTAGTAACCACTTTTATCCCATAAACTCAAGAAATAGCAAATAATATAATTAAACTAGTCATCCAGCTTTCGTTCTGGGTAATTAAAAATTTTTAAATGAAACTATGATTATTTTAAAGCTCAAAATAGATTTTAGAATATGTTATACAAATAATAAGAGCACACAACTAATTATCCCAACCAAAATACTGACAGTTTATTTCCCATTATATTTCCCATTATTTTGTAATAGTTATCGTCTTGATAAACTACTATGAACTTAATTAGAATTAATAAAAAGTAAAATTTAAGAAATAATAACAGAACTTGGTAACGTTTTAATAACCACTTTTATCCATCAACTAAAGAAATAGCAAATAATATAATTAAATTAGTCGTCCAGCGTTCGTTCTGGGTAATTAAAATTTTTTAAATGAAACTATGATTATTTTAAAGCTCAAAATAGATTTTAGAATATGTTATACAAATAATAAGAGCACACAACTAATTATCCCAACCAAAATACTGACAGTTTATTTCCCATTACTTTGTAATAGTTATCGTCTTGATAAACTATTATGAACTTAATTAGAATTAATAAAAGTAAAATTTAAGAAATAATAACAGAACTTGGTAACGTTTTAATAACCACTTTTATCCCATCAACTAAAGAAATAGCAAATAATATAATTAAATTAGTCGTCCAGCGTTCGTTCTGGGTAATTAAAATTTTTTAAATGAAACTATGATTATTTTAAAGCTCAAAATAGATTTTAGAATATGTTATACAAATAATAAGAGCACACAACTAATTATCCCAACCAAAATACTGACAGTTTATTTCCCATTACTTTGTAATAGTTATCGTCTTGATAAACTATTATGAACTTAATTAAAATTAATAAAAAGTCAAATTTAAGAAATAATAGCATAACTTGGTAACGCTTTAGTAACCACTTTTATCCCATCAACTAAAGAAATAGCAAATAATATAATTAAATTAGTCGTCCAGCGTTCGTTCTGGGTAATTAAAATTTTTTTAAATGAAAACTATGATTATTTTAAAGCTCAAAATAGATTTTAGAATATGTTATACAAATAATAAGAGCACACAACTAATTATCCCAACCAAAATACTGACAGTTTATTTCCCATTACTTTGTAATAGTTATCGTCTTGATAAACTATTATGAACTTAATTAAAATTAATAAAAAGTCAAATTTAAGAAATAATAGCATAACTTGGTAACGCTTTAGTAACCACTTTTATCCCATCAACTAAAGAAATAGCAAATAATATAATTAAATTAGTCGTCCAGCGTTCGTTCTGGGTAATTAAAATTTTTTTTAAATGAAACTATGATTATTTTAAAGCTCAAAATAGATTTTAGAATATGTTATACAAATAATAAGAGCACACAACTAATTATCCCAACCAAAATACTGACAGTTTATTTCCCATTACTTTGTAATAGTTATCGTCTTGATAAACTATTATGAACTTAATTAAAATTAATAAAAAGTCAAATTTAAGAAATAATAGCATAACTTGGTAACGCTTTAGTAACCACTTTTATCCCATAAACTCAAGAAATAGCAAATAATATAATTAAACTACTCGTCCAGCGTTCGTTCTTGGGTAGTTAAAATTTTTTTAAATGAAACTATGATTATTTTAAAGCTCAAAATAGATTTTAGAATATGTTATACAAATAATAAGAGCACACAACTAATTATCCCAACCAAAATACTGACAGTTTATTTCCCATTACTTTGTAATAGTTATCGTCTTGATAAACTATTATGAACTTAATTAAAATTAATAAAAAGTCAAATTTAAGAAATAATAGCATAACTTGGTAACGCTTTAGTAACCACTTTTATCCCATAAACTCAAGAAATAGCAAATAATATAATTAAACTACTCGTCCAGCGTTCGTTCTTGGGTAGTTAAAATTTTTCAACTATATGAGAAGACTATATGTGAAGAAAGACTATATTAATTTTAAAGTTCAAAATGGGTTTTAAAATATGTTATACAAACAAGAGGAGTACACAACTCATTGTCCTAACCAAAATACAATTTATTTCCCCTTACGTTGTAATATTTATCGTCTTAACCCACTACTATTAATTAAATTAATAAAAAATCAAATTTAGGAAATAATAGCATAACTTGGTAACGTTTTAGTAACCACTTTTATCCCATAAACTCAAGAAATAGCAAATAATATAATTAAACTAATCGTCCGGCGTTCATTATGGGTAATTAAAATTTTTCAAATGAAGACTATATTTACTTTAAAGCTTAAAATGGGTTTTAGAATATGTTATACAAACAATAGAAGCACAAAATACTGACGATTTATTTCCCATTACTTTGTTAAGAAAATTAGTTCAATTTTGTTAATAATTGTTTAAAAAATGGACGCAGAAGAGTTTTGAGTCAAAATGAGCCATACCGTGATTCTAATGTTCAAATTGATTGTCATTAAGCTTGTTTAATGACAGTAACAGTATGATAGCACACTTATTGTTAGTTACCAGCATGAAGATTCGGGTTTTTCCATCTTTTCTCCAGTTTTTGTATTCATAAGTTAACTAATATACTTAAGATGATATTACTTTTAAAGCTGATGTGATTCATTGAATAGCTAAGAATTGTCAAATTCGTTCTTTAAAAATTATCTACAAACTATATATGACTTCATTATCTACATTTCAAAGCAATGGAGAGCAAAAGAATAAAGACATTTTCTAAAAAATTTCCATTTTAGCTTATATTTGAAGTAAAAAGAATATTACATTATTTTATGAATAAGAAAAGATGAAAAAAAACCTTGATCTAGAAACATCTTAATGTCATCGATTAAAGGACGTCGTCACTTCCATAATGACATTTTAGTCACACCCTAGATATTAACGCTCATAAATGATTTTACCTCTGGTTATTATCGCACACATTAATGGAAGTCTGGAATGTTTTCACAGCCTTTTATTTCTTCAGTGAAAGTAAAAACTTGCGTTGATACAACTTGGAATTCGAGTTTTTGTTAAATGAGAACAGAAAAGTTCTTGGATTGTAGGTTTAACAGCATTTAGGAAGACTTAAACTTTAGCAGTTTAATTTCCGATGGAATAATAACTGAATCGCATTTTATGTGTAAGTTTTCACATAAAAATGTAATAGGACTGTTTTAAGCTAAGAGCTTTTCATTTTAAAAAATGCAATAGAACTGTTTTACGCTAAGTGGTTTTTACAGGTTCTTCTACTTAAAGTTATAAAAAAAATATTTTTTATTTTAGTAATCCATTTACATAATGAGATTTATGTTTCATAAATCACAAAAGAAATGGTAGCCATTTTCTCGTTTTTACTTCCTTCGTCCAAAGCCAAGGAAGTATTATAACTACGAAAAATTTTGGTATTCATGTGTCAAAGGATACAACTTGGAATTTGGGTTTCTGTTAAATGAGGACAGAAAAGTTCTTAGATTGTAGATTTAACAGCACTTAGGAGGACTTAAACTTTAGTAGTTTAATTTTCGATGGAATAATAACCGAACCACATTTTATATGGTTCAGTTTGGGAGTGCTACGGTCTACTTTTTGCAACACGACGGCTAATGAGACCGAGACCTACTGCTTAAAGCCGATTCCGAACGGCTACGAACACATCCATGCTGTAGTGGGAATCGAACCCACGATATCCGGTTCCGAAGGCCAGCACCCTAACCATGCGGCCATCGTTCGGCCACACATTTTATATGTAAGTTTTCCCATCAAAAATGTAATAGAACTGTTTTACGCTAAGTGGTTTTTACAGGTTCTTCTACTTAAAGTTGAAAAAAAAATATTTTAGTAATCCATTTATTTAATGAGATTTATGTTTCAAAATCACAAAAGAAATGGTAGCCATTTTTTCATTTTTACTTCATTTGTCCAAAGTCAAGGAAGTATCTTAACTACGAAAAATTTTGGTATTCCTGTGTCACAGGATACAACTTGGAATTTGGTTTTCTGTTAAATGAGGACAGAAAAGTTCTTAGATTGTAGGTTTAACAGCATTTAGGAAGACTTAAAATTAGCAGTTTAATTTCCAATGGAATAATAACTGAACCACATTTTATATCTAAGTTTTCATATAAAAAATGTAATAGAACTGTTTTAAGCTAAGAGGTTTTCACAGGTTCTTATATTTAAAGTTATAAAAAAAGATTTTTATTTTAGTAATACATTTACTTAATGAGATTAATGTTTAATAAATCAAAAAAGAAATGGTAGCCATTTTCTCGTTTTAACTTCCTTCGTCCAAAGTCAAGGAAGTATCGTATCTACGAAAAATTTTGGTATTCATGTGTCACAGGATACAACTTGAAATTCGGGTTTCTGTTAAATGAGAACAGAAAAGTTCTAGGAATGTAGGTTTAACAGCATTTAGGAAGACTTAAACTTTAGCAGTTTAATTTCCGATGGAATAATAACTGAATCACATTTTACGTGTAGTTTTCACATAAAAATGTAATAGAACTGTTTTAAGCTAAGAGGTTTTCACTGGTTCTTCTACTTAAAGTTATAAAATCTTTTTTATTTTAGTAATACATTTAAATAATAAGTTTTATATTTAAAAAATCACAAAAGAAATAGTAGCCATTTTCTCATTTTTACTCCCTTAGCCAGGTGTCAAAGAAGAATGGTAACTACGAAAAATTTTGGTATTCATGTGTCAAAGGAAAATGCTAATTTACCATTCTGGCATCTAGTTTGGTTAGTATAAGCATCGTGTCTATACGCACATACAAGAAAGCTTCAACTTTGACTACTGAGCTACGGTATTGCTGAATGAAGTATGCCATCATTAATTCTATCATGGGCATCAACAGTACACAAGATGCAATTATGCAGTAATATATCTAGGACGAAAACTGTTCACAGCAGGTCAAGCATATGTCGCCTTGAGTCGTGTGAAATAATTAGATAGACTATTTAATTGAAGGGTTAATCTATATTTGAGGTGTTCCCCTTGATTTTCGCCAAGTTGTGATCGCGGTTCATCGTGAAGCTGGATGATGTTGTTTTGTTTATCAAAACGTCTTTTTTTTTTTTTTTGGTTTTGGGAATCCAATCGTAATTCTGATTGGTTTAAATTTTAGAGTTATTTTTGAATGTTCAACGGTATATGTAATTTGAGAGGTCAGTAAGTTCTTCGTTGGATATCGGCTGGTAAGATTAAAATGTATTTTATTGGGTTTATTAATTTTCCTTTTGTGGTGTTCATTGCAATTTTATTACGTTTTGGCCAATGTTTTATTGAAATTATGTTTTAGCCGCTATTCATGTATGCAGGTGTTACGAGCGAACAGGATTGGCGCCTAACAAAAATCACCAATTTCGCCAATTTTGCCCTTAAATATATTTTTACCTAATTGAAGAACTGAACTGCTCGAAACTCACTGGAAAGGTTTCTTGCAATAAAGAAACATTACAAGAGATGGATAGAAGGAGAAATTATAGACACTATCATCTTCATGAATTAGAAACGAAAAAAATAGAAAGCGAATAAATAGTAACAAACAAAAATAATGGTCCAACAGAATATATAAAGAAAATTGAAAATTGCTTGGAAATTAGTTTTCTATTTCGCTAATTAATATTGTGATTCTGTCATATGTATGTGCATATTTATATTAATTGTAACTGTTTAATAAAAAGTATCTAAAATAAAACATTTCTTTGTTGACCTAAGCAGGAATTGATTTAAAATTTTTTTATACATTTCTTGTTCCCGTTTATGTAATAAAAGACAATTTAATCGCTAAAAATTGTACGTCGAGAATTTGTATGATTTTCTGGGAACTTCATGAACTGGAAAATACCATGTAGAAGGAAATTTATGACAACCATTTATCCGTAATAAATCTTTAACTCTTTAAATAAATAAAATTGGAGGACACAATTTAAGAAAAGAATCATAACACTTTATTTTATTATCTATCTGGTTATTGCTATGCAACAAAAGGGACTACTTAAAAATTGGATTCCCCTTGGCAAATTTGGCGAAAATATTGGCGATATTTACTAAAACACAAAGGTAATCCATCCAAAAATTGTATTGCTTGCTTTTTCTGGCGACTTTAATTAATGCACAGTGCGCCATCATAATAGAACTATTTATTCTTACTTAATTAAAGAAAACTACTTGAAAACCGCACATTTATATTTATGGTCAATTAATCCCTTACCAGTTTACAAACGCAACAGCTCCAAATTATTAAAAATCACCCATTGTGAACCATTAATGGTGTGAGAGATTTGCAAGAACTAACCGTTCTCCTTTCTCCTAACACTTAAATAAATTTAGTTCACAACTACAATTCAAAACGACATGCCTTTATTTCAAATATCCATAGAACTCTGTTTACAAAGAAGAGTTGCCACTTTTACCATACTAAACTATACATGAAATATCAAATCAGGTTTATTTATAACAAATGGTTTGTTATATCTAATTTTTTTAAGCATTTTGCACTTTTAATATATAAGAAAAGAGTGACACAAGGAGAGTTGGATGGAAATTACATATAAATTATAATATAGATACAGATGGTTTGGACACAGTGAAATCAGGAGACACAGTGAAATCAATGAAAATGTTAGACACTCATACTCAAACCATTATCGCCAAATTGGCGGGGGAACCCAATTCTTCAGTCAACCCAGAAAATGCAATCGCTAAGAATTGTACATCGAGAATTTGTAATATTTTACAGGACCTTCATGAGCTAGAAAATACCATGTAGAAGGAAATTTAAGGAAATCATTTATCCGTAATAAATTTTTAACTCTTTAAATAAATAAAATTAGATGACACAACTAAAAGAAAAGGAATCACAACACTTTTATTTTATTAGCTATCTGGTTGTTGCTATGCAACAAAACTTTGTTGCCACACCAGTAGAAGAAAATACGAGGAAGAGAAAACATAGAGAAAGCTACAACCAGTTTTGAATTATCGCTGTGTTTGTTTGTGTACATGATAATTTGAGTACGTTTTGGCTTACATAAATGAAATTTTGAATACGTACATCATACTAAAATTGTAGTTTTATAGCAATATTTTGGTTAATCTGGTTACTGAATAGCTACTTCTGGTTACTATTCTTTTTGAGGTGCTGTTATTTAAATTCATAAAATATCATGTTAGAGTAAATAAAACACATATATTGTGCATGCGATAGTGTACATAACATTTTCCTTATATTTCATTTACGAAAATGAAAACAATACCTTATCTTTTCATGTCGTTATTAGTGAAAAATGCTATTACTACTATATAATTAATAAAATCTAGTTTTTCTTTTAAGAAAAATACAGATAATTTTTTTAGGTTGCCGTGTCTTCATTAAATAATCATATGGAGAATTGAGAATGCCTTGTTCGTTTATTCTCTTTAATGCATTAGATAGTTGTATCCCTAGAACTTGTTCCACTTGTTACAATAGGAAGATAAGAAACACGAAGACAGATTTTAAAGAAAGATAACAAACACTACCTTGCAAGTTATGTGACCGATTACGCTTAATTTGATACTTAGAGAACAAACAAAGCATATATTTTATGGAATTCGGACAATAAATTTGACAGTTGTCTTCATTAAATAACCATTTAGAGAATTGAGAACGCATTGTTCGTTTATTCTTTTTAATGCATTACATAGTAAGATCTCTAAAACTTGTTTTACTTGTTACAATAAGAAGATACAAAACACGAAGAGAGATTTTAAAGGAAGAAAACAAACACTATCTTGTAAGTTATCTGACTGATTAGGCTTAGCTTGATACTTAGAACAAACAAAGCATATATTTTATGGGATTCTGACAGCAAATTTGACAGTTGTCTTCATTAAATAACCATTTAGAGAATTGAGAACGCATTGTTCGTTTATTCTTTTTAATGCATTACATAGTTGGATCTCTAAAACTTGTTCTACTTGTTACAATAAGAAGATACGAAATACGAAGAGAGATTTTAAAGAAAGAAAACAAACACTATCTTGTAAGTTATCTGATGGATTAGGCTTAGCTTGATACTTAGAACAAACAAAGCATATATTTTATGGGATTCTGACACATATTTTAATATGCAATAAATCATTTTTTACATTTTTGCATTTGAGAATACATAATTTGTTTATTCATCACAATGCATTAAATGGTCTGCACTTTACAGCCTTTTAAACTAATTACAGTACCAACAGATGAATATAGAGTACACGACAGAAGGCATATTTTAAAGAAATAAAATCAAATCCCTCTGTTATAAATTATCTGACTTCATTAGGCCTAGTTGGCTTTTTTCAGAAGAAAGATTATCGTATTTGCGGTGAAATTCTGGCTATAGTTTTATAATAAGTAACAATATAATTTTTTTTAAATGAAATAGTATGTATTAATTGACATTCCTTGTTTTAAAATACATTTAAAAATACTGTCTTATGAAATTATATATATATATATATATATATATATATATATATATATATATATATATATATATATATAGAGAGAGAGAGAGAGAGAGAGAGTGTCTTAAGGTCGATTGATCCTGACGACTCTATTAGAATAATTTAAAATAACGTCCACATAATTTTAAAAATACTGTAGAATAATGTAACCTAGATGATTGATGCAGACTTGAAAAAACATCTTTTATTTGGACCACCAGATAACACACAAATCCCCGAAGGGCACAAAGCAGAACACACAAATCCCACAAAGCAGAAAATATTTGATGTTATATAACATCTCGTTCTCAAAGGAAACAGCCTTGGAATCTATGTGTTAGGCCTTATATTAACTTCTGGAAGGGGAGTGACTGCAGGAATGATGTCCTTCCGGTAATGAATAACCTTGCTAGTTTATTCTAGAAAGTAGTACGTCACAATGCACGGGAAAAAATAAATCAACGGGGCTGCGAATCTAAATTGAAGGTAACAGGAAAATTAGCATTCACCGCCATTATTAAAAATGTGTTTTAGAATTTTATTATTACACACACACACATATATATATATATATATATATATATATATATATATATATATATATACATATATATATATATAATGTGTGTGTATTTATATATAAATTAACATCAAATATAAAATATACATAAAATCAACAATGTAAGTATAGTTTGGTAGAAACAAGATGGTATTCTAGGGTTAAAACGCTGATCTTTAAATAAATTTCGGGAGCTCAAATTTGGGTAGTCACCATTTTATTTACATTTAAATTATGAAAAAAAATTAATTGATGATGTAATTATCAATGGTACATTCAATTTGTACTTTACAACTAGTAAAAATTTAGTGTCTTAAAATTATATTTAATTATTAATAAAAAAAAGAACTCCTCGCTGCAACAGCCTTCAATGAGGGCAATGCTTACGGTGCCAATCTCCGTTTACGTGACCAAGGTCCCTGGAAATTCGAAGCGTATGTTCCGATTAGGCAGTCAATCTTACGCGAAACTCCCACCGTTTAGTTCCCAAACACGCTTGGTCTCAGTTCATCTACCCACTGAAGGGAGGAAAGACTGTCAACCTTGCATTAAACCGGGAATCGAAACTTGGATGTGCGTCGTGGGAGCGCGAATCGCTAATGCAACGCCCACTAGGCTTCATGTATCCTTAATATTAATTATAAATGTAAAGATGTGATTTTTTTCTGAGATTTTCGGGACTTTCTCAAACAGCCATTCTGGGAATTGCAATTGCATCGTTTGTTTATTATATACATTGCATAAAATGGTCTGGGCCCTAAAACAGTTCCGACTAGTTACAGTATTAATATAAGAAAATAAAAAAAACCATTATTTCTCATCGTTAGACGAAGACGATCTTTCTTTTTCATATTCATTCTGCTCACACCCCAGCATTAGCGTCCAGAAATGGTTTTACGTCGACTATTACAGCGCAATTTTATGGAAACGACGAATGCATTCTGAGCGTTATGCTACTTGTGTAATAAAAGTAAATTATTTGCGGGAACAGCCCCCAGTTTTGCGATACAACCAAATGATCGGACCGAGGAGACTTAATGGGAGTCAGGAAGGCATTTCGTGTGCCGGCCTAAGTGACGACTTGATTCGAGTTGCCATTTTGGTTCGAACTCCAATTACGCGATGCATTATTTCTTAATGTTGCCATCTTGGGCCTCCCGAATTTATCACGCAATAGATTTTTCCCTTAATGGCGTTTCTGGAGGAAAAGTCTTGACGTAATCTAATGCAGTTTAGATGTGTAAACGTTAGATGTAACATTTACGGACGTGGATAATCATGCTTGTGTAAAACGTAATTTAGTACTATTTTAGATTTTTCTATGCATTCTGATTGTAAATTATTATGTTTAACTTAAAGATAACCATGAAGTTCTTTTAATATATATTCTCGTATACTTCCCAAACTGAATATTTATTATAAATCAGGTTTTAGAAATATTATATTCAATCTTGCAAAAATATTTAAAACATTACAACATGACATTTGGCATCAGTTTGTTGGATTTTTAAAACAGTTGACAAACATTGACAATATTATTAGTGCGTCCTGTACTACATGGCTAACTTTGTTTAAAAAATCAAGTACTGATTATATATATATATATATATATATTATATTATATATATATATATATATATATAATGTTTGTATATTATAATATACATAAATATTTTTCTATTATATATATATATATATATATATATAATATATATATATATATATATATATATGTATATTTACATATAAATTAACAATAAATATAAAATATATATAAAATCAACAACATAAGCATAATTCGGTAAAAACAAGATTGCATTTCAGCGTTAAAATGCTAATTTTCAAATAAATTTCGGGAGCTCAAATTTGGGTGGTCACCATTTTCTTTACATTTCAATTATGAAAATAAAGATAATTAATTGATGATGTAATTATGAACGGTGTATTCAAATTGTACTATACAGATAGTATAATTTAGTGTCTTATATTATATTTATTATTAATAACATAATAATTTTAACATATAATATTCATATATTTACGTGACCAAGGACCTGGGGTGGAAACATATGTTATTAGTGCTAATTTTAAATAGTGTTTATTTAACATTGGTTCAGTTCATCTAACTGAAAATGAAATTAATTGATGATTGAAATCGAATATGCGTAGCAATAACACTCCACTGGACATATATTTAATATTAATATTAATTATAAATATAAAAACGTGATTTTGTTTTCTGAGATTTTCGTGACTTTCTGAAACTGTCATTTTGGGAATTGCAATTACATCGTTTGTATATTCTCCACATTGCATTAAATGGTCTGGGCCCCCAAACAGTTCCGACTAGTTACAGTATTAATATAAAAAGATAAAAAAAAACATTATTTCTCATCGTTAGAGTAAGACGATTTTTCTTTTTCATATTCATTCTGCTCACACTCCAACATTAGCGTCCAGAAATGGTTTTACGTCGACTATTACAGCGCAATTTTATGGAAGCTACGAATGCATTCTGTGTGCTATGCTACTTATGTAATAAAAGTAAATTATTTGCGGGAACAGCCCCCAGTTTTGCGATACAACCAAATGATCGGACCGAGGAGACTTAATGGGAGTCAGGAAGGCATTTCGTGTGCCGGGCTAAGTGACGAGTTGATTCGAGTTGCCATTTTGGTTCGAACTCCAATCACGCGATGCATTATTTCTTAATGCTGCCATCTTGGGCCTCCAAATTTATCACGCAATAGATTTTCCTTAATAATTCGAGGTAAACTAATAGGATTAGATGTTTAATTAATAAAATTTACGGACGTATTTATGTTTGTAAACTATTTAATACAGTTTTAGATTCTTTATGGATTTGATAAATTATTATGTTTATCGTAAAGATAACCATGATTTTTTTAATATATATTTTCGTAATCTTCCCCTGAATATTTATCATTGATTAATTTTGGGAATATTATTTTCATTGCAAAAATTAAACATTACATTCATGACTATCAGTTTTTTTTATTTTTAAAAGTTGAAAACTGACAAATACTCACCCTAGTGCGATGTACTACATGGATCTTTGTTTAGCCAAATTACGTATAAAATATTTATAGATAATATTGTATATGATAAAAGTAAATATATTTATTTTTTATGTAAATATAATAAAAATTATGAACAGGATGAAAATATATTATATTAATGGTTTAATGATATATTGTATTTTTTTTAATATTATATATATTTATTAAAACATTAAATTATTTATTCACAAATCAAATATAAGTATACTTCGATAGAAAAATATTCTAGTAAATTCTTTTTAAATAAATTTCGGAAATATGATGGTCACCATTTTATTACATTTCAATTATATAAAAATATTTAATTGATGATGTAATTAAAATTATTCAATATGTACTATACATAGTAAAAAAAAATTTAGATTATATTTTTATTTAATAGAAATACTTAATAAATTAAAAAATTTTTATGACATACCCTGTATAAGTTTGTTTTAATTTAAACAGTGTACAACATTGGTCTCAGATTACCCTAAGGGATAAAAAGTTGATGTATTATCAGTTATGAATAACGTTATAAAAATTACAAACGATATTAAATTTTATTAATTATAATAAAAGATATTTTTTTTTTCTGAGCATTTCGATTAAAATATTAAAAATTGTATCGTTTGTTTATTCCCACATTGCATAAATTCTAAATAAAGTTCGGATATACAGTATTAATATAGAGATAAAAAAACTTATTTTTCATCGTTAAAAGATTTTTTCTTTTTCATATTCATTCTGCTCATCCAGCATACAGAAATGGTTTTACGTCGACTATTACAGCGCAATTAAAACGACGAATTGCATTCTGTGTGTTTATGCTACTTGTGTAATAAAAGTAAATATTTAACAGATTTTGAGATAAAAAGATAAGACTTAATAGTCAGGAAATTTCGTGTGCCTAAGTGACGAGTTGATTCAGTTCATTTGGTTCGAACTTTAATAATGCATTATTTTAATGTATCTTGGTCCAAATTTATATCAATAGATCTTTTGGCGTTTCATAAAAAGTTACAACTAACATTAGACTGTTAACGTTAAAGGTAAAATTTACAGACGTGGTAATCATGTTTATGTAAAATATCATTTAATACTGTTTTAGATTTTTCTATGCATTATTAAATTATTTTTATAAGATAAAATAAATTCTTTTAATATATATTTGGTATATAATATATTTATTATAGATATTTTTAGAATATATAATTTTTAATAAAAATTTTAAAACATATTAATAATTTGCATCGTTTTGGATA
>CM063511.1:51054827-51062327 GCA_032207245.1 Pardosa pseudoannulata | reverse complement strand
TTATTGGATTCCCTTTTATTCTTCCTCTATTAAACATTAGCAACCCAGCAACACAGTTTTAATGAAATTTTAGCCTTGGAAACGGAAGGCCTTTGCTTCTGTCTTCGTATACATAAAAAATGGAAATGTTACGAAATATTTTTGAGTTAAATTCTTCACATTTAAAACAATCTTATCCGGAAAAATATATTATTATTATATATAATATTATTTGAATTACCCTTAATTTCTATTTATTAAATAATATTATTATAATATGTAATTATATATTATAATTAATTATTTTATATAATTAATTATAATATATAATTACATATTATAATAATTATAATATATTATTGTTATGTATAATATTATTATATGTAATAATAATATGTTTTAATTTATAACTATGATTTATTACTATTTATAACTATGGTTCTATTCATATAATTATATTTATTACATAATTAGTCGTCTAATAAAGTATATAATTTATTTCACTGTTTAAAAGGTGAAAAAGTGGGATGAGTTCCTCAAAAAAGGAAGAAAACCAAATGAACCTTAAAATCTCAGAATAAGCAAATTTTGCTACATTTGAATTACCCGCGGAAATAGCGGGATGAGCAGCTAGAGGGTTAATGTCTGTTAAATTATAACATACTTTTGTTATTTTGATTCTAAGATGCACCATTAGAATATATCATTTGATGATTTCCTTGACGGTTTAAAGTTAAATTAAAATTTTTTTAACTCCATATATCTCAAGAATACTTTTTTTAAAGTTTGTAAATTTCAAATTGATATATCTCAAATTTTATCTAAATTACATTATTAAAATTTTATACAGAAATTATCCGATATATTTTCTTCGATTTGTGTAAGGCGTTTTTAATTAAAACCAATAAATTTTGACAATATTATCCCCAAGAAAAAAAAAACCCTATTTAAAAAAAACCCGATTGAATTTAAAAATATTTTTAAACAATGTTATTATAAATACTAACCATCCGAAAAGACCTATTTCTTTTCCAGGTATATAAAAATAAAAAGCGTTTAAGTTAAAAAAAATTAAATTAATATTTCAGAAATTTCAATTCTTTCATTATGTGTATTGTAATGCCCTTATACGCATATAGTTACGGGAAAATTTTAATTAAGAAGTAATTATAAGGAAAACATAGAATTTTATGTTGCAAACCTTCCAAATAAGATTTCCAACTGGGTTGGCACCCCCCCATCCTCGGATAAGCACTGAAGCCTTCTATGGGGGCATTAAGGCAGTCAAGAGAGCGGCTACTAGACATATCTCCAAATATACCATATATCTATAAAAATAATAAATCAATTGAATAATAAGGCAGTTTTATGCAGCATAGCATCTCAACTCTTGACAAATCCAGTTTTCATTTTAAATGGAAGGACAACATTTCGGTTGCCTATTGGCTATCGTAAACATGGAAATGAATGGGAAGGTCATTAAAGTGGTTCGTGACGTTGGATGAAATCGCTTTAAAGAGCATTTACTATAATCAAATACGATATTTTTTTTCAATTAAAAACCTCGGGATACCTTTTGGTTAGACTGCGAATATTTTATTTACATCTTCTTCATCATATTTAGCTGAACGTAGGCTCAGTAGCTAGTTGACTGTCTAAGAAAAGGTACATCACAGAACCAAGATTTATGAATGATACCAACGAAATTAACAAATTGTTAAAACTCTTTATCTCATTTATATCTTGTTTCTTATTCATTTTATGCTTAAATTTAAGTATTTAACAATAAATAATTTTTTACAACATATAATTCACCTCAGGGGCACGCCTTCGCTAGGTGTGTATGGATGATTCTTAATAGATAGAAAAATATCATATAAACTAGTTAAAGGTAATATGCAAGAATATTTCAATATTTGGTATAATTAGCTACTATGCAAGAAAAGAAGTTCGAAATTTGTTTTTCTTGTTTAGGGCACGATGGTCCAGCAAAAGGTGGGAATTACAGCCTTAAATGGTTAAAGAAATCAACGAAAGTGCACATATCACGATTATTAAAGATTTATTGAATAGCGAGCCTAAATGTACACAATTGTTAACAGAATAAAACACAATATCTTTTAAAAATTAATTTTGCTTAGTAAATATTTTACTGAAAACATATAATGAATTTATTCAAAAATCTTCATCATCGAGAGGAATGCTCGTTAAAATATTATAGACGACGTGCCACCAGGTGGCTGTCTTACACGAATGCAAGGACGTCGGGGCTTCTTCTGCTCCAGCCCTTCAGAATCTTGTTTTGCTGCAGCGTCTTCCTGTTTGTCAGCATTCGTGGTATCTCCCAGTTTGATGGCAGGTACATCGTCCATGCCTTCTCCGGTGATAGGGTTTCTCTTCGGCTTCTCACCTGTCGACAACTCGTCATCTTCGCCCTCTGACTCGTCTATAACCTTAACTTCACTTTCAGTCATGGTGGTGATGCGTGGCGATAGGGAACCTTTGAAGTGGGTGCCTAAGTTTTCTTTACCGACAGCAAGAGGTGGAGTTCTCCCTGTTGGTTGCTTGATGTTGCAATCGGACAAACTGCGACGCAATTTGCGGTTCGCGTTTTCAAGCGGATTTAAGATGTCTTCGGTTTCCAGAGACTTTCGTGGATCTTCTTTATCTGAAAATAAAATTTATACAATAAATTAAATTATTTTAAAAATAATATGAGATTAGTTTTCTAACTATTACACTATAGTTATTCTAAACCCCTTGCCTGTGACGCCTAAACTAAGTCCGGCCAAAAGCAAATGGGCCATATTTGGAATGCCAAGCTAAGTTCTAATGAATATGTAATTTACCATTTTCCCAATCGATGGTGATACATTCTAGAGATAAGTTCTGTAGTTTCAAGCCATTTGTCGGATATTGTAAAAGATTTGTGAAATTCAATTGAATCGGAGGGACATGGAATTTACGAGAGTTGATATGCATAATATTGCTGTATTAGTTTATTATATTTACCTTGAAAATTATGTCATTTGATTTATTTTGCAATCATTTGAGCAAAAATTGCTGTAAGCCATTAACATTTCCGATATATGTGAAAATATTGAATATAGTAGTTATTTTGTTTAAACTTTCGTACTGTTTAAAAATAATCTATTTCTAACATCTTGATGGTAATAACGAACGAAATTAATGATAATTTTGTTTAATCTTAGCACGTTTTTCTCAAATATATTCCCAGGGTTAAAACTAGTCGCTGAAGCTACTGTGGTACATTTAAGGGGTTGCACCTTCATACATGCCACTGAAATAGCAATTTTGATATATTTTCTTATTGTATCACGTTTAAGTTATATGTTTTATACCAATACTTTTCTACCCATATTGTAGTTGGGAAAAGGAAAGGGAAAATTTAATGTAATTACTGTTTGGGAGACCCGGGGTTTTTCGTATGCCTGCAGCAGACATATCTTATTTTTTATGACTTATGAACATGCTGGTTGAGTCCAGTACTTTTTATGAAGTCTGTCAGCTGTCCCTTTTGTAGCTGAAGTTGTACTAGGGATTTTCTATATCCGTTGCGATATTTTCCGTTGAAACGTTAGGGAGTAAACGGGGCTTGCTTTTGACTCCGAGTAGGCATAGATTATTTGGGAGAGAGACGAGTGTAGACTATCTTGGGGTGAGGATGTGTTTCCGGAGTAAGCGGGGTTTGCTTTTGACTCCGAGGGGCAGAGATTATTTGGGAGAGAGACGAGTGTAGAATATCTTGGAGTGAAGATGTGTTTGCGGAGTAAGCGGGGTTTGCTTTTGACTCCGAGTAGGCAGAGATTATTTGGGAGAGAGACGAGTGTAGACTATATTGGAGTGAGGATGTGTTTCGGGAGTAAGCGGGGTTTGCTTTTGACTCCGAGTAGGCATAGATTATTTGGGAGAGAGACGAGTGTAGACTATCTTGGAGTGAGGATGTGTTTCGGGAGTAAGCGGGGTTTGCTTTTGACTCCGAGGTATTCAGAGATTATTTGGGAGAGAGACGAGTGTAGACTATCTTGGAGTGATGATGTGTTTGCTAGCTATACAATTGGGTAAATAATGTAAATAGAAATAAAGCTGATTCATTTGCTTAAGAAGAGTTTTCTACGAGGTCGTAATGAACATGGAGTCTTTTAAGTAACACCACTCGACCGATACTAAAACATTTACTACTCTAGAGCTGCTCATTGCAAAGTCAAGTGAATGTAATTGTCTATAAATAATTAGTCTAAGGACAAAATTACGTCGAATCGTATTCTATTCACTATTCGAATTTTCAAAGTACTTAATTTGTGAAATAATGCTGATACACAAAGTATAAATATAAGTAAAGCTTATAATCTGATAAATTTATTAGAACTGAAATATATGTGGTTAAAGAGAAAGAATTAAGCATGCAGAAAAATGTATAGTAAGTAAGTATTCAGGCGCATGTAAATTTAAATGTCTTCATAGCCGGACATAAGGAAAACTACTCCTCAAAGTGAAGTAACTAACTGCATATGAAGACAACAGATAAAGGAGAACATTTCAAATTCATCCCCGTGCACTGCTTGCACATGATTTACAAGATATTAACATTACCTTGTAGTTAAAAATAAAATTAGGTCTACGTTTCCGTGATAGCTTCCTTAGGAAAGTAAGTCCTCTTGGACTTATTTACCAAGGGCTGAATTATCGCATAGACAAATGAAATACGTGTTTAGCGTCGGGTCAAACTACTATTTTTAAGGTAGAGTCGCGGTAGCTCAGTCGGTAAAGGAAAAGCTCTCGGAACTGGAGGGTTGCGGGTTTGGAGTCCAAGCCGGCCTTAGGTCCACCGTGTTCATTAAAGATGGCTAGGGCACGTAAAATAGGTTCGTGGTCACAATGTCCACCAAGTTCTCAATAAATACCTCGGGGGGTGGAAGGCGGCCAAGTCTATGGGTCTTCTGCTTGGTCCTTGCTTCAAAATTTCGAGGAGCCACTTGAGCTTAATTTATACTTTCACCCTTGAGGTGGTCGTTAAAACGAAGGGCGCACCCATTTGATTAATACAAGTAGCGTATGGCTCAACCGTGCTTGGTTTGACAAAAAGAAAAGAACAACAACTATTTGAAAGACATTTGTTAATAATATAGTTTACTTTTCTGTTTAACAACTATCTATAATTATGTTAATAATGCTAATAACAGCTATTTTGAAGACATTTGTAAATGCGATAGTTCATTTTTCTGTTGAACAACTGCATATAATTATATCAAAAATACTAATAAATGCTAACATAAAAACATTTATAAATAAGATATTTTGCTTCTTTGTTGGACAACTATATATAATTATATTAACACGCATTGACAAAACATGATATAGTGGAGATATCGATACTTAATTCGACGAGTAATTATTGAAATTTAATTATTTTGCAAAAGCCCAAAATTAAACATTGCCATCTGACTACGCTGCAATTAATAAAAAGCAAAAATATAGTTTCAACATTTCGAAACATACAAATATTATTGCGATTTAATTTACTTGGATTACCTTAAATGCATGTGGTGAAAGATTAGTCTCAGTATTTAAACCCGTAAAAATTATTAACGAATCTCATCGAATTTTAAATATTGTTTTATACAATGAATAAAATATTTAAGATCATATTAACTATTAGGAAATAATTGATAACTTATCTGAATTATAAATTAGGACTCAGAGTTATTAAATACATTTTATTCATATTTATTTACCTTTGTTAGAATATTTACTAAAATAAATTTCAAGTTTTTAATTTTTTAAGCAAGCTTAAGATAATATGGACTATGAGAAAATAATTGATATTTATTTGAATCAAAAATTAGGAAACAGTTATTAAATACATTTTATTCATATTTATTTACCTTTGTTAGACCATTTACTAAAACAAATTTGAAGTTTTTGAATTTATAAACATACTTAAGATAATATTGAGTGAGAAAATAATTGATATTTATCTGAATTAAAAATTAGGAAACATAATTATTTAATACATTTTATTCATATTTATTTACTTTTGCTAGACCATTTACTAAAATAAATTTCAAGTTTTTAAATTTATAAACAAACTTAAGACAATATTAACTAGAGAAAATAATTGACAATTTATCTGAATTAAAAATTAGGAAACAGAGTTATTAAATACATTTTATTCATATTTATTTACCTTTGTTAGACCATTTACAAAATAAATTTCAAGTTTTTAAACTTATAAACAAACTCTTCTAGAAAAGCTGAAATTTATTATTGTATGTTAAATATTTTTAAATAATAAAATTTAACATTAAATTTTTACAAAATTAGTTTCATTTATTTTTTTTTATACCTTTTGTGTGCCAAAAGGATTGGGTCCCCTAAGAAAATATCTAGGTTTCCTAAGGTTTGTTTAAATCCAGTCTTATTTTTACTTTAGAATAGTATAGCCTGATTTATTTCTATTAATTAAATACAAATATAACAGCAGTTGTTAAGGTTTAAAAATAATCGTTTACTCTCCAGTGTCTTCAGTGATTCCAGAACATAATTTTAAGCAAACGTGAAAATGTATAATTGAAAATCCCATATATCAATTATGCCTGTTTTAAAGTTCATTTCGCTCGTCTCTCAATTTGAATTTAAAGGATAGTACACCAGGGAATTTAAAATTTCCCCTCCTCTTTCTTTAGCAAATTTATACTTCAAAGAGAATTATTACTTCGAATTGCTCATATGCTTTAAAGTATATTCTCTGATAAATATGAGTGATGATTTCAGTGAACTTTTCCAAAGCTATTCATCAATCCCACTTACTGTAGTATAGCCTGAGAAAATTCAGCGTTAGGAAAACTTTTCATCTTTTAAATTTAATTTCATCTTCTCGTGCAATTATAGCTTTCTCGGAGAGAAATTCCAATAGGTGAAAAATACATTTATATTTCGGTATGAATATAAATTTCAAAGCATTTAGAGATTATATATTGACTTAGATAGATTTATTCTAATAAAGAGAGATCCTCCATATTTTCTAAGTTTTTACTAAACCCAATTTAGAGAGGGAATGTTAAATATTTCTTGATTTATATTTACTTTATAGTTATTAAAAGTATTTAATATTACCTTTGTTGACCTGAATCACCATGCAAACATTTCGTCAGCACCGTTCAAGTCATTTAAGAATATTTAACAGACACATACAGCAGTTTTTTGTTTATAGAAATGCAATTTCATTCTCTAAGCTTTTTCATGTTTGTATAATATTTAATTTTACAGATATCAATTTCAAAACAAATACTTTGTTCATAACATTGTGATTAGTAAAGAAAATCAAGTTTTTTTTTCTAAAACAAACTTATCCGTCGCTAATGTTTTTTTTTATCTGTACTTTTAGTTAAAATGAAGGTTGCGGAGCCGTTCTAAACAAAAAATTGCTTCCTTTATTTTCATCGTTAAATGAGAAGGAAGCCTTATTACTTCTTGTTTATGAAGAGCTCAACATTTATA
>CM063511.1:51034827-51049827 GCA_032207245.1 Pardosa pseudoannulata | reverse complement strand
GCGATTCCAAAATGTCGGTACATAATTCCCAATTAGCATAGTGATAAAAGAATTTTAGTTGCATATTTCGAAAAATATAACTTAAGAATAACGAACAGTTTTGGTTTTGTGATTCAGTATTATTGAATTAACTGTGTAAATATGATTTTAACATTTATTGTGTACCCTTAAAAAAGCATCGTATTTTTGGCTGAGATTTCAAATCTGTTTCACTTCTATATCATATTTTTTAGCGGTTTACGCATTTCTGCTGTCATTTAAAAGTTTCCTAAATTCTTTAACGTACCTCAATCTTTATGCAAAAAAAAATATGTAAGCAACAGAAAATATTTGTGATAACTCATAGTGTAGAATCCCATTGGGGCCTATTTAAATTTGGCACATTTTTACTTTCCTAAAGATTAAAAAAGATGCAAATTGGCCAGAATTTGTCAACTGTATTGTTTTTAATTTATACTTTGCAGAATTAAATTCGTACTATACGATTAGCTGCAAAATATCACCAATAGGGTCCAATACTAAAACTGTTCCAAAGAAAGTAATAATCAATAAAATATTAATATAGCTATTTTAAATGGAATATTATAATTTTTTTTTAGTTTTCTTAAAGTTTAATATAATAATTTAATATTATATTATTATATAATTTAATATGTAATATTATAAATTTAATAATTTTTTAGTACTTTTTTTCAAAGTTAAAATATTTTAAAACAAAACAAAAATCAGAGAGATTTGTAATTCAAAATACATATCTCTATGGGAAAACGAAACCGATATCCTAAAATTAAGAATTTAAATGAATATAAATATAAAAAAATAACAGTGGAAATACTCCAAAATAAGTGCGTAGAGTGTTAAAATTCCCCAATGCCAGGCAATAAAATAAGATTGATTAAGAGTCAGTAATGTTATGTTACGTAAATGTATAATTATTTTAACTAGCACAAAATACATATAAAAAGTTTCAGCTTCATAAATTAAATAGAATAGATTAGAATATAGTACAAAAATGATCAGTAAAATGAGTAACAACTAATGTATAGACATTACACAAGAAATTGCAGTTTAATAAATCAAAAGATTTTTAAAATTCATTTTTATTTGCTAAACGTTTAAACAAAAGATGATCAAAACCGGAAAACAATACTATAACCGAAAATGTATAAGCAAAAAAAGTTAGATTAACATAAAATACATGAGTGAAAGGCCGGAATTAATGGTAATTAAATCACTATTTAGAAAATTAGACAAAATAGACATTCCTTGGAACGTTTATTTAATATTTTTTAGTCTAGTAATGTCAATATATTTTTCTAGGAAGATATAACAAGAACAAAATACATAAAAATGAAATAAAGAATGAATATTACCTAATCGTTAGACAACAAATTCTTATAGAAAAATGAATACAAATATCTATTGTTTGTGAATCTGCGATGGTAGTACAATCGAGATGAATTCCCATAGGTAGAATCTGGTCTTTATTTTAAGCGGGCGACCGCCATGTTTTGGGTATATTTTTTTTCAAAGTATCGCCAAACTGTCGCCAAGTGACGTTTACACTTTGTGTTTTGTCTTGTATTAAGTTTACACACGATTTCGAAACATTTTGAACAAAAAAGATCTGTAATCTTGGTAAAGTGAACACTAATGCATATTTGAGTTTTTAATGTATTTAAATGCACTTCTGTTCTGTTTTTTGAACTAACAATGCAGAAGTATTCCAACAAGTTGAAATGAAACAGAATATAGTCATTACTTGTTTATATTTAAGCGATCATCGCCAAAGCACTTGCTATTTAATTTGATAAAACAAATCGCTCTCTTTTTAGCCTAAATAAAAAACTCTCTTTTACCGACAAATAAATGCCATTTTTATTATAACATCAACTTCAGAAAAAAAATTTAAACTCTCAAAAAAAGAATAATAACAATCACAACTAGTAACTATAGTAACCAATCACAAAATATAATATACAGGGGAAATATTAGAGTCAAAATATTTTACATAATTAAACCATTTTAAAGCTGTCAAATAAGTATAAGGTGGTGAAAGGGTAGACAGAAAACTGTGTTCTAGAATTTCGCCATTATCACCCCGTTGGCGTGCCTATTAAATTGAAAACGGCCTAAATATCCACCATTTTTTTTATAGCATGGTAATTAGTAATAGGTTAAAACTTAAATCACGAGTAAGACTCCAAAAATTACTATTAGTCAAAACAAGTTTCATCCTTGTCCTAGATTAATAAATTATATTTTTTTAATTTAATAATTTCCAAGTACAGAAAACACATAACATTGCTTATGAAAACATATTCTTACCAATAGTTTTATCTTTTTTCGCTTCTTTCTCCTCATACACGACGAGATTTCTTTGCCTCTGGCGCTTTTCTATATCAAATATATCATTTGTATTACCACCTGGGGGATTACACACCTTATGCAAGCGGTCACTGTTCATGAACCCAGGAAAAAAACTTCCCGCCATAGTATTAATCAACGGTTTACTTAAATAACGATAAATAGTATTAGCAAATCAGCTGATTAATTAGGAGCTATAAATTATTTACCTGAACTGAAAACTAACACGAATAAACTTTATCAACTCAGAAATGCCTATGACGGAATACGAAATCAAAACTTTAAGCGAGTATTTTGAATCACAGTTACGGTTTCGGAAAAACTCTTTCACGTTAAGAGAAATAAATGTGACGTAGTCAAGAGTTAGCAGTATTACACATTTCACGCGTTTACTAAGTGTTATTAAACAGGGACAAAATATGATTCCTACCTTTAACATCTAAACATCTCTTTCTTCATTCTGACAAGGTTGCCATTAGAAAGTAAGTAAAAGTCCGTTGAGTTTTGAAAAAAAGAAATGTAAATAACATGGAGGTAAAGTTTTGCTGTCACCGGAAACTATATGCTGGTTTTAATTTGTTAATGTATAATTTTCTGATTAAAATATTCTGTTTTATGTTTTATAGTATGCAACATTTGTTTAATAATTTTTTAAATTAAGAAAAATTCTTATAAAATTCACTATAAAGTAAAAATCCAATAAGTTTGGAAAAAAATATAAATAACATGGAAATAAAGTTTTGTTGTCACCAGTGATTATATACTGGTTTTAATTTGTTATAGTTTTCTTATTAAATTATTCTGTTTTTATCTGTAGTAATAAAGTATGTAATATTTGTTTAAGGATTTTTTAAATACGGAAAAGCTCTTAGGGGCCACTAAAAAGTAAAAATCCGTTGATTTTTGAAAAAAAAAAATAAATAACATGGAGGTAAAGTTTTGCTGTCACCAGTGAATATATACTGGTATGTCTATTGGCCATTGTAAACATGAAAATGAATGGGAAGGGCATTATAGTAGTTCGTGAATTTGTGACAAATTGCTATATTGTTTTTCCATTGGCTGTCGTAAACATGAAAGTGAATGGGAAGGGCATTATAGTAGTTCGTGACGTTGCGACAAATTCCTATATTGTTTGTCAATTGGCTGTTGTAAACATGAAAGTGAATGGGAAGGGCATTATAGTAATTTGTGACGTTGCGACAAATTGCTATATTGTTTACCTATTGGCAGTTGTAAACAGGAAAATGAATGGGAAGGGCATTATAGTAGTTCGTGACGTTGCGATAAATTGCTATATTGTTTGTCAATTGGCTGTTGTAAACATGAAAGTGAATAGGAAGGGCATTATAGTAGTTCATTACGTTGCAACAAATTGCTCTATTTGTTAATGTATCTTTTTCTCATTAAAATATTCAGTTTTTATATTTTATAGTATGTAACAGTTGTTTAATGATTTTAAAATTAGGAAAAATTCTCATTCCTGAGCTAAATTAGAAACTTAGAAAGCATAAATATTTGTTTCTGAAATCCATTACATTTTTAAAATTAGACTAGTGCTACATAATTACCTTGAATTATATATTGTTTGTTTACTTATTGTTTGCCTATTGGCTGTTCTTAACGTGAAAATGAATGGAATGGGCATTAAAACCCTCTATAGAGCAATTTGTCGCAACGCCACGGACTACTATAATGCCCTTCCCATTCATTTTCATGTTTACAACAGCCAATAGACAAACAATAAACTGCCCTTCCGTTTGAAACTAAAGCCAGAATTGTCATAAGTTGAGATGTGCCCCGCTGTGTGAAATCGCCTTATAGGAAATCAAAAGATTTAGTGGTTATTTTGAATAACAGTTAAGTTATCAACAAAATATTTTTACATTCTAAAAAATAATTGCTACCGTGACAAAGTCAAAAGGGAATCACATTTTTGACGGGTTCTTGTAACAAGAGAGAGAAAAAATAATTTCCCACCTGTAACACTTCCCGTTACATTCTGGATGAAACTGCCATTGAAAAGAAAGTCGAAATACAGTGACCTCTGACTAAATATATAAAGAAACACGGACGTAAAGTTTTGCAGTCACGAGTTCAAAATTATGAAGTTTCTTTTGGTTTTGTCACTGGAGTGGGATGTTTCTGTAGATTTGAAAATTAAATGTTGTCTAAAATCCTATGAGAATATACTGTTTTTAGTTTTGTAATGTATAGTTTTCTCAGTAAAGTATACTTGTTTAAATATTCAGTGAAGAGTAATAGTTTAATAGTTTTTAAATTTTGACCAATTCCTGGGCTACAATAATAGAAAACACATATTTTTTTATGCGAACGCATTCCATTTTTAAAATTAGACATGTGCTTCATTAATAACTTAATAAACACGTATGAATGTTTATAAAAATATCTCATCAATTTGTGTATATTTTTCACTGCTTTTGGACAGTTGGATATAGCTCATTCCCCCCTATGCGATCATTGTATGGAAAACTATACCCCAGATCTCATTTTACTTAGCTGCGTCAAGTTCCAGGCACAAGGTCGAGTCTTATATAACTCAGTGTGATCAATAGAGCAATTTGTCGCAACGTGACGAACTACTATAATGCCCTTCCCATTCATTTTCATGTTTACAACAGTCAATAGACAAACAATAAACGGCCCTTCCGTTTCAAACTAAAGCCAGAATTGTCATAAGTTGAGATTTGCCCTACTGCATGAAATTGCCTTATTCAAACACAAGTTCATGGCATGGGCTCTAGTGTGTTTTCCGTTTCGCTCTCTTGGTTAAGGGCTGTCTCTTTTCTGTTTTTGTGTTTTCTATAGTCTCCGTGCTGTTTATTTGTTTTGTCTTTTCAAGTTTCGTAAAATTCTTTGTGTTTTTTGGCTGTTTCCCTCATGGGATTTGTCGTCGCTTAGGTTTTAAGGCATGATATCTGCATTTGTTTTTAGAAAATTGGCTTGTGCATGTTTTGAGTTCTTCCTCTTTGGTTATTTCTGCTGAAATAGAGCCGACCACTTGGCTGTAGCACATATCTCAAATAGATCTAATAATGATAAAAATAAAATAATTTATACACGGTAAGGTTGTTTTTATACCTCTGACGCTTTTAGCAATAAAACATTTCATTCGTTTTTCACCCGGTGGTTTAGATACCTTATACGATTTTTCCCCGTCCATGGATCCAGGGAAAAAAAACATTCTTCAATATAATAATAATCAATGATTAACTTAAATAACGATAAATAGTATTGTATAATTATAGTATCTTATCATATTACAGATGACTATTTCAGAAAAAAAGGTTTACATGAAATTGAAAATTTACGAGAGAAACTTCATGGGCTCAGAAATGCCTGACTGAATATGAAACCAAACATTTTACTGGTTGTTTCGAACAACAGTTAAGGTAGCTATCACCAGTTGAAAACACCTTATTTTCTTTCGGTTTTGTCTCAGAAAAGGGATGTTTTTCTAGATTTAAAAATTAAAAGTTGGATAAAATCCAGTGATCCCATGTAAGCTTAAATAATGTTACGAATTTGTTAGTTAATATTAAATTTAACATGGGAATCTGGGTATCTCGCTAAATTGGAGAGATACCGGCTAGTTGGCGACAGTTCTGGCAGTATATTTTTTATCCCAAGTTCGTCGCCAAGTGTCGCCAAATGTTGCCAAGTGTGTCGTCACGTGACAACTTCCGGTTTCGGTTTCTGGAATATTCCAGCAGTTTCTTCGGGCCTGTATAAGGCAGGCTGAGTCCCAAACAGAGTAGTCGTTAAGTGGATCTCTCGGTTTACAGAGTACGCACGGTGTGTTGTATTTTTCAAATGAATGCTAATAAATGATTGTTTTCGGGCTGTAGTCTTACTTAAAGTCCATTCAATCCCCGAACCCAGCTTTTGAAGTTCGTAACAATATTTTAACGTATAATTTTCTCAGCAAAGTATGCATTCTGTTTTTATATTTAATAATGTGTAATATGTATTAAATTATTTTTAAAATTATGTAAAATTATATTTCTAGTGCTTAACTTTGTTTATTACAACAGATTCCAATTTTAAAATTAGGCTTGGGCTGCATTAATAATGGGGGCCATTCATATCATTATTTATGAATACACATTCTTACTAATAGTATTATCTTTTTCACTTCTTTGTATTCATGCACGAAAAGCTTACTTTACGTCTGACACTTTTAGAAATCAATTATTTGTTTTCACATTATTTGTTTTCAATTATTTGTTTTTACAAAAACTATGGGATCGTTCACTCTTCATGAATCCATTGAGAAACTTTCCTGCATAATATTAATTAACGATAAACTTAAGGTACAGATGCATTATAGGCGCAATGTTTTTTTTCGCCAAATTTGGCGACTTTTTGGAGGTTATTTCTGACGTCAGTACCCGACACTATTCGAGAAATTCAAGGATATTCTTGGTGTCGCCTAGGTCAGGTTGTATTTTTTCCTTCTTATCATTTTCTGGGATTTAGAAATTTAGTTATGGCGGGTTTAGTTACTTCGATTCTTACTTTTGTTTTTAACTGTTAAAATGTATCAGGATATTATTAGTCTTAGTGTGGGAAAAATATGAAAAATAAGCCAGAAAAGGTGTTAAAAGATGGGTTTGTTTGGATTTGTCGGAAATCTGTGGCTACCAAGTCGATTTGGGAGAGTTTTTGGTTCAATAGATCTAAATTAACAATGTAAGAAGTTATGATTTTAACATATAATATTAAGAAGGGGAGGTTGAGGGGGGAAGCATGTTAGATTTTTTATAATATTAGTACTTTTTTTTGGAAAAAGTTTAGTTTTGTTAATTGTTGTGGTTCAAAAATGCAATGTGACCGCCGCCATGTTTTTTTACTTGGTTTGGTTTGATTTGGTTTTGGAGCGCTACGGTCTATTTTTTGCAACACGAAGGCTAATGAGACCGGGACCTACTGCTTAAAGCCGATTCCGAACGACTACCAACATCCATGCGACATTGGCATTCGAACCCATGAACTCCGGTTCTGAAGGCCAGCACCTTAACCATTCGACCATCTTTAGGAGTTTCTATACTTGGCGATTTTTCCAAACACGCGTTTTTCTGTTGATTGCCAAAAAACACATGGCGGAAGGGACCGGCGTATATAATGCATCTGTCCCAAATTTAAATAAATATAAATAGCGTTCAAAATTATAGCTGCTCAATAAATTCTAATAATTATTTACCTGACACTGAAAATAACACGAGAAACATTATGAGCTCAGAAATGCTTGATCGAAAGCGAAATCAAAATTTTAAAAGTTATTTTGAATAACATTTAAAGTATAATCATAATATTTTAGGGTTTCACCAAATATTTATTACCGTGACACAAGTCAAGTGTTAAATATATTAAAGTTTTTTACGCGTTTGATATACATTATTAAACAAGTAGAAAAAAATAATTTCCTACGAGTAAATTTTCCTTTTTCATTCTGGACGAAATTGACATTGGAAAAGAATAAAAAACTCTGAGGTTTAAATAAAAATAAACAAACATGGAGGTAAAGTTTAGCTGTCACCATATTAGTTTAAATATTTTACCGTATAATTTTCTCATCAAAGTATGCATTCTGTTTTTATATTTAATAATGAGTAATATGTATTCAATTTCTTTTAAAATTAGGTAAAATTATTCTTCCAGTGCTTCATTAATAGCTTAAGAAACACTTAACTTTGTTTATTAAAACGGATTCCATTTTCAAAATTAGGCTTGGGCTGCATTAATAATGGGGGGCCATTCATATCATTATTTATGAATACACATTTTTACCAATAATATTATCTTTTTTTCACTGATTTGTATTTATACACGGTGAGATTACTGTACGTCTGATACTTTTAGTAATAGATTATTTAATTTACCCACCTGAGGGTAAACACATCTTAGCGATAGTTCCCTCTTCATGAACCCAGGGAAAAACTTTTCTCCATAATATTAATTAATGATAAACTTAAATAAAGATTAATAGCATTCACAATTATAGTTGTTCAATATATTCTAATAATTATTTACCTGACACTGAAAATAACACTTGAAATGTTATGAGCTCAGAAATGCTTGGTAGAAACCGAAATCAAAATTTTAAAAGTTGTTTTGAATACCAGTTAAATTATAGCCAGAATATTTTCGCGTTTCACCAAATATTTATTACCGTGACACAAGTCAAGTGTTAAATATATTAAAGTTTTTTACCCTTGTGATATACGTTATTAAACAAGTAGAAAAAATAATTTCCCACACGTAAAGTTTTCCTTTTTCATTCTGGAGGAAATTGGCACTGCAAAAGCAGTAAAAAGCGCTGAGGTTTAAATAAAAATAAACGAACATGGAGGTAAGGTTTAGCTGTCAGCAGTTCAAAATACTTTATTTTCTTTGAGTTTTGTCTCCAAAAAGGGATGTTTTTCTAGATTTGAAAATTAAATACCGGATAAAATCCAGTGAGCTTATACTGGTTTTATTTTTCAATGTATATTTTTCTTCGTTGAGTATGTATTCTGTTTGTCTAATGTGTAATACGTATTCAGCCATTTCTAAAATTAGGCAAAATTCTAATTTCTGTGCTTTATCAATAACTTGGTAAACAAATATCTTTGTTTGTGAAAATCTATTCCAGTTTTTAAATTAGACATTTGCTACATAAATATGTCACATCACTTGTAAAATATTTTGACTCTAATATTTCCTCTTTACATTATATTTTGTGATTACTATAGTTACTAGTTGTGATTATTATATTATTTGTATTTTCTAAAAGTTTCCGTTTGAAAAAATGGCAACGTTATTATTGTTTTATTGTTTTTTGTGGGTTTAGAATTTTTTTTCTCAAGTTGATGTTATAATAAAAATGGCTTTGATTTGTCGGTAAAAGAGAATTTTTTTATTTAGAGTAAAAAGAGAGTGACTGATTTTATCAACACTCATCGTATATGAAAACATATTTTTACTAATAATATTATATTTTTTTAATTACATTATCCACATAACGGGAAAAGTAATACTTCAGAATAGGGTGTCCCTTGGTAAATATGGCAAATTAATTGGCGATGTTTACTAAAACACAAAAGCATTCCATCCAAACATAGTACTCCTTGCTTTCTTGGCAACTTTATTTAATGCAGAATGTACCATTGTAATAGAATTATATACTCTTACTTAATTAACCAAAATCATTTTGAAACCGGGCATTTATACTGATGTGTTATCAATCCCTCAACAGTTTACAAAGCAAACAGCTACAAATTATTAAAAATTAGCCATAGTGAACCATTAATGGTTTACTATATCTATTTTTTTTAAACATTGCCGGCATTTAATATATAAGAAAAGGGATGCACAAGGAGATTTGGATACCAATGTAATATAAATCAAAACATAGACACAGATTATTTGGACACTGTGAGATCAGATGAAAATGCTAGGCTAACAGCTTAGAGATTTATCGCCATGTTGGCTGGAGTACCCTGTTCTGATGTCAAATCATGGGAAGTTTTCTTTGCTTCTTGCTGTTTTCTAAATCAAATATTTTATTTTTATTTACATTTGTTGTACTCTATTCGATTGTTGAATACCCACGAACCCAAGAAAAAATGTGTGCCATAATATTAATAAAAGATAAACTTTAGGAACAGATGCGATACTACATCGCTTAAGGCCTCCATGTTTTTTTCTTGGCTATCTTGGCAAAAACTCTTTTCTGAAAGTCGCCAAACTAAAATGGCGGCAGAAAATGGTGTTTTCTGAAAGATCACCCCCCCCAAAAAAAAACAAAACAAAACATGGACAGCATCACAAGGCTTTTAACAAACCAAAGCTATTACAAAATTCTACAAAAAGTCACACAGCATATATTTTACAGATTTTTACTATTGAAGAACTATATGATCACACCAAAAAAGATGAGTTTTATAATGCGTTTGTATAGAAAATAAGTATTTAAAGAAAGAAATTATTCCAAAAAGGCCGGGTGGTGACGTCAGGAATCACGTGCACCAATGGGGCTGAAAGAACGAACTAGGGTTGCCACTACAAAGCTCCAATGTCAGGGTAGACAGAGCTAACCAGTCATCGTCCTGCAAAATGCTCGAAAATTCTCCAAATTTGGCGACAAAAGACGCGGTGTAAATATATCATCTCTACAAAACTTAAATAGTGACAACTAGTATAAGCAAGTACAGCGGATCAATTGAAAACTTATAATTATTTACCTGAAACTGAAAACTGACAAAAGAAACATTATAAGCTTAGAAATGCCTAGAGAGTATGCGGAATCAACAGTTTTAGCTGTTATTTTGAATAATACTTAAGATATCATCAAAATATTTTCACGATTTAACACATTATTGCTATGACACAAGTCAAGTGTTAAATATATTAAATTTTTGACGCGTTTCATACGTTATTAAAGAGGTAGGAAAAATAATTTCCTACATGTAACTTTCCCCCTTTAATTCTCGACGAAACTGCCACAGGAAAGGAAGTAAAAATCGGTTGAGTTAAAAAAAAATTGTAAACAAACATGGAGGTAAAGTTTTGCCGTCAACAGTTCAAAATTATTAATTTTGTTTGGATTTGTCACCAGAAAAGGAATGTTTTTGTAGACTTAAATATTGAATTTTGTGTAAAATCTAGCGGCCGTTATACTGGATTTAATTTGTTATTGTATATTTTTCTGAAACTTTTCTGTTTTTATATCCAATAATGTAAGTTAGTAGTTGAGGGCACAAAATTTCTTCTATGCCAAAATTAAACAGTACACATTTGAAAACATGTTTGTTTATACAAGATCTTGGTACTAAAAAGAGAGATTGTTTCGCCAAGGTGCACAGGGATATCTACCTATATTTTCTAATTGTTAATCTAGAGGAAGATAACCTCAGCCAAGGATACGACACGATATCTCTCGACGTCTCTGGAGTCTTCAGAAACCTCTCATCTCTCTTGAGACATTATCTGTTGGCCCAGGAAACCTGATACCGGATTGCAAATGAGGAAGTCCTGATGGAAACACTCGGTGAGTACTTGATGTATATAGATGTTATCTACTGATCGTGGGAATGCTTTAAAACAGGACAGATGAAGTCATAGCCATGTAAAAATAGGGTTATACTCGACCTCTATCTTTGTATAGAGGGAAAGAATCGTTACTCAGAAGAAAACAATTAGCTTGTTGTATATCATCGTAGAAGCCTCATTCCCAAATACCCTTTTTTAAACTTTTTTTTGTACTCCTATCTGTTCGTAACTGTAACTGTATATCTTGAACGTGACAATTTGAATCCCGAAAGGTGAAAACCGAAGTCTTTTATCATCTCTTTACTATTCGGATGCTGCCACCGGTATATGTCTTCCACTAACGAATTTGACTTGAAACATCTGAACTGTGTATATGATTACTAGAATTCCTACCGCTTATTCTGTTCACCTCTCTACATAATACGTTATCCTTTAAACGGAAACTAACGCATTTAAGCTAGCAGCGTATCAAAACTCTAATGGCTTCTGGGAAAATGGCTCTCTAAAATAAACCCTAGCTTTAAAACGATTCTGTTTCTCAAACACGAAAAACTACCAATCGCTTTCGTATACCAACCAACTTTTATTCATAGAACAGTTAGACTAGAACAACACACACTGAAAATCTCGTTCAAAACAGTTACATAAAAATTACAGTTAACATAAAAAGTTTCAGTTACAATGAACATGACACTATAGATAATTTATGTCTTACAAACACATTTCAAAACACATGGTAAATAATTTAAATATAATTTACTGGTTTCTAATTTAGGAATCACTTAAGAAGATGAAATAATCTTGATAGTGCGAATGAAGCCGATTTAGATTTGTATGTGTCGCTATTTAATTTGGTTTATCAATACATATTCATGTTTAATTAATTTTTTGGTACTTTTCTATTATACCGACACATTTTGAAAATACTTTCTGCAATAATGAACCTTACATAAATGGGTTTTTCGTTAATTTTTGCTTTATTCCCGCTCACGTCGGCATCAGAAACAATGAACTTGTAGATAAAGCTGCAAAATCCGCTACTAATTACATTAATTCTGGTATTCCTTACTCCGACTTAAAAATTACATCAAAGAATTAATACAAGCTAAATGGCAGAACTGTTGGAATAACGTGTCGCAAATAAATTGCGAGAAGTAAAATTGAAAATAACCAAGTGGCCCCAACTCTCTTCTAGGAGACATGACGTAATACTCACTCGTCTACGAGTGGGTCGTTGCAGACTTACCCATGCCCATCTTTTACTGGGTGAAGATCCTTCACAGTGTGCGTATTGTAAAACATCTTACACAGTAGCACACATTTTGTCATCGTGTTGTTGTCTCAAATCAATGTATATAAAATTCTTTAAAAATTTATCGCCGAATTTTGACACAATCATCTGTGAAACGACATATCCAGGCTTGTTTACCTTTCTTCGCTGTACAGGATTTTATTATGAAATCTGAATTCTGTGATTTTTTGTATGTTAATGTTTATTTCAATTTTTAATTTTCAATTTAACAATTTTTTAATTTTCAATTTCTCTATTTTCAATTTTATTTTTTAATTTCCTTATAATGTAATAATCTCTTGTATATATTTGCTATTTTACTATCTCCGTTTGTTTGATTTTTATGTGCCTTTTACGTTTAATTTATTGTTTCGTCTATTTCATCCTCAAAATTTATTTCTCCTGTGTTTATTTCCTTTTTTATCTGTTACTTTGTTTTTTATTTTCGTCTTGTTTGGCGCAGTTTGTCCTTTCAGGGCCACTACATTCCAACCAACCAACCAACCAACTATTATACCGACACAAATCTCACCAAGAAGACTTTTTGGCGAAAATACAAAGTCGTCGGAACAAATCCCACCAAACAGAATCTATTGGCCACAACACACAGCATACACATAAAAAAAGTTAATGAATGGTTCAAAAAACCCTAAGTAAGTTTTACCTAAATGAAAAAATAACGCTTCAAAAAGTTCACTTTCGATGTGCCTTTACAAATACTTCTTTTACAGCGACAAGATGAAAGGTTGCAGAGGCAATAAATTTCATTTTATGATACTTATAATAAGGTACGATTTCAGTCAAAACGCCTCTTGTAAGAATCTGACTACTTATTCCTCTGTTTGGACAAATCCTACATTTTTAATAATTTTTGCCGTATTAATAAAAAGACATGACCGATAAAAAAATATGGCCACGACTTGCTTTGAAAATGTGGGGGCAAAACGTTACCAGATGATATATTATTCTGTTTGGCGTTTGTTGCATCATTATTGGCGGCTTTATCGCCAGCACTGGGATACAAGAAATTACCATATTTTAAATTTTGAATTATACCTATTTTAGTTTTTTTATATCATAATTTATTTTACCTTACGCATTACTGTATTTATGATAACTCTTTAAACTTTACTTACTTTTAAAGAAATGTTTAATTGCTATAAGTTAGCAACATTCACCATTCTAAAAATGAAAGTGTAATGAAAAATTTTCAGCCATTTTTATTATGGGTTTTTTTTTATTTCATTTAATAATAATAATAAAAATATTTTGCAATATTTAAAAAAGAAATAAATTTTAAAATGAACTAGGAAACATTCTTAAAATTGCATAAATTGTTTAAAAATATGTGCCTATACCTTATGTAAAGCAACACTTATCCAACAATTTTATATTTTTTTACTGAAACTAATTACGTATACAAGCTTGAAAAATTCTATTTTTCTAGCTTGAATATATGGATTGGAATAAAAGAGAAATGTAGAATATTTAGTATAGGAAAATCTTAAAAATGACTTGATTGAAGAACAGGGTACTACCGCCAACTTGGCGATAAAGTTTTGAGCATGGTAGCCTCACATTTTCTCCTAATCATGCCGAGTCCAAACAATCTGCATCTATATTTTAATTTATATTATATTTGTACCCAGCTCTTCTAGTGGAACCCATTTCGTATATATTAAATGCGCGTAATGCTTAAAAATATTAGATATAATGAACCATTAAAGATTCACTATGGCTAATTTTTAATAATTTGGAGCTGTTGGCTTTGAAAACTATCAAGGGATTAATTGCCCATAAATATAAATGCCTGCTTTTGCAATGGTTTTGGTTAATTAAGAAAATATATATAATTCTAAGACAATGGCTCAATCTCCATCAATTAAAGTCGCCCAAATAGCAAGGAATACAATAATTTTGCCAGACTTGCCAAGGGGCACCTTATTCTTCAGTATTAAAAAGGGCTTCTTTGACTAGAGTTGCCTATAAAATTTTTGTATTCTGTTTTAAATATTTTTATACTCATAGTTTATGCTTTTTTTTGCCCTATTCTTCAGTAGTATCAACATTTATTTATTGTTTAGCTTTGGTTGTATGATTTTTTGCTTGTTTTAGCAGAGTCTTTTTCATATATCGGTAAATTAAAAAAAACTCCAGGGTGATTTTTTTTATCAAAAAGACCTCATATGAACAGAGATGTGAATCAACCAGCAATAAAATAACAAGTGTCAAAGATATCAAAAGTAGGAATGCACTGAAAAATGACGATTACCCTAAGGGGAAGAGAA
>CM063511.1:50997327-51019827 GCA_032207245.1 Pardosa pseudoannulata | reverse complement strand
TGGTGAATGTAGGACCTGTGTAAATGCTCTCTTTATTGCTCTGAAAAAGTTCGCCAAAAGACTGCCAAGTTTTATCTCCATCCGTTGTTATTATGATGGATTTGGTGTGTTAATAAATTGTTATTTTTGTCTTGGCCAAAGTCTGTTCAATCCAACGAAATTTACGAGAGAATTTCGCAACAATACCTTCGTGTAATGATTAACCGTAAAATCTATATTTAAACAGCTAGTTAAAAGGGTACAAAAGAGTATCTTTATCCGATATCTAGTTTAAACAATATGCTATTCTTATTTTCAACCTTGAACAGAGTGTTTAATATGCTGGAAATTAAAATGTCCATACCCAAATAAATCTCCGAAAATATCGATAATTGCGACCGAGTTCCAATCGATATTCCCGAAATGTGTTACATTTATGAACTTACCGGAAAACAGATGAATTAGAAGCGTGTAGAACTGCTTTGGAGAATTAGGTGAATAGATTTTCCGGTCTGCTCTGTGTTTCCATTGATCACCAATTGTTTTACACATTGCTAATGGTGTTATTTCCCTGCATGCATGCACTTTGTAGGATGTGTATGGAAATGAAGATGAATTTGTTAATTGAGTTGTAATTTTTATGAATTAATATTTTAATTAGATTCTTTAGATATACATATATAGCTTTTGATTAGGAAATTTTCTCTTCACACTTTAATATTGACAGTGTAAAAAACTGAACCTCTCTAAGACAATTATTTTCATAAAAGGTTTTGCGGTTATCAAACTAGAAGCTCGGACAAACTGACGTCTTTCTTAAAGTTTTCGTAGGGGCTTGCTCTGGAAATTGTGGTTTGGTTCGAAAAATCGTTGTGAAGCCATTTTGACTTTATCGTTTACTCGCAAAATTCCCTTCAAGCTGACGTCAAAGTGACATAACAATGAACGTTTGAACTGAATCTTAACTTCCAGAGTATAGGTCTTAATCTTTAAGGTAATAGTGAGAACTAAAGTATTAATTAAAACAACAAATATTTGAAGTAAGTTAAAAGGAAAAATTACGTAATGCCATATTTCATTGCAGTTCTCCTCGTCATACATTTTTTTATTGTAAATGTCTAAACTAGAATTCTATTGATTTTTGTTTCAAATATAGGAAAGTAAACCTTAAAGCAGAAATTGAGATTTCATGATTACGGCTTTAATGCAATTTTAATTTTCCTGAATTTCATGCGAATTTTAATTTTTGAACGGCAAATTTCATCATTTAATTTTATTTCAATAACAGTAGGCAAATGAATGGGAAGGGCATTATAGTAGTTCTTGACGTTGGGACAAATCGCTCTATTTGACAACCAAAACCTAAGCTGCCTTTCCGTTTGAAATTAAAGCCAGAATCGTCATAGAAATTAAAGCCAAATCGTTTTGATGATGCACAAAGAAACGTTTGAACTGAATCTTAACTTCCAGAGTATAGGTCTTAATCTTTAAGGTAATAGTGAGAATTAAAGTATTAATTAAAACAACAAATATTTGAAGTAAGTTAAAATGAAAAATTACGTAATGCCACATTTCATTGCAGTTCTCCTCGTCATACATTTTTATTGGTAATGTATAAACTTAACATGTCTATGAGAATTTTTGTTTCAAATATTAAAGGTACTGCAGCAGAAATATGGAGGAAAATAACATCTTTATTAGAGCAAGGTTTTAAATTTCCTGAATTTAGAGCGATTTCATGCGATGTCATGAACGGCTTTAATGCCCTTCCCACTCATTTTCATGTTTCCGATAACCAAGAAGGCAATTTCACGCAGTAGGGCAAATCTCACCTTATGACAATTCTAGCTTTAGTTTCAAACTGAAGGGCAGTTTATTGTTTGGATTTTGGCTGTTGTAAACATGAAAATGAATGGGAAGGGCTCCATAGTAGTTCTTGACGTTGGGACAAATTGCTCTATAGACAACCAAACAACCAATAAGCTGCCTTTCCGTTTGAAATTAAAGCCAGAATCGTCATAGGTTGAGATGTGCACTGCTGCATGAAATCGCTTTATATTGATACAAAGAAACTAAAGGTGCTACCATATTGCAGTCGTTATATGTCACAGGTGACATACAAGTCATATAAAAAGTCGTCATTATAACACAACAAAAAGGGTAATTTATGCTACCAAATTCTTTTCTTTGGTAACGTTTGACGTCATTATGACACGAAAATGTCATGTGACATATCTCGACCATAATATGGTAGCACCCAAAACTATTTAAGTTACTAAACTGAACTGTTACTAAACTATTTTACTTACTAAACTGAATTGTGAGGGGCATCTTGTGTCAATAACGTAATTTCACGCAGGAGGGAGCATCTCAACTCATGCTGATTTTGACTTTCGTTTCAAATGGAAGAGCAGCATACTGGTTGCCTATTGGCTATCATACACATGAAATTGAATGGGAAGGTCTTTAAAGTAGTTCGTGACGCTACGTGAAATCGCTCTATTATTACCCTAGTACGTTTGCAAAGTATTAACTGGTGCGACGAAAAAAATAATAATGCATGATTTATACTTGCAATCAATGATAACGTTAATTATATTTTGATAGATGCCTTATACAGGGTGTTTCAAAAATGACCGGTATATTTGAAAAATCAATAAAAACTAAATGGACAGTGATATAAATTCACAGTTTATTGCAATATGCTTGGGACAACAGTAAATTTTCAGGGAGACAAACTTTAAAATTATTTACAATATTTCACAACAGATGGAACTGCAGCTAACTTACGATATTTGTCTGTGGAGACTCTTAAAAAACCAGGTGTACCGCTGCTATCCATAAACAATTGAATAACTGGAACAGTACATCTGTTCTGCATGTGAAACCATCCCGCCTGAGACGTTTACACGGGTTTCTGATAATTTCGTTTTGAGAATAAGCCATATTATTGATGCGCAAAGTGGATATATCGTAGTTAAGATTTTTACAGACTGCAGCGTCATCTGTTGAGAAACATTGTAACTAATTTTGAAATTTTGTCTGCCTAAAAATTTAGTATTGTCAGAATCATATTGCAATAAATTATGAATTTCTATCACTGTCCCGTTAGTTTTTATTGATTTTTCAAATATACCGGTCATTTTTGAAACACCCTATATGTTCAAGAAATTTTAATTATTGATGTTATAACTTGAAATCACTGTATTTAGAAATATAACCTTTCAAGTCTGGATACAATAAAGCGAAATGTCTAAAATACATTTAATTTAATTTTAAACACTTTTAATTTTCCTCCTCAAAAAAACACACTTTTGTTATAAAATTGTGATATTTGGACATCATCTTTTCAAAGATTACTTAATGCTTGTTACGTTTTTGATTTCATTGTAATTATTCCCATATTTAGTGCTGGTCTCACTAAAGTCGTTTAACGGCTAACCACGATTAATCTCTGTTTAAACGGAGAATTGCGTCCGACCACTGGTTGGCGCCATAGGTTAATCGCGGTTAGCAGTTAAATCAATTTGATGAGACCGGCCCTTGATAATAAATTATTTAGATTATTAACCAATGATTAAACTAATTATGATAATTAAATATGTTTTGAAAATTTTAGTAATTTTAATTATTAATATCATAATGTCAAGTCACCGTATATAGAAGTGAATTCTTTTGAAATCTTAACACCTAGAGCAATTTATCGCAACATCACGAGCTACTATAATGCCCTTCCCTTTCATTTCAAGGTTTACAACAGCCAATAGACAAACAATAAACTGCCTTTCCGTTTTAAATTAAAACCAGGATTGTCATAAATTGAGATTTGCCCTACTGCGTGAAATCTCCTTATTGTATGATGGAACATTTCGCAGTGGAGTTGTACCGGGAGCGGGCGTTTTGCGCGTCAATTTAGTTATTCAGTTAAATCTCAATAGATCGAAAATTATTTAAATTTTTAACCAATTTTTCGTATTTTATATTGAAATATATAAACAAATATATAAATAGACAAATAAACAAATGTATATAAGTACAAATATATATATATATATATTATATATAAATATACATATATATATATATATATATATATATATATATATACATATATATACATATATATATACATATATATATATATATATATATATATATATATATATATATATCATTTTGGAAAGGTTAAATATAAAGTTAATTTTAAATCTAAATTGATTTTTGTAACCAACCTTCCCGTTCTGTGGTTTCTCATCAACTGATGTAAAAACTAGTTTTTATTTGTCTAAATTTTTCCAGAATCTATGTAGTAGACAAGAACATTCGGCTTCGTTTTCCTGTATATACCATTAATTTTGTATCCATAAACAAACCATGTTGTTACACTTACCCAAACCATGTTGGTCACTTACTAGTATGTGACCCGCGCTCAAGTATCAATCGTCAGAAAACGTACTAGTACGTGACCCGCATACAATGTGTTAATACAATAATCCGAGAAGTAAAGATTTTCTAAAATACATCGAATTTAAACTTTTTTCATTTTACTCCACAAAATAGTACACTTTTGTCGTCGGATTTCAATCACTGAACAAGTTTATCCACTTACACAACAAGGCAATTTGTCGCAACGTCACGAACTACTATAATGCCCTTCCCATTCATTTTCCTGTTTACAATAGCCAATAGACAAAAAATAAACTGCCCTTCCGTTTGAAACTAAAGCCAGAATTGTCATAATTTGAGAATTTGTCCTACTGCGTGAAATCGCCTTATTAGTTAAAGTTTTCTGTGCTTTAGACCCATTTGTTAAGTAATTGTTAGCACAATGAATGTAAAAAGTAAGATAGCTTCATGTCAGTATTAACCATATATGCACCGTTCTAACCAAATCGTGAAACAGAGATTAAACCTAACTGCGATTAATCTCTGCTGATAATTTAAACGGAGAATTGATTCCCACCATTGGTTGGTGCCATGGACATGTTTGCCCGTTAAACGACTTTGGTGGGATAGATCCTTAATCTAACCTTAAACAGTAAGCAAAAATAAGATAGCTTCATGTCAGTATTAACCATATACGGGCCGGTGTCGCCATAGTCGTGAAACAGAGATTAACGCTAACCTCAATTAATCTCTGTTTAAACGGAGAATTGCGTCTCACCATTGGTTGGTGCAGTGGGCATGGTTACCCATTAAACGACTTTGATTTTATCGGTCCTTAATCTAAACTTAAACAGTTTAAAAAGTAGAAGCGAGTATCTATATCTGATAGGCATTTTAAATAAATAGAGCTGCCCATAATATTTTCGGACGTCCACAGCGTTTTTAATATTCTGGATACTGAAATGTCGATACTCAAATAAATCTGGGAAAACATCGATAATTTGTGATACGTCTAATCGATGCTCCGGAAATTTGCAACATTCGTGAACAAACCGGAGATAGTAGTTAGTTAAACAGATGAGTTACTTGCATGTAAAATAGCTTTGGCGCATTTCGCAGATAGATTTTCCGAGTCTGTTCTGCGTTTAGATTGATCTCCAATTGTTTTACACATTACTAATGGAATTATTTCCCGGCAGGTATGAGCTTAATGTATGCAAATGAAACTGAATCCTTTAATCAAATTGTAGGATTTGGATCAACATTTTAATTAAATTTCCCAGAACTGAGTAACACTGATTTCCGTTGGAAACTTTCCTTTTCACATAATCTCATTGGTAATAGAAAAATGTAACGATTCTAAAAGTTTTTTGTTATACATATATCGAGGTTGCTGGAATAGAAACATGAATGAAAGACTATCTTTATTAAGTCTTTTTCAGCCTGTATAGTTATTCCACAGTTAAAATCTCCTTTAAAATATATTTTTTGAGAGTAATCATAAATTGAATTGGTCTGCATTTTTAAGAAATAAATGTTTTACAAGGTTTTAAAAATGCCATAAATTTAATAACATTTTTTAGTTTTATCATTCCTAGAAGTGTTTTTTTTTGTAAGCATGAAAGTATACACCAAATGGAAAAAGAATAATTTTAATTTCGCTCAAGATAATTTTAAAAATTTAAAAAACATTCTTTTATATCTAATCAAAGATAAATAATATTTTTAGTATGCAAACTTAAAAATTTTAAGTTATCTGACATTCTAAAATTAAATTATTTAAAAATTGCTAAAAGTTAAAATTAAAAAAATATATATAATTTATCATGATATAAAATTAAACGTATCACTCGAATTAATAAAATTGATGTTAAAAAAACAGCTTCTATTTGATATTAATAATTAGCTTCTAATTTGCTAATTTCAAAAGTAATTTTACGGGTAAGTGAATCTGTAATTTGCTCATGTGATTTATATATATTATGATTTTGAAAATGTATGGATTCATATAAAAAAACCCAAATAATTTTAAAGGTAATCTAAGAAATCTAAATCGATCTTTTGAAATATTTTATTCTAAACCAAGCAAAATTTTTTTTATATTGAATTAAAATTAGGTTGTTATAAGAAAAAGTTTTCAGCTCGAAAAGTAATATGTTTCCTGAATATATAAATATTAAAAAGAAAAATAACGAATTGTGTGGTGCCTAGACAAGTGCTTCTTCTGCCTTCTCAAAAGTATGATCTATTTTGGTAGCATAATTTTAATCGGTGTCCTGCCAACAAACAAAAACATTAAATAATGTATTATTGATGCTATTACTTATTAATTCAAATTAAAATATTTTAAAGATTTTTTGTGAATTTGAGAAATTTGAATTAATAATATTATAATTTTAAATTCTTGTAAATAGAAGAGGAAAATTTTAATTCTGAAAAATTGTTAATTTTTTCAATTTATTAGAAAAACTTGTGATGTAGACATTTAAAAAATCCATTTAAATCTTTATAATTTTATTTTACAACATTTTGTCGCTGAGCAGTTCGTTGTAAACATGTTTATATACTTTTGAAAGTTTATAATTTCAAATCACTGCATGTAGAAGTCAATATTTTCAAGACGGAATAGAATAAAGCGATATGCAGAGATTTTCTAAAATATTTTCAGTTTAAACCTTTCTAATTTTTATTCCCCAACAAAGTTCTCGTTTATCATGAAATTGTCCCATCTCTATTACTTGAAGCAGTCATGTAGTCAATGCTAGTTTCAGGTTTATGGCATCCTGCGAAATTTTCAGTTTTGGTGTTCATGTCAATAATTTTGTCCGCCATTATAGAACTCTACTTGTCTAGCAAAAGGTGTTCGTATTGCTGCCAACAAATCAAATTCTTTGAAAGAATATTATTTCTATTAATAAATAATTATAATGGTTGCAATTTAAAAAAAAAAATCTAGTAAATTTAATTAAATATAATCATTAATTTTATAATATCAAATCACAGTAATTAGAGAATTAAAGGTACAAGATTTTAAGTTCGCTTATTTAGATTGCATTGAGATATTGAAGTTTTCGAAAATACAATTGAATTTATATTTTTCTTACCATTTACACCCTACTTTCGTCGTTAGATATTCCTCTTTGAACGTGTTTACCCTCTTTTACAGAATTAATTAATACTTGCTGTGTTTCGGATTTGGTTGCAAAGAATTGTCTACAAAACCCGAACACAAATAAGATAGTTACATGACAAACATTAACTATTAAACCTTTATCTAAACAGCATGCTGAATGCATAGAAGCTAGTATCTAAATCCGATGTATCGTTTAAACAGTACAACTGTGTGTATTTACGCCCTTAAAGTAGGTGGAAACTGAAATGTCGATACCGAAATAAATCTTGGGAAATGTCGATAATTGCGTCCAACAGCAATCGATGTTGATATTCGCGAACAAACCATAAGCTGGAGATTGGTTAAACAGATGAATTCGTAAGGTGTAGAACAGCAGTGGTGGATTTGGCGACAAATTTTTTATCTGGTCTGTGTGTTCTATTGATCGCCAATTGTTTAACACATGACTAATGAAATAATTTTCTAGAAGGTATGTGTTTAATAGAATTTTTATGGAAATGAAGCTGTATCTGTTAATCGAATTGTAAGCTTTTGATCAGCATTTTAACAGAATTCTATTGAACTACATATGCAGTTTTTAATTAAAAGATTTTGCTTTTTGTATTAAAATTGGAATCACAGAACTTTACCATCTTTAAGAAAATTATTTTTGTTTGAGGTTTTGAGGTTATAGGTTTACAGAGGCTATTCATTCATTTTTTAGACGATGCATATTGTTAATTAATTACAAATAATTACACAAAATTAATTACATAAAATTCTTGTATTTGAAATGTTCTATTTGATAGCCCTTATTCTGAACTACCTTGCGACACCGTAATTACCAGGATAATAATGACTTTTGAAATGTCAGAAGAGGTATTCTATCCCATTCCTCCTGAACAGCTTACCAGAGTCCTGTAAGGGTTGTGGGAAGTCATTTCGATAATGCAGATATTAAAAGTCCGAAAGAACAAAAATCCATAGGTCATACTTCGGGAGATTTAGTAGGGATATCAGTGAAGGGTATGGACTTAATACCAGTTTGTTGTTCCATTTCTTTTAGGAAATTTACTGTGGATTTTGATGTGTGACTGCTAGCTTTGTCTTGATTGAGTTCCACAGATTGATGGCACTGTGGGCAAAGCGATGGTATTTCATTCAGAAAAATTGGCTATAAACTATGTCCCTGATAGTATTTGGAGTTAATCTTGACATTTGTTTCAACTCTTTTTATTTTTAACTTGTCATTATAGGAAAAACCAGCAACAATCATGATTCCCCAAGAAAAACTTTCTTTCGATTCTTTGAACCATGTATTTAAATTTTTTTCTCCCCTTTTGCGATAATAAATGGCTTTTTTTGTTGCTATCACTTCAATACACCCATGATTTATCTATTGTGACAATTTATTTTCAATTTTTCTTTGGATAAATGTTTCTCATACAGAATTCTGCAGCTTGTTCTGCGTTCAGCGGTATGCTTTAGAGAAAGACGATGCACATTGCGTTTTTTCGCTTTCTTAAGATTTAAATTAACCTTTATTATTTTGTTTACAGTAGTCACTGATCATTTCAATGATTTTAAAACTGTATTTTGACTAGGGGGATTTTCTTTTAGCTTTAAACAACGTACCTTTGCAACAGTCAAAGATATTCGTTTCTTCCGTGGATACTTGTTTGGAATTTTTGTCCCACTTGAGGCTCCAATTTGACGTTTTTTTTCTTTCTTTTTGACGATATTACATATCGACGCTTTAGTTATCACAAAACCATAACTATCACATCGTTTTTGGATAACAGAATATGAATACTTTCTTCGAAAAGAGCATAAATATAGCCTTCGAACCCTTGCTTTGTTAAGAACGCTATTTTGAAGGAAAATAAACCTCTCAATCAGAAGAACATAATTTTGACTTTTATTACAATTGCAGTTATTTATTTTGCAACAAAAAATATTTTAATAACCAAAATCGTCTAAAAATGTGCGAGCATCCTCTGTAGAAACAAGGATTGGTCTTCAACGATTGGTATTCTTTCTTATTGAAGTAATTTTTTTTAAAGCTTTCTAAATCTTTAAGGTGACTCAGTGTCTTTCAAGACCTAAAATCTTTATTGAAAGAGTCTTTTTCAATTAACAATAAAATGTAAACGCTCCTAGTTTTCTTGAAGATTTATTACTTGTTCTTTAATAAAACTATAGCTTTAAGATGCTTTATTGTTTAGTTATTTAAAGCAGTGTATTTAAAAAAAATATATAAAGTGTATGTTTCGAATGAAAATATTAAATGTAACTTTTAAAATAAGTTTACTATAAATTTTTAAAATAGTAATAATAAAAATATAAATTTTTAAAATATGTACATTTGAAAGTATTATTTTTGTAAAATAAATTTTGAAAAATATCAGTTTTATACTATAATTTTTTAATAGCATCCGACATATAAAATTTATAAAAACAAAATTTTTTTAAGAACTGAAAATTTAAAAAAAGTATTCTGCCTTTATCAAGCTATAAATTAAATTATGCTTCTTCTAATAATTTAACTGAAAAGAAAATTTAAATTTGATTGAGTATTTAAATTTCTTTGAAAATTTAAATCCTTTAAAAATTTATTTAATTAAAAATACAAAATAGTTAATTAACGTTTATTTAATATAAAAATTAGCTCTTCATTTACAAGTTTCAAAAGTTATTTTGCCTGAAAGAAGATTTCAATTTTTTTTTCATTTGGTGTAGGAAATTTGATATTTTTTTAAATGTATGGAAGTAGAGTTTTTCATAAATCCGAATTAAATCTGACTTACAAAGAAGAGTAAAAAAATATTTTCAAAAAGAATATCCTTGAAAACACATAAAAAAGTACATAAAAATGTACGTTTTTTCATGTGTTTTCAAGATGTAATAAGGAAACTCTTGAAAATTCAAACAGACATGGTCAAAATTATTATTTTCGTTTTACCACTGAAATTTATCTTCATTACAATGCTTTCTCTATTTTGTAAAAGGAACCTGCTTCTTACTAAGAAATTTTACTATATATATTTTTACAAATGTATAACGTATTTCAAACTTCCATTTTTTAATTTTAAATTTTGTTAGACTATTATTTTTCTCAAATACTTATTAAACGCTTGCCCGACTATCTCGAGTTATCTCGGGTTCGTACATATTGCAGTTAATTATTATCCCGAGAAAATTCGGGCGAAGCAGAATTTATGTGTACGATTTGTTTCATCACTGTTTTACTCGGCCTGGAAGAAATGAAAGAAAATATTCAGCTTTGATAAGTAGTTTGCTAAGTTTTATTATTTCGTGGTTTTTTGGAGGAACTGGTCATCTGTTTTTCATTGATTAGAAAACTAATTTCAGAAAATCATCGTGAAGAGATTTCTGCCACATCAGGAAGACCCAGTATTAGTCCTATATTACTCAGGTTCACCTCAAGACATTTTCCAGATGTTAACCCTGCTATGGAAAAAAATCAATTGCAACGAGACAGTGTACTCTGTTCTCCCGTAAAACAGATTTCAGAGGCAAGCGAATAAGAAAAGAGACCAGATACCAGCATTCAGAGCGTCAAGTATCAATTTGTGTTGTCCCTTGTTTCAAAAACTATCATATAAAGACTAATATTTTACTTTTTTCCATTTACCCGAGATAACTCGGGATAGTAAACTAATATTAAAACTAAATGCTTTTACATCTGTAAAAATTAATAATAATCCCTAATAATAATAAGAATAAATAATTTTAAAAAATAGTCCCTCATCACTCAGGTTCACCTCAAGGCATATTTCAGATGTAAATCCTGCTATGGAAAAAAATCAAATAAAACGAGACAGTGCACTCTGCTCTCCCATAAAACAGATTTCAGAGGCAAGCCAATAAAAAAAGAAACCAGATGCCAGCATTCAGAGAGTCAAGTATCAATTTGTGTTGTCCCTTGTTTCAAAAATTATCACATAAAGACTAATATTTTACTTTTTTCTATATTGCCCGAGATAACTCGGGATAGTAAACTAATATTAAAACTAAATGCTTTTACACCTATAAAAAATAAATAATAGTCCCTAATAATAATAATAATAAATAATAATAAAAAATAGTCCCTTATCACTCAGGTTCACCTCGAGGCATATTTCAGATGTAAATCTTGCTATGGAAAAAAATCAAATCCAACGAGACAGTGTACTCTACTCTCCCGTAAAACAGATTTCAGAGGCAAGCCTATAAGAAAAGAAACCAGATACCAGAGTTCAGAACGTCAAGTATCAATTTGTGTTGTCCCTTGTTTCAAAAACTATCATATAAAGACTAATATTTCAGTTTTAACCATTTGCCCGAGATAACTCGGGATAGGAAACTAATAATAAAATTAAATGCTTTTACACCCGTAAAAAATAAATAATAGTTCCTAATAATAATAATAATAATAATAAATAATAATAAAATAGTCCCTTATCACTCAGGTTTACTTCAAGGCATATTCCAGATGTAAATCCTGCTATGGAAAAAAATCAAATCCAACGAGACAGTGTACTCTGCTCTCCCGTAAAACAGATTTCAGAGGCAAGCCAATAAGAAAAGAAACCAGATACCAGCGTTCAGAATGTCAAGTATCAATTTGTGTTGTCCCTTGTTTCAAAAACTATCATATAAAGACTAATATTTTACTTTTTTCCATTTGCCCGAGATAACTCGGGATAGTAAACTAATATTAAAACGAAATGCATTTACACCTCTAAAAAATTAAATATTCAACTTAAAACCTACATGTTTCGTTTGGTTTCATTTCCTTGTAATTAATAATAAAATAAAAAAGTGTGATGATTTTTTGAAATTTTTTTTCAAAAAAATTTGTAAGGCAAGCGGTTAATAACATTCTAATACTCTGCAGATGAATAAAATTATAAATTAATCCAACTTTGTATCTTAAGGAAATTTGTCATTAAATGGTTGTTTATTCTGCCATGACTAATTTCGTTAGTAAAATTTTAAACTTAACTGGAATATTAACCTTAACTGGCGTTTATTGAGGCATAATTATATAATAGTTAAGCAATTATCGACAACTGAGTAAAGTGAGACTTTATCACCTTTACTCATAGGTTGAAGACCTTATAAAATAGATATGTCTAAAGTGTTTGCCAAACAATTCAATTCTTTTGTTACTCTTTTCTCTTTCGAAAGGAAGATTTAAAAAAAAAAAAAAAAAAAAAAAAAAAGAATGCATGAATAAATTTTACAGCATTACAAAATTTAATCACTAGGATCATTTATCTTCCAATTAAATGATTATAATGCCTAAATTGTTTAATTATTTTTTATAAAAAGTGAAACAAATCATATAATTAATAAGAAAGCTAAATGAAAAAAAAAGCAAAAAGATTTTTACTTCCTTGTTAAGAAGTAAAGGAAGTCCTGTTATTGCAAAACATTTTGGTTATTAGAGACGTAAAAAGAGTAGTAAAAAGAGAGGACCTGAAGATTATATGTAGTAATTACGTAATAATTTAATTAGTAATTAATAAGTAATAATTTAGTTAGTAAATAATAAGTAATAATTTAATTAGTAATTAATAAGTAATAATTTAATTAGTAATTAATAAGTCATAATTTAATTAGTAATTAATAAGTCATATTTTAATTAGTAATTAATAAGTAATAATTTAATTAGTAATTAATAAGTCATAATTTAATTAGCAATTAATAAGTCATAATTTAATTAGTAATTAATAAGTAATAATTTAATTAGAGTAGAAGTAGTAATTTACGAGGGCCTATGTGTGAAGAATTTGATCACCAGACGGGATAAGGTGGATCTTGGCAATAAAATAAAATGGCCTTTTGTAAATTATCCTTTTGGCCGTAGGGTCGACAGGCGTTCGAAAGTAGATGGGACAGTTTCCCCTCGGTTTGTGGTTTGTTGTGGGTTGTTGTCGATTCACATCTTTAACGAATAGGAGTGAAGGTGGATCGGTATCTCAAAAATATCTAGTTCTATTATTGATCAGAAGCAAAAGAAAGGTGGAACGAGATCACAATATATAAAAGAAGTTGAGAAGAAGAAGTGGAAGAGAATACATTGGAGCCAGCCGGCAGGGAGCTTTTTGCTAGAGTTCTTCCTAGCAGTCTGAAGCTAGAGAAGAGAAATCTGATGCCAGAGAACTAAGTATGAGGTCGCAGAATTAAGCAGGAGGCCGTGGAATTAGATCGGAGCAAAAAAAAGAGGCAGAGAAGAGCGGATTGATCCCAGCCTGCATTATTGCTAGACATCGTACCAGCTGGTCAGAGGCCACATTATGTACTCGAAGGGATCATATGGCAATCGAGGTCTAATAGCTACATCGGTACCAATTACAGACAGTCTGTTTCCTGAAACCTACTGTCTTAGTATCTTAAAAAACCACAGGTACGATTTACGTTATTAGTGCAAAATTTGAATTAATTCTGCTCCTCTCTTTATTTTATTCTTGCATTTGTGCTAATAGGCTACCAAACAATGATGCAAATGAATTTTTTAAAATTAATAAATGATCCACACTATTACCGCTTATGTAAATAATATATTTTCAAAGAACATTTTTGTGTAAATAAATTTGTTATTTTTAATATTTAAATTGGAGTATATTTCTTAATTGAGTGGTATCTGTTTTATAAAAACAATAACATTAGATGTGGAGTTTGACTCCATAAAATTGTCTGTAGTTCTGAGAGCCTTAGGTTAGAGGTTGTAGAAATTTTAAATAATAAACACAACGTATTAAATAATTTAAAATGTACTAATCTTCATGGGAAACTAATACAGGATCCTGGGATAGATTTGAAGGAGGTTCCAAAATACTCATAATAAGCAAATAAGAAAAAAGTTATCCCCCAAAGTCTTACCATTGGCAAATTAAAACGGATCATTGGGTGACACGTGCACAAAAAAGGAAGAATGTTAGATTTAAGAATCTAAGAGGTTGAAGAAAAAGTGAGGGAGAGTGGCGTTTGGAGCCTTCTTTTCCAAAAGAAGGATTGTTCTAGTTTGCCATTAGAATGATTGGAATCCGTGAACTCTGTTACCGAAGGTCAGTTCTCTACCATTTAGCCATCGTTTGTTCTAGTTGGAGAATGGGGCTCAAGAGAAATCTAAAGTCTGAAGCCCGTCTTGCAATTTATGACGGGCACCTCGGTTGCTTAACCCCTTCGCGACCAACGTCTCGTATACGTGACGCAGCGATTTCATTCTTATCAGTCCAGCGTCGCTTCCAAGCGATGATCTCCGGTTGATATTGAGAGACCAGCGTCGCTTATGCGTAATAGGAGATCTGAACGTTCTATTTTCGTTTTTAAATGGTAGATTTAATTACTATATGGTTAAACGGCTAGATATGCTGAAAAGTACATAGAAGAAGAAAAACTGTTGGTTAATACGATTTCAGTTTACTATTACCTTAATATTTACCGAATATCTTCATATTTAAACACATGTATGGCTCTATGTAATACATCAAATTTGAATTTCCCAGAAATAGGGTAACCTTCTATCCACAGTATGGTTAATAATCACAATTCAGAAATCCGCAGAACTTAAAATTGCATGCTACACTTTTCAAAAGGTAGGTTTCTAGTAATTCTGAAGATCTCAAACTGTTCCAATCCCTCTTGCATTCAGCGATCTAAGGAACTTTCTACGAAGCCTATTAAAGGAACGAAAACTGATTTTCCCACCGTCGAAATTTTAAAACGGTATAGTTCTCACCAAACTCATTTCCACGTGCTGTTTGTATGAGATCGAGGAATATAAATGGTCTTTCTTATATGATGCCAATACTTTATTGCATAACTTAGTATTGGTTACAGTCAGAGTAAGAAGAAAGAAATATTCCGGAATTCATGCTTTTTTGGAAACTGTATTATGTAAAATTTCTTTCTCTGAGATAAGATTTTCGGCTAAAAATGTAACTGAAAAAATAAACCTTAATAGAGTTTCAGCGATTTTAGAATTAAGAGTAAGGATTATAGGTTGGAACAAAGTTTTAAAATATTTTTTTCAATGCAAAAAGGAAATAGGGGTAACGGTAATAGCGATTAAATGATCAAAGACCCAAGCATCGATGTCGGTTGTAAAAGTGTTACACATTTAGCACCAACCGGAAATCATGTATATATTTAGGAATGCTACGGTTGTAAATAACAATGCCTTCGCAAAGTAGAACTTCTAATTTCGAAGCAGGGAACAGGCGAGTTTACAAGCGTCGATGTGGGTTGCAAATGTGGGACACATTTAGCGCCTCCCGAAATCATGTATATCCTAAGGAATGCTACGGTCGTAAATAACAATACCTTCGCAAAGTAGATCTTCTAATTTCGAAGCAGGGAACAGGCGAGTTTACAAGCGTCGATGTCGGTTGCAAAAGTGTTACACATTTAGCACCAACCGGAAATCATGTATATATTTAGGAATGCTACGGTTGTAAATAACAATGCCTTCGCAAAGTAGAACTTCTAATTTCGAAGCAGGGAACAGGCGAGTTTACAAGCGTCGATGTCGGTTGCAAAAGTGTTACACATTTAGCACCAACCGGAAATCTTGTTTATCTTAAGGTACGTTTCTGGCTTAAATAACATTGCCCTCGCAAAGTAGATATTCGTGATTTCGAAGCAGGGAAGAAGCAAATGCAGAAGCATTGATCTCGTTGCAAAACTGCTACACATTTATCATTACGAGTATGTATTTATAAGGAATGCTGCAAGCGTGAATTACTTTGCACCATAAAGTGGATCCTCGTAGTTTGGATCCAGTGACGAACATGTAGACCACTAGGGTTTACTTGCCACATTCAGTAAATTTAAACTTGGAGGACTTATTCTATGTTCACCATCTGTAATTAGTGAAATAATCTGTCATTAGTGACGATATTCTTTGGATAGCGCAAGCATTGAAACCCTAACTCTTCATCTGGACTACTTCAATTCGGATTACTGCAGCTACTAAGCTTTATATATTGGATTGGATACATATTGGATACATAAAATAAATAAGTTAAAAAGTTTGTTATTTTTTCTTTCCCTGTATTCGCAATAGAAGTAATAATCGATTGCCTTAAATCCTCAGGAAATGACAAAAGAAAGATAAAAAAATCTTTAATCACAAGTTAAACCTTAAATTACTGAAAAAACACTTGTTATTATTAAGGCAATTTCTTCTATAGTTGTTAATAGAAATGTAGGGTCCAATCTTAATTGTCCTCTTCTATCAAAATAGTAGACCATTTGTTTCAAAACAACCAACCAAAAAGTGAAAATTTCAACAAATAATCAATTTTTTTTAGAACTTAGGTAATGTTTGAACTTAATGGAAAGATTCTAAACCGTTTGGGCTCGACTGAAGTACAGGGTACCCCCGCCAACTTGGCGATAAAGCTCCGAGCATCATAGTCTAACATTTTCTACTGATCTCGCCGTGTCCAAACAATAAGTATCTATATTTTAATTTATATTTTATTTGTATCCATCTCTCATTGTGGAGACTATTTTTTATATATTAAATGCATATAATGCTTAAAAATGTTAGATATAACTAACCATTAAAGGTTTAGTATGGCTAATTTTTAATAATTTGGAGCTGTTGTCTTTGTAACTGTTGAACGATTAATAACCTTAAATGAAATACTTGCTTTCTCAGTGGTTTAGGTTAATTAAGGAAATGTATATAATTCTATTACAATGGCGCAATCTACAACAATTAAAGTTTCCCAAATAGCGAGGGATACAATGTTGTTCTAATGAAATACCTTTGTGTTTTAATAAACATCGCCAATAATTTCACCAAATTTGCCAAGGAGCGCCGTATTCTTCAGTAGTACACGGTTTGAATTAACAACACTTTAACTCAGTGATTCTCACCTGTGGGGCGCGCCCCCCTAGCGCGAGCACACTAAATTGCGCGAGCATATCCAAAAGAGAATGTTATTTAAAAAAATTGATTAAGTGACTGAAAGGAAAGAACACACACACACATACAAAACAAAATACATTTCGACATATTTAATAATTAACTTATTAAATTAAAACAACTTATTAAATTAAAAACAAATTTAATAATTATTAGTGACTTCCTTGGGCCTGTCTTTTAGAGCAAAGTTTTTCGAAGGAGGGTTTAATATTAGAAATAGACACTCTCAGTTCTTTTTCTATATTTAGCTGAGATCTATATTTTGTCTTCAAAGAAGCCACCGCAGAAAATCCAGTTTCACAAAGGTAAGATGTTGAAAATGGTAGTAGAATGCGAAATGCCCTTGTTTTTAGTGCAGAAAACTCATCATCCACTCCTGCCCAAAATTCAAAGAGTGATTTATTACTAAATTGTCTTTTGGTTTCGCCGCTTGCCGTGAAGGTTTCTTCCTCTTCAATTGAGAGTCCTTCGGGAGTATTTTGAAATGGATCCCTCACCCACTTGTAACTTGATATCAGTTTGTCGTCAGCAAGAAAGTAATTTAAAATTCTTTGCTAGCATTGCTAAATGATTTTCAATGGTTGCAAAAACAACTTTTACATGTTGTTCTTCAGCCTTGTAAGTTTTAATACAATCATTCAAATTTGCAAACATTGTTAAGTTTTCTTGCTTTAAATTTCTGCTCCACAATTCCAATTTCCTACAAAAAACATTAACTTTATCACTCGTATCCAATATATGTGTATTTGCTCCTTGCAGATGAAGATTCAAGTTATTTAATTTCTCGAATATGTCGACCATGTAGCTCAATTTCATCACAAATAAACTATCGCGAAAATTCTCAGCTTCCAGTCTGTTTTCCTCTCCTAGGAAAACGGCGATTTCTTCTTTTTTATAAATAAAAGTCATTGTATGTGGGTATGTGGGTATGTATGTATTATGTATTTATGTATGTATGTATGCACATCTTTAAACTATTGGCCCGATTCTAAAATAATTGTGTAATAAATATGCTTTTTTACAAAAGCACTGTCAACTTTAAAACGTTAAATTCATCCCTTTTTCAGCGTTTTGGTTAATTTCAAGATTATTTTTTAATCAGGCGATTTAGGGCCTTACTCTAGTTGTTCGTACCGCAAGTGCGGTATGACGTCAAGTTGACGTCAGCTCGAGGAAATTTTGAGAGCAAACGATACTTCGGTACTCTGTTACATGCGGAATTACCGATAGCTGCAGGTTGCGGAATTCCGGCAGCAAATTTTGGTTAGAGAGAACTTCATAGTAAGAAAACATGGCGGCTTATTTGAGTTACGAATATATAGCTCAGTTAGAAAAGTATGCTGTTTTTAAAATGTAGAAAATTCCATGCCATCTCCACGGATACCACTGATATTAAAAAGTATGAACTAAAATTGTTTTTAAATATATTAATGCTGAATTTAGAGCAGTATAAAGTATGATGTAAATATTGTGTATCTTCAGTTTGATCTTATATTTTATGTTTTTCATAAGTAGAAATCTTGTTAACAATGCTAAGTAAAAGATCGAAGCCTTTCGGCTTTTATTTTTACATTTTTTTAAGCACAAAATTTACAATCTTCATGGATACCTGTGATGTTAGTCTGAATAAAATTTGTGTTTACATATATAAAACTGTTTTTAAAATACTATCAAAGTATGATTTAAATTTTATTATCTTTAATTTTCATCATATTTATATCTTTTATTTTCATCATAACCATAATTTTTCATATTGTGATTTTCAAATTTTAATGTCTTGCATTTTATATATTTTAATAACTGTGTTCAAAACAAAACATTGATGTTTAGATTTTAGGTATTGATATATAGTAGTAATATGATAAATTTTGATGGAATAACTATCATTTTACAGTTTTTTCAGTACAAATATAATTTTTATCAGTTTTTTATCAATGATCTCAATGCAGTATTTTACATCATAATATTCATCAGTTACACCATTTTTATGCATTCCATCATAATTGTAATGTATAAAATATATCTGTAAGAGAATGTAACTTGCAGAAACCCAGAAAATTACTGCAGGTCAATTAAGCTGCAGGTCGGTCTCATTAGCACTCGTGTTGCAAAAAGTAGACCGTAGCACTCCAAACCAAATATGGAAAGCACCTCTATATGCTTAATAAAATTCCATACTGTATATAATGCTCCATAAAACTAATCATGGGTAAAAGTTTCCGTGAGACAATCTCTTCGATTTAAACTCTTGAGATTTGGATGCCACTTTTACCAATACCGTACGCCTGCAAAGAAAAATGCGAATTATTTATTTGTTTATATTTACAAACATTGCTGTTGCCGAAACTGAAAATCAGAATTATAATTCCAAATTTCAGATTGGTTTAAATGGTGCAAAGTAGAAGATCCCATTAAACTCCGCCTCTAAAATAAGCCCAGCCCAAAGGCGGGATTTATTTCTCAAACTCGATAGTAAGCTAGTTACCGCACCTTCGTTTCCGTGCTCCCAGAGTACGGTTTGAGCTTAGTTGCGGCAACTAGGTTTCGTTACGCCAAGTTTCCGCGACTACGTCATAGCACTTGCGGTACGAACCGCAACTCCCAGAGTAAGGCCTAAATTTATCAATTTATCACGTTTTAAATAGGTGAAAATAACATTTTTGTTGCATTATGACGTCATTCCTTTAACCGTCTCATTTAATTATTTCTCATTTTAAATGATTTTAATATCGTCTGCATGATTTTCACCCGTTTTATTTCTGAATTTAGGTATTATATAATCAATTTTCTCTTATATTTGGCATAAATAATTGATTAGGTACACATGTGCCAAATATAAATTTAATCATCGATTATTTTTTGTTACAGTGATACAATTTCTTTTCTTAGCGTCTAAATTCCAGTGAGTGTATTTCACGGTTTAATAAATATCTAGCGTTTAATTTATATATCTCTGTAAATTCAGAAGTTTGTTCGTTTTTGTGTTTGTTTTTTATACATAACAATACGGTCTGCCATTTATTCTCCAAATTTTGGACGGTTTAATATTTATCACAAAATAGAAGCCTATGATGTCCATCCTATCACTTATTATGAGAAGATTGGTAATTCATGTACAAAAGCAGTCAGTAAAGTTATTTTTAGTATTAATTTCATATTTTACTTCGTCCAAAAAGTTTCGAGATAATTCGACACATTTAAGATAAATTACAGGCAGATAATATCCTGAACAAATAGGCATATACTTATTACTTATTTATGTATGACAAGAAAGTATCTGATTAATTTGTTATTATTTTGAAACAAATGGTCAGTCATAGGGTAAATAAGTTTCGATGAGTATTCCTTGATACTGAGAAATGAAAAAAAAAAATTACACATACGCGGCCAATATTAAAAATTTAGATTACCTCAGAATTTCTCATTGGCGTAAAATGAAAAGAGTTGTTTTCGCCAGTTCATGTTTCTAGCCAAATCAAAGAAATTTTTATAATAAATTCGTGACATGGAAAAGACATTTGTTGCATCCAAATGTTGTTGTACTGCATATTTTACTATATGAGAAACGGCGTATTTGGAAGTTAATTTTTAAACTTACAAAATATTTTTATTTTGTACAAAATTAGTAGAAAGACAAGGGCATCAATAGATGCGGCAATGACAGAAGAGTTATGTGGTATAGAAGCAGGGGGTAATTACTCTGCCGCGCAGGAAGGGTGAAGTCGGAGGAGGAAAAAAAATCTATGCAAAAACCTATGTAAAATCAACTAGATAGACTAGCTTTCATGGCCTTAAGAAAGTTCCATATTCCGATTGCAAGTTTTTAAATTCATATTCCTAGCTAAAGTTAACAGATTTGTATGCAAAATTCCTTATTGGGAAATAGTTTTTTTTTTACAATATTCTTTCTATCTAAATCAAAATACACTAGAGTGGTGATTATCCGGATATATCTGGAGTAAAACTTATCATGTTAGCGAAAAATCCTGATGACGGAATTATTTAAAAAATGATTATGGAAATAATTTAGGTAATTTCCCGTCATACTTTTCCCAGAGATAGAACTGGCTGTTGTAATAGTTATATTTATGATATTACAAACGGTATGTTTAGAAGTAAGAATGTAAAATTTTCAAACTTTTCTACTTTCTATACATGTAGTAGAAAAACAAGGACACTAACAGAGGATGAGATATATAAGAGAGTTTTATGGTATATAATCCCCAGGTACGAGAGAATGGTGTAGAAAATAAACCCTTGCATGAATTATGTAAAATGAAATTATACATCCATTTCTATATCTCAATAACCTCAATGGTATATTAGAAAGTTCCCTATTCTGATTTCTTTATGTCTGTATTTGTGTTGTTCGAACGACGCAGAATATTATTAAAATTAGAAATAGTTGCAAAAATAGATTTATCAGATTTTAGTGAACGTAACTCAACTGGACCACGAACAGTTCATACAGTTCGAGGTCCAGGTGGGTTATGCTCCCCAAACAAAATACAAGGTCTTTAATTGATCCGTTGAATTGGACCATTTGGTTAATACACGTTCTTCTTTAATAGAGATATTAATGTTGCCAACCGTAAAATAAAACTACATAAGTATTTTTTTTATATTAAACGGCTTGCAAAATATATATGCTAGATATATCTTAATTTTAAAAGCAAAATTTATGAGAAGAATAAGTTGTTGTACACTTTTAGTTATGTTTAAAGATAATTTAAAAATTATTTTGGGCAAAATAACATTCACTCTTAATGCCTTAAAGTTTAGTTAATAAAATTGAGACAGATAGACTACTGATATAGAGGTTTAGTGAGCATGACAAAGTGTTTCGTAAGTGAAATAAAATTTTCGTACTTTTAATCGAGAAACTCTTTTATATCTTATTTAAGGGTGTAATGCAAATGAATGTACCAAAAGAATTGAATATGACTATATTATACATATAATAGAAATGAGTATGTTTAATTATTCGCCAATGATTTGAAATGCGCAGTGTAGAATTTACAAATTAATAATCAAATAAAATGAATTTGTTGAAAAGTAATATATAAAGTCCCCGTAG
>CM063511.1:50970695-50997227 GCA_032207245.1 Pardosa pseudoannulata | reverse complement strand
AGAAATTTTAACTATTAATATCATACTGTAACTATTACTGTAACTATTAATATCATAATTAATTTTAACTATTAATATCAGTGAATTCTTTTGAAATCTTAACACATTGTGTGCGAGTACATTTCGCAGCGTAATTGTACCGAGGAAGGGCGTTTTGCGCGTAAATTTAGTTATTCAGTTAAATCTCAATAGATCGAAAATTATTTAATTTTTTAACCAACTTTTCGTATTTTATATTGAAATATATAAACAAATATATAAATAGACAAATAAACAAATATACATATAAATACAAATATATATATATAATATATGTATATACATATATATAATATCATTTTCGAAAGGATAAATAAAAAGTTAATTTTAAATCTAAATTAATTTTGTTAATCAACCTTCCCGTTCCGTGGTTCCGTATCAATTGATGTAAAAACTAGTTTTTATTTGTTTAAATTTTTCCAGAATCTATGTAGTAGACAAGAACTTTCGGCTTCGTTTTCCTGTATGTACCGTTATTTTTATACCCATAATTAAACCATGCTGTTACATTTACCCGTACTAGTACGTGACCCCCGACAAGTATCAATAGTCAGAAAACGTACTAGTACGTGTCCCATATACAATGTGTTAATGCAATGATCCGAGATGTAGAGATTTTCTAAAATTCATTGAATTTAAACCTTTTTTTATTTTACTCCACAAAGTAACACACTTTTGTAGTCGGATTTCAATCATTGAACAAGTGAATCCTCTTTTACACAATTAGTTAATGTTTGCTGTACTTTAGACCCAGTTGTTAAGTAATTGTTCTCACAATACAAGCAAAAAGTAAGATAGCTTCATGCTAGGATTAATCATATAACGGCCTTACTCTGGACGTTGCGAGTCGGTTGTAACGTTCGTTGTGACATTCCTTTGAAGTCAGCTTGATCGTTTGCTCGCATAATGTCTGCAAGTAAGGTCAAATTAACGTCACACCGATGGTTCGAAACGAACCGCAATGTCAAGAGTAAGGACCTAAACCCCTTACTATGGACGTTGTGAGTCGGTTCGCATGTTCGTTGTGACGTCATTTTGACGTCAGCTTGATCGTTTGCTCACAGAATGTCCCCAAGTTGACGTCACAACGAAGGTTCGAACCGGACCGCAACGTCCAGAGTAAGGGCCTAAATCTAAACTAAGGGCAGGTTTCAACGTCTTAACGACTAACCGTGATTAACCCATGGCGCCAACCAATGGTGGAACGCAATTCTCCCTTTAAACAGAGATTAATAGCGTTTAGACGTTAAACTACTTTGGTGAGACCGGTTCTTAAACAGTTTAAAAGTAGAAGTGAGTATCTATATCCAATAAGCAGTTTCGGATGTGCACAGAGTTTTTAATATTCTGGACACTGAAATGTCGGTACTCAAATAAATCTGGGAAAACATCGATAATTTGCGATAAGTCTAATCGATGCTCCGGAAATTTGCAACATTCGTGAACAAACCTGAGATAGTAGTTAGTTAAACAGATGAGTTACTTGCATGTAAAATAGCTTTGGCGCATTTGGCAGATAGATTTTCCGAGTCTGTTCTGCGTTTAGATTGATCTCCAATTGTTTTACACATTACTAATGGAATTATTTCCCGGCATGTATGAGCTTAATGTATGCAAATGAAACTGAATCCTTTAATCAAATTGTAGGATTTGGATCAACATTTTAATTAAATTCCCCAGAACTGAGTAACACTGATTTCCGTTGGAAACTTTTCTCTTCACATAATCTCATTGGTAATAGAAAAATTTAACGATTCTAAAAGTTTTTTGTTTCATATATCGAAGTTGTTGGAATAGAAACATGAATGGAAGACTATCTTTATTAAGTCTTTTTCAGCGGGTATAGTTATTCCACAGTTAAAATCTCCTTTAAAATATATTTTTTGAGAGTAATCATAAATTGAATTGCTCTGAATTTTTAAGAAATAAATGTTTTACAAGATTTTAAAACTGCCATAAATTTAATAACATTATTTAGTTTTATCATTCCTAGAAGTGTTTTTTTTTGTAAACTTGAAAGTATACACTAAATGGAAAAAGAATAATTTTAATTTCGCTCAAGATAACTTTCGAAATATTAAAAACATTCTTTTATATCAAATCAAAGATAAATAATGTTTTTAGTATGTAAACTTAAAAATTTTAAGTTATCTGACATTTTAAAATTAAATAATTTAAAAATTGCTAAAAGTTAAAATTTAAAAAAATATATAATTTATCATGATATAAAATTAAATGTATCACTCGAATTAATAAAATTGTGGTTCACAGAAAAAACAGCTTCTATTTGATATTAATAATTAGTTTCTAATTAGCTAATTTCAAAAGTAATTTTTCGGGTGAGTGAATCTGCAATTTTCTCACGTGATTTTTATATATTATGATTTTGAAATTGTATGGATTCATATAAAAAAAAAAAATAATTGTAAAGATAATCTAAGAAATCTAAATCGATCTTTGAAATGTTTTATTCTAAACCAAGCAAAATTTTTTATATTGAGTTAAAATTTGTTATAAGAAAGAGTTTTCAGCTCGAAAAGTAATATGTTTCTTGAATATATAAATAGAAAAAAAAAAAAAAAAAAAAAAAAAAAAAGCCGAATTGAGTGGTACCTAGACCAGTGCTTCTTCTGCTTTCTCAAAAGTATTATCTATTTTGGTAGCATGATTTTCATCGGTCTGCTGACATAAAGAAACATTAAATAATGTATTATTCATGCTATTAATTATTAATTCAAATTAAAATATTTTAAAGATTTTTTGTTAATTTGAGAAATTTGAATTAATAATATTATAATTTCAAATCTTTGTAAATAAAAGAGGAATTTTTTAAATCTGAAAAATTTTTAATTCTTTACATCGATTAGAAAATATTGTGATGTAGACATTTAAAAAAATCAATTTAAATCTGTATTATTTTATTCTACAGCATTTTGTCTTTGGATAGTTCGTTTTAAATATGTTTATCCACTTTTACAAGTTTATAGTTTCAAATCACTGCATGTAGAAGCCAATCTTTTCGAGACTGAATAGAATAAAGCAATCTGCAGAGATTTTCTGAAATGTTTCCCTTTAAGCCTTTATAATTTTATTCCTCAATACAACTCTTATTTGTCGTGCAATTTCCCTTCTTTGAATTTATTTATCTTCTTTCACAAGATTAGTTAAGGATTACTGTGCTTTCCATTTTACTGCTAAATAATTGTTCACACAATACCAGCAAAAGCAAGACAGTTTGATGCAATGATTAACGGTAAATTCTACAAGTAAATAATTAATTATATTGGTCCAGTCAAGTATCTTTACCCGCTGAGCTGTTTAAATTGTACTGTCAGATGTAACAGAGACCAACGTCTCGTTGACGCAACGCAGTGATTCAACTCTTATGATCCCAGCGTCGCGTCCACGCAAAAAGCTCTCGTTGATGTTGAGAGACCAGCGTTCCCTATGCGTAATCGAAATTAGGAATGTTATACTAGAATTCTTAAATGCTATTAGATGGCGTTAAACGGAAACGGTTTTCACACCTGTTGACTCATATGACCTTTAACCTTGATGTACTGGCATTAGTTTCTGTTTTGAGCATCTTGATTTGATGGATTTGTGGATGTAAACAAACTGTGACTCATGGTTCTCTAAAAGCACACGTGTGGGTTAAAGCTACATGTATGTTTTTTATTGTTTTTCTCTTTTTGTAAGAAAAATTTGGTGAAGTGCATTCAGCTGATTATTGAGGAAGTTGAAATAGTTATGAGTGTTATATATATATATATATATATATATATATATATATATATATATATATATATATATATATATATATATATATATATATATATATATATATATATATATATATGTAGTGATCCAGTGTTAAGGCGAATGGAAAACAGTCTTTCTTGATAATAATAAGTTTATTAAATCATCGTTTCATTTAAAGCAAAAATAGTGCTATTCTCATTTGTTCGTCGATGACACGCGTAGAGTGTGTTCAGAGTTACATGCCCACGAACTAACTGACTGTTATCTGTTTGCAAACTCATCACATCTTCCAAAATGTTTCCGTCTGACCGGATTATCCTAACAGCTTAAGCGAGCGTGGGTCTTTCTCATTTATTTTATTGTTATAAAAGAGTTCCCTTTTTAAAATCGCTTATAACTCACGTAATTTCCAGCTACCCCTCTTTTAGACCTGACATACATATATGTTCTACATTAGAGTTAAAACATTATGTACATAAGAATATTTATTTTTAATTTTCATTTATGTACATAACTATAGTTACAATATGTATGCAATATATTATACAATTCTTAGCATATGTGGGCAAAACCTGCAACATTGGACTGTGTGTTGATCCTTATTTTGAACGATACTTCAAGCAGAAAGATTTTAATTGAAATTTTATTATATATCGATTATTATTACTTCGATTATTATTTTGATACGCTGAAAACTTAAATATCCATACTCAAATATCGGGAAGTATCGGAATCGGGAACACGTGTAATCAATGCACCCGAAATGTGTATCTTTAGTGAACAAACCGTTGACAGTAGGTTGGTTAATTAAATGAATTAGTAGCATGTAGATCAACTTTGGCACATATCAGAATTATGGCCCTTCTCACCAAAGTCGTTTAACGGCTAACAGCGATTAACCCATGGCGCCAACCAATAGGGGGAGGCAATTCTCCATTTAAACGTTATTAATCGTGGTTACCCGTTAAACGACTTTGGTGAAACCGGCCCTTAGATTTTTCAGTATCTTCTGCTTTATATTGATCACTAATTATTTTATACGTCTCTAATGGGATTATTTCCTAGTGGCATGCACTTAATAAATATATTTGAAACTAAATCTGTTAATCGGATTCTTGTATTTATTTTTTTTATATATATTACTCCCCGTCTGAACTCTTTTGAGCATACGTCGCCTTCCAGTCCAATACAGACAAGAAATTGTCCCATTAGATGGGAGAGTTGAAAAGGAACCCGAAGAAATAACATCCTGTAGGGCAGGACAAGAAGAAAGGTGATCTCCATGCATTGGGGCTGAAGCACAAAGAACACAGTTCGGTGAATCAGCAAGACCAAATTTGTACAGATGGGCCTGAAAAAAATCATGTCCAGTCTGAAGGCGGAAACAGGCCACAACAATAGCTCTTGGCAAGGTGGCACATATTTGCCTATCCAAAAGAGAAGACCATTTTTTTCCGAAATCAATATCCCTATAAGGGCATAGTAGAGCCTTACGAACATGTTCACGGATGGTCCGCTAAACATTTCTTAGAGGGGCACAAGTTATGGGTTGGTGCAGAAAACTGCCCTCCTTAGCAAGCGCGTCCGCATGCTCATTCACAGGCACATCACAGTGGCTAGGGATCTTGGATTTATGAACCAACATTTAAATTAAATACACCAAAACTGTAGAATATCGCTGTTCATTACAATATTTCCACTTTACAAATGTTTCAAAAATTAACACCGTATGTTAAAGAACAAATTTAAAAGTCTGAAATATACTCTACATTCAATTAAAGAAAGTTAGTTGTAGACAAAAGTCGTCGTCCAGTTTTCAACATTTACAACAAATTTTGTGTTAATTTTATTCACCAAAATATATTGAGAATGAGCCAATATCTCGACAAATTAGTGAGATAATATAGAAAACTTTTATGTATATATTAATCCAATTTGTGTAGTCAAGATGTTTCCGTGAGGAAAATTCGTAACGATATAAATTAACAAAACTATTTTATTAAAATGTATGAGCTTTATAAGTGCTTTGTTTCGGAGCATTGAATTTCATTTCAGCACCAGCTAACGTGTCATTTATTTTTTAGCAGTTTGTTTTTAATGACGCTTAATTCTACTTTGGCTTTACTCCTTGATAGCTTTGCTGTATTTATTAGGTTCGGTGGTAAATTGTTGACTCATACCCTTCACTGGAAACTTCCAAAATAAGAAAAGATTGGGAAATGTTTCATCTGTGTTTTTTCAAACAAAAGGACTCTACTTGTGTAGCAAAAGATGTTCGTAATGCAGCCAACAAGTCAAATTCTTTAAAAGTGTATTATTGCTATTAATAAATAATTATGATGGATGCAATTTTTAAAAAATTCTCGTAAATTTAATTAAATTTATTCATTAATTTTATAATATCAAATAATTAGGGAATTGAAGGTACACGATTTTAATTCGTTTATTTAGATTTCATCGCACAGAGATATTGAAGTTTTCGAAAATATAATTTAATTTATATTTTTCTTACCATTTACACCCTACTTTCTTCGTTAGATATTCCTCTTTGAACGTGTTTACCCTCTTTTACAGAATTAATTAATACTTGCTGTGTTTCGGATTTGGTTGCAAAGAATTGTCTGCAAAACCCGAACACAAATAAGATAGTTACATGACAAACATTAACTATTAAACCTTTATCTAAACAGCATGTTGAATGCATAGAAGCGAGTATCTAAATCCGATGCATCGTTTAAACACTACAACTGGGTGTATTTACGCCCTTAAAGTAGGTGGAAACTGAAATATCGATACCGTAATAAATCTTGGGAAATGTCGATAATTGCGTCCAACAGCAATCGATGTTGACAATCGTGAACAAACCAGAAGCTGGAGATTTGTTAAACAGATGAATTCGTAACATGTAGAACAGCAGTGGTGGATTTGGCGACAAAAATTTTATCTGGTCTGTGTGTCCTATTGATCGCCAATTGTTTAACACATGACTTATGAAATAATTTTCTAGAAGGTATGTGTTTAATTGAATTTGTATGGAAATGAAGCTGTATCTGTTAATCGAATTGTAAGCTTTTGATAAGCATTTTAACAGAATTCTATTGAACTGCATATTCAGTTTTGGATTAAAACAATTTGCTTTTGCATTATAATTGGAATAACAGAACTTCAGCATCTCTAAGAAACTTATTTTTGTTTGAGGTTTTGAGGTTATAGGTTTACAGAGGCTATTCATTCATTTTTTAGACGATGCATATTGTTAATTAATTACAAATAATTACACAAAATTAATTACATAAAATTCTTGTGTTTGAAATGTTCTATTTGATAGCCCTTATTCTGAACTACCTTGCAACACCATAATTACCAAGATAATAATGCCTTTTGAAATGTCAGAAGAGGTATTTTATCCCATTCCTCCTGAACAGCTTACCAGAGTCCTGTAAGGGTTGTGGGAAGTCATTTGGATAATGCAGATATTAAAAGTCCAGAAGAACAAAAATCCATAGGTCATAGTTCGGGAGATTTAGTAGGGATATCAGTGAAGGGTATGGACTTGATACCAGTTTGTTGTTCCATTTCTTTTAGGAAATTTACTGTGGATTTTGATGTGTGACTGCTAGCTTTGTCTTGATGGAGTTCCACAAATTGATGGCACTGCGAGAAATGTGATGGTATTTCTTTCAGAAAAATTGGCAATAAAATATGTCCCTGATAGTATTTGGAGTTAATCTTGACATTTGTTTCAACTCTCTTTATTTTTAACTTGCCAATATAGAAAAAACCAGCAACAATCATGAATCCCTTAGAAAAGCTTTCTTTCGATGCTTTGAAACAAGTATTTAAAAATTTCCCTCTCTTACGATAATAAATGGCTCTTTTTTATTGCAATCATTTAAATACACCCATGATTAATCTATTGTGACAATTTTTTCTTTGGATAAATGTTTCTCATACAGAATTCTGCAGAGTATCCTGTGTTCAGCGATATGCTTTAGAGAAAGACGATGCACATTGCGTTTTTTTGCTTCCTTAAGATTTAAATCAACCTTTATAATTTCGTTTACAGTGGACACCGAGAATTTCAATGATTTTGCAACTGTCCTTTGACTAGGGAGATTTTCTTCTAACATTAAACAACGTACCTTTGCAATAGTCGAAGATGTTCTTTTTTTCCTTCGATACTTGTTTGGAATTTTTGTCCCACTTGAGGCTCCAATTTAACGTTTCTTTTTGACGATATTACCTATCGATGCTTTAGATATCACAAAACCATGACTCTCACACCGTTTTTGTATAACAGAATATGAATACTTTCTTCGAAAAGAGCATAAATATAGCCTTCGAACCCTTGCTTCGTTAAGAACGCCATTTTGAAGGAAAATAAACCTCTCAAGAAGAAAAACATAACTTTGAATTTTAAAAACATAGTAGAATTGAAGTTATTTATTTTGCAACAAAAAATTTTTTAATAACCAAAATCGTCTAAAAATGTGCGAGCATCCTCTGTAGAAACAAGGATTGGTCTTCAACGATTGGTCTTCAATCTTATTAAAGTAATTTTTTAAAGATTTCTAAATCTTTAAGGTGACACGTGTCTTTCAAGACCTAAAATCCTTATTGAAACACTCTTTTTCGATTAATAATAAAATGTAAACTCTCCCAGTTATCTTGAATATTTATTACTTATTCTTTAAAAAAAACTATAGCTTTAAGATGCTTTATTGTTTAGTTATTTAAAGAAGTGTATTTCAAAATATATATAAAGTATATACTCCGAATGAAAATATTAAAAGTAACTTTTAATATAAGTTTAATATAAATTTTTTAAATAGTAATAATAAAAATATAAATTTTTAAAATATGTACATTTGAAAGTATTATTTTTGTAAAATAAATTTTGAAAAATATCAGTTTTATACTATAATTTTTTAATAGCATCCGACATATAAAATTTATAAAAACAAAATTTTTTTAAGAACTGAAAATTTAAAAAAAGTATTCTGCCTTTATCAAGCTATAAATTAAATTATGCTTCTTCTAATAATTTAACTGAAAAGAAAATTTAAATTTGATTGAGTATTTAAATTTCTTTGAAAATTTAAATCCTTTAAAAATTTATTTAATTAAAAATACAAACAGTTTAATTAACGTTTATTTAATATAAAAATTAGCTCTTCATTTACAAGTTTCAAAAGTTATTTTGCCTGAAAGAAGATTTCAATTTTTTTTTTCATTTGGTGTAGGAAATTTGATATTTTTTTAAATGTATGGAAGTAGAGTTTTTCATAAATCCGAATTAAATCTGACTTACAAAGAAGAGTAAAAAAATATTTTCAAAAAGAATATCCTTGAAAACACATAAAAAAGTACATAAAAATGTACGTTTTTTCATGTGTTTTCAAGATGTAATAAGGAAACTCTTGAAAATTCAAACAGACATGGTCAAAATTATTATTTTCGTTTTACCACTGAAATTTATCTTCATTACAATGCTTTCTCTATTTTGTAAAAGGAACCTGCTTCTTACTAAGAAATTTTACTATATATATTTTTACAAATGTATAACGTATTTCAAACTTCCATTTTTTAATTTTAAATTTTGTTAGACTATTATTTTTCTCAAATACTTATTAAACGCTTGCCCGACTATCTCGAGTTATCTCGGGTTCGTACATATTGCAGTTAATTATTATCCCGAGAAAATTCGGGCGAAGCAGAATTTATGTGTACGATTTGTTTCATTACTGTTTTACTCGGCCTGGAAGAAATGAAAGAAAATATTCAGCTTTGATAAGTTGTTTGCTAAGTTTTATTAGTTTCGTGGTTTTTTGGAGGAACTGGTCATCTGTTTTTCATTGATTAGAAAACTAATTTCAGAAAATCATCGTGAAGAGTTTTCTGCCACATCAGGAAGAACCAGAATTAGTCTTTTATCATTCAGGTTCACCTCAAGACATTTTCCAAATTTAAATCCTACTATGGAAAAAAATCAAATCCAACGAGACAGTGTACTCTACTCTCCCGTAAAACATATTTCAGAGGCAAGCCAATAAGAAAAGAAACCAGTTACCAGTGTTCAAAACGTCAAGTATCAATTTGTGTTGTCCTTTGTTTCAAAAATTATCATATAAAGACTAATATTTTACTTTTTTCCATTTGCCCGAGATAACTCGGGATAGTAAATTAATATTAAAACTAAATGCTTTTACACCTGTAAAAAATAAATAATAGTCCCTAATAATAATAATAAAAAATAATAAAAAAATAGTCCCTTATCACTCAGGTTCACCTCAAGGCATATTTCAGATGTATATCGTACTATGGAAAAAAATAAAATCCAACGAGACAGTGCTCTCTGATCTCCCATAAAACAGATTTCAGAGGCAAGCCAATAAAAAAAGAAACCAGATACCAGCATTCAGAGCGTCAAGTATCAATTTGTGTTGTCCCTTGTTTCAAAAATTATCATATAAAGACTAAAATTTTACTTTTTTCTATTTGCCCGAGATAACTCGGGATAGTAAACCAATATTAAAACTAAATGCTTTTACACCTGTAAAAAATAAATAATAGTCCCTAATAATAATAATAATAATAAATAATAATAAAAAAATAGTCCCTTATCACTCAGGTTCACCTCAAATCATAATTCAGATTTAAATCCTGCTATGGAAAAAAATCAAATCCAACGAGACAGTGTACTGTACTCTCCCGTAAAACGGATTTCAGAGGCAAGCCAATAAAAAAAGAAACCAGATACCAGAGTTCAGAGCGTCAAGTATCAATTTGTGTTGTCCCTTGTTTCAAAAACTATCATATAAAGACTAATATTTTACTTTTTTTTATTTGCCCGAGATAACTCGGGATAGTAAACTAATATTAAAACTAAATGTTTTTACACCTGTAAAAATAAATAATAGTCCCTAATAATAATAATAATAATAAATAATAATAAAAATAGTCCCTTATCACTCAGGTTCACTTCAAGGCATATTCCAGATGTAAATCCTGCTATGGAAAAAAATCAAATCCAACGAGACAGTGTACTTTCCCGTAAAACAGATTTCAGAGGTAAGCCAATAAGAAAAGAAACCAGATACCAGCGTTCAGAATGTCAAGTATCAATTTGTGTTGTCCCTTGTTTCAAAAACTATCATATAAAGACTAATATTTTACTTTTTTCCATTTGCCCGAGATAACTCGGGATAGTAAACTAATATTAAAACTAAATGCTTTTACATCTGTAAAAATTAATAATAATCCCTAATAATAATAAGAATAAATAATTTTAAAAAATAGTCCCTCATCACTCAGGTTCACCTCAAGGCATATTTCAGATGTAAATCTTGCTATGGAAAAAAATCAAATATAACGAGACAGTGTACTTTCTCCCGTAAAACAGATTTCAGAGGCAAGCCAATAAGAAAAGAAACCAGATACCAGCGTTCAGAATGTCAAGTATCAATTTGTGTTGTCCCTTGTTTCAAAAACTATCATATAAAGACTAATATTTTACTTTTTTCCATTTGCCCGAGATAACTCGGGATAGTAAACTAATCTAAATGCTTCTACACCTGTAAAAAATAAATAATAGTCCCTAATAATAATAATAATAATAATAATAATAATTAAAAATAGTCCCTTATCACTCAGGTTCACTTCAAGGCATATTCCAGATGTAAATCCTGCAATGGAAAAAAAATCAAATCCAACGAGACAGTGTACTCTCTGCTCCCGTGAAACAGATTTCAGAGTTAATACAATATGAAAAGAGACAAGATACCAGCGTTCAGAACGTTAGATATCAATTTGTGTTGTCCAATTTCTCAAAAACTATCATATAAAGACTAATATTTTACTTTTTTCCATTTGCCCGATATAACTCGGGATAGTAAACTAATATTAAAACTAAATGCTTTTACACCTCTAAAATATTAAATATTCAACTTAAAACCTACATATTTTGTTTTGTTTCATTTCCTTGTAATTAATAATAAAATAAAAAAATGTGTTGATTTTTTGCAATTTTTTTTCAAAAAAATTTGTAGGGGAAGCGGTTAATAACATTCTAATATTCTGCAGATGAATAAAACTATAAATTAATCTAACTTTGTATCTTAAGGAAATTTGTCATTAAATGGCTGTTTATTCTGCCATGACTAATTTCGTTTGTGAAATTTTAAACTTAACTGGAATATTAACGTTAATTGGTGTTTATTGAGGCATAGTTATATAATAGTTAAGCAATTATCGACAACTGAGTAAGGTGAGACTTTATCACCTTTACTCATAGGTTGAAGACCTTATAAAATATATATGGCCAAAGTATTTGCCAAACAATTCAATTCTTTTGTTACTCTTTTCTTTTTCGAAAGGAAGATTTCAAACAAAAAAAAAAAATGAATGTATGAATAAATTTTACAGCATTACAAAATTTAATGTTTAGGGTCATTTATCTTCCAATTAAATTATTATAATGCATAAATTGTTTAATTATTTTTTATAAAAAGTGAAACAAATCATATAATTAATAAGAAAGCTAAATGAAAAAAAAAACAAAACGATTTTTACTTCCTTGTTAAGAAGTAAAGGAAGTCCTGTTATTGCAAAACATTTTGGTTATTAGAGACGTAAAAAGAGTAGTAAAAAGAGAGGACCTGAAGATTATAAGTAGTAATTACGTAATAATTTAATTAGTAATTAATAAGTAATAATTTAGTTAGTAAATAATAAGTAATAATTTAATTAGTAATTAATAAGTAATAATTTAATTAGTAATTAATAAGTAATAATTTAATTAGTAATTAATAAGTCATAATTTAATTAGTAATTAATAAGTAATAATTTAATTAGTAATTAATAAGTCATAATTTAATTAGTAATTAATAAGTAATAATTTAATTAGTAATTAATAAGTCATAATTTAATTAGTAATTAATAAGTAATAATTTAATTAGAGTAGAAGTAGTAATTTACGAGGGCCTATGTGTGAAGAATTTGATCACCAGACGGGATAAGGTGGATCTTGGCAATAAAATAAAATGGCCTTTTGTAAATTATGCTTTTGGCCGTAGGGTCGACAGGCGTTCGAAAGTAGATGGGACAGTTTCCCCTCGGTTTGTGGTTTGTTGTGGGTTGTTGTCGATTCACATCTTTAACGAATAGGAGTGAAGGTGGATCGGTATCTCAATAATATCTAGTTCTATTATTGATCAGAAGCAAAAGAAAGGTGGAACGAGATCACAATATATAAAAGAAGTTGAGAAGAAGAAGTGGAAGAGAATACATTGGAGCCAGCCGGCAGAGAGCTTTTTGCTAGAGTTCTTCCTAGCAGTCTGAAGCTAGAGAAGAGAGGTCTGATGCCAGAGAACTAAGTATGAGGTCTCAGAATTACGCAGAAGGCCGCGGAGTTAGATCGGAGCTAAAAGAAGAGGCAGAGAAGAGCGGATTGATCCCAGCCTGCATCATTGCTAGACATCGTACGAGCTAGTCAGAGTCCACATTATGTACTCGAAGGGATCATATGGCAATCGAGGTCTAATAGCTACGTCAGTACCAATTACAGACAGTCCGTTTCCTGAAACCTACTGTCTTAGTATCTTAAAAAACCACAGGTACGATTTACGTTATTAGTGCAAAATTTGAATTAATTCTGCTCCTCTCTTTATTTTATTCTTGCATTTGTGCTAATAGGCTACCAAACAATGATGCAAATGAATTTTTTAAAATTAATAAATGATCCACACTATTACCGCTTATGTAAATAATATATTTTCAAAGAACATTTTTGTGTAAATAAATTTGTTATTTTTAATATTTAAATTGGAGTATATTTCTTAATTGAGTGGTATCTGTTTTATAAAAACAATAACATTAGATGTGGAGTTTGACTCCATAAAATTGTCTGTAGTTCTGAGAGCCTTAGGTTAGAGGTTGTAGAAATTTTAAATAATAAACACAACGTATTAAATAATTTAAAATGTACTAATCTTCATGGGAAACTAATACAGGATCCTGGGATAGATTTGAAGGAGGTTCCAAAATACTCATAGTAAGCAAATAAGAAAAAAATGTTACACCCTTAAAGTCTTACCATTGGCAAATTAAAACGGATCATTGGGTGACACGTGCACAAAAAAGGAAGAATGGGGAGATTTAAGAGTAAGAGGATGAAGAAAAAGTGAAGGAGAGTGGGGTTTGGAGCCTTCTGTTCCAGAAGAAGATTTGTTCTAGTTTGTTTGATTTGGTTTTGAGCTTGACTGTCTACTGTTTTGGGTGCAAGAGGTCTAATGAGACGGCTTACTGCTTAAAACCGATTCTGAACGGATACGAACTACCATGTCATTAGAATGATTGGAATCCGTGAACTCTGTTACCGAAGGTCAGTTCTCTACCATTTAGCCATCGTTTGTTCTAGTTGGAGAATGGGGCTCAAGAGAAATGAGATGTATGATCCCGTCTTGTTGTTTATGACGTGAGCCTTAGTTGTCGTAAGACCCCCGAGAGCCGCCGTAGCTTAGTAGGTAAAGCCAACTATCTCGTAACTGAGAGGTTGCGAGTTCGGAACCTTAGCCGGCCTTAGATCCGCTCTGTTCGTTAAAGGTAACTGGGGCATGTAAAATATGTTCGTGGTCACAATGCCCTCCAAGTTCTCAATCAATACTTCTGGCGGGTGGCAGGCCAAGTCTGTGGGTCTTCTACTTGGTCCCTGCTTATAGATTACGAGGACCTACTTAACCGAAGTCGTTCTTTCATCTTAATAGTGCTCATTAAAACGAAAGGCTCACCACTTGGCCTTAATAAGAGAACATGCAGGATCAATCATGCTTGGTTTGTCCAAGTAGCATGAGAAACAACAACAAGACCCCTGAGACCCATGACTCATCATGTTCGCGATCCAACAAGTGTTATCAGAGCAAGTCATCATTAACATTTATCCAGACTAAGTCAACACATTTATTAATATAAAAGCATATAATGATTTGTTTATGGATATTTACAACCTATGTAACTATATAAAAATTTAATCGATTCATAATGTTTATAGAAACTAAATGGAAATAGATAATTTAAAATTATTTTATATCAAGACAAAATATTAGTCATCAGTTATCACTAGCTATTACAGAACCTAGAGCTATAATTAACTCCATGTTACAATTATATGTTGTAATCCGTATGTAGACTGTAATACCTAGATATATGGAAAAGTACATAGAAGCTTTTGGTTAATACAATTTAAGTTCACAGATCTACTTTAGTCTTTTACCTAATATCTTCACATTTATTAACATGTAATGGCTCTATATAACACATCAAATTCGAAATCACATAACAAAAGGGTAACCTTCTATCCACAGTATGGTTAATAATCACAATTCAGAAATCCGCAGAACTTAAAATTGCATGCTACACTTTTCAAAAGGTAGGTTTCTAGTAATTCTGAAGATCTCAAACTGTTCCAATCCCTCTTGCATTCAGCGATCTAAGGAACTTTCTACGAAGCCTATTAAAGGAACGAAAACTGATTTTCACACTGTCGATTTTTAAAACGATATACTTCTCACCATACACATTTCCATATATTGTTTGTATGAGAGCGAGAAATATAAATGGGACTTTTTCATATGATGCAAGTATTTTTATTGCAAAATTTAATATTGGTTACAGTGAGAGTAAGAAGAAAACAAATATTCCGGAATTCATGTTTTTGGAAACTGTATTATGTAAAATTTCTTTCTCTGAGATAAGATTTTCGGCTAAAAATGTAACTGAAAAAATAAACCTTAATAGAGTTTCAGCGATTTTAGAATTAAGAGTAAGGATTATAGGTTGGAACAAAGTTTTAAAATATTTTTTTCAATGCAAAAAGGAAATAGGGGTAACGGTAATAGCGATTAAATGATCAAAGACCCAAGCATCGATGTCGGTTGTAAAAGTGTTACACATTTAGCACCAACCGGAAATCATGTATATATTTAGGAATGCTACGGTTGTAAATAACAATGCCTTCGCAAAGTAGATCTTCTAATTTCGAAGCAGGGAACAGGCGAGTTTACAAGCGTCGATGTCGGTTTTAAAAGTGTGACACATCTAGTATCACATGGAAATTATGTTTATCTTCACACATTATATGCGGGACATATACTAGTACTTTTTTTTCTGACGATTGATACTTGAGCGCGAGTCACGTACTAGTACGGGCTAGTGTAACAACATGGTTTGTTTGTGGGTACAAAAATAACGGTATATACAGGAAAACGAAGCCGAATGTTCTTATCTACTACATAGATTCTGGAAAAATTTAGACAAATAAAATCTAGTTTTTACATCAGCCTATACCACAGAAAGGGAAAGTTGATTAAAAAAATCAATTTAGATTTAAAATTAATTTTTTATTTATCCTTCCGAAAATGATATTATATATATGTATATGCATATATATATATATATGTATATGTATATATGTATATATATATTATATATATATATATATATAAATATATATATAAATAAGTATATATATATATATGTGTGTGTTTATTTCTCTGTTTATATATTTATTTATATATTTCAATAAAAAAAATACGAAAATAATTTTCAATCTATTGAGATTTAACTGAATAACTAAATGTATAACTAAAAAATAAAAAAATGCCCTCTCCCGGTATAATTCCGCTGCGAAATGTACCTGCACACAATGTGTATAGGTACGCTTCTGGCGTAAATAGCATTTCCTTCGCAAAGCAGATATTCTTAATTTCGAAGCAGGGACGAATCAAGTGCACAAGTAATGATCTTGCTTGCAAAACTACTATACATTTAGCATTTCCCGGGGAGCATGTATATGTAAAGGAATGCTGCGCCATATAACATTGCACCATAAAGTGAGTCCTTGTAATTTGGATGTAGTGACGAACATGTAGACCACTAGGCTGGGCTTGCCTCATTCAACAGTAAGGTTTATACTTGGAGGACTTATCCTATGTGATCCCTCTGTCATTAGTGAACACGATATTCTTTGCCTACGCAAGCCTCGAATCCCAAACTCTCATCTGTGAATTCTGACTACTGCAGCTCCTAAGCTTCAAAATATTGAATACATAAAATAATCTATGCTTTAAAAAGTTTGTTATATTTTCGTTTGTTCTATTTCTATATTCACAATAGAATTAATAATCGATTTCCATAAATCCTCAGGAAATGACATCATGTTAAATTATTCTTTTCACAATTAAGGAATAAAAAAAAGTTACAAAATTGCATGAATCTGTTTGTTAAGAATAAATATCAATCATAAGGTATTTAATATATTTTCTTTACAAACCATTTCATACCAGTGCAATTTGAAATAAGTGAAATAGATAAAAATAAAATATTAAGTAATTTCAAAAAGTTTGAGAGGTGTCGGAGGTAAAAAAATAAACGTTTTAAGTATAAACATCTAAAATGATATATCCCTTAAATGCTTGTTATATAGTTTAATTTAGAAAGATCTAAGTAAAAAGAAAAGATTATAAGCCAGGAAATGAAATTGCTTGCGACGCTTTTGATAGGAACGACTCTTCCATTCTGAGATGAAAGGAACGAAAACTTATTTTCACGCCTCTTGAATTTCAAGATGTAGTTCTGGATATAGAATGGGAATCACAACAAATACTATTTGAACTACACAGTGGAAGCATTCAAACATATTTTTTCAAAATAAAGCTATGTCGTAAGAAATACCGTTGGATAATTGTTTAGAAATTAAATTTCAGTGATAATTTATTAAGTACTACTCATCAATTTGAAAAGATTCCAGGATTAAAAGTAAACTGAAAGACATAGTGAAAATTTTAACAAACTATGTAGACACATTGAGTAAATGAATGTTAAAATGTATAAAATTAAAAATATAATGAAAAAAAATATAAAAATAAAATGAATGTTAAAATGTTGTTTAATGATACTACTGAAGAATTGGGTGCCACTTAGCAAATTTGGTGAAATTATTGGCGATGTTTACTAAAACACAAAGGTATTTCATCCGAACAACATTGTATCCTTTGCTATTTGGGATACTTTAATTGTTGTAGATTGCGCCATTGTAGTAGAATTATATACTAACGAATTTATGGCAATTAGTCCCTCAACAGTTTACAAAGCCAACAAGTCCAAATTATTAAAAATTAGTCATAGTGAACCTTTAATGGTACGTTATATCTAACATTTTTAAGCATTACGTGCATTTATTATATATAAAAAATAGGCTCCCCAATGAGAGCTGGATACAAATAAAATATAAATTAAAATATAGATACTTATTGTTTGGACATGGCGAGATCAGTAGAAAATGTTAGGCTACTGTGCTCGGAGCTTTATCGCCAAGTATAGAAGGGAGGACCCTGTTCTTCAGTCGAGCCCAAACAGTTTAGAATCTTTCATCAAGTTCAAACATTACCTAAGTTCTAAAAAAAATTGATTATTTGTTGAAATTTTCACTTTTTGGTTGGTTGTTTTGAAACAAATGGTCTACTATTTTGATAGAAGAGGACAATTAAGATTGGACCCTACATTTCTATTAACAACTATAGAAAAAATTGTCTTAATAATAACACATGTCTTTCAATAAGTTAAGGTTTAATTTAAGATTAAAGGTTTATATTATTATTTTTATTTATGAATCTAAATTATTTTCTGAATGAAAGAGTGGTAGTAAGTAGATTAATTTCACTAAATTACATGATAGTGGAGGGAATTTTATTGTGTAATCTATTAAAAATCAAAAGAAATTTACTGCTGGTGCCATCTGTCTTATTAATAATAAACTGCTATGATATTTTGTTAAATTCTACTTTAATTAAAAGAGATTTTGGGAATAATAAGTAAGCTAAAGGCATTGATAAAAAATTCATGCTATATAATATACATATAGTTTTATAATGTCACATAAAATAAACACTCTAAGATCTTTACTAGATCTATAAACATTTCATTAATACACGACTCATTAATACAAAAGCCCTACTTAATAAAGTAAATTATGCATAAATATTGTATTAATTGTATTAAAATATTAAATAGCCTCATTTAAGTAACTATTAAGATTTTACCGAAAAATAAACTGTAATGCGTAAATAATTTTCTTTTATATTTGGTTTAAATAATAGATTAGGTACGTATGCGATATTAGAAATTTAATCATCGATTATTTTTTGTTGCAATGAAAATTTTATCACAGATATTAACAACAAATTCTATCTACCTCCAGGTTGTAGAGGAAATGTTAATTTCATTCCTTTACTTTCATTAATTACTGTAGCGAAATATTGGGAAGAACTTAACGATAATTTCGACGCAGCTAAGAAAACTTTGAATTATCTTTCTAAATGAATTCAACGTGATTCTAAACTGCATTCACAGTATCGGGAGACTTTAGAGGAGTATGAAGATAAACAAATTATTGAGCGTCTACGAGATAATTCTTTGCCAAAAAAACAAACCATTTTTTTTAACTGCCTTATAGGGTACTTTACAATTCTGGGAAATTAAAAATTGTACTGATCCCGTCATATGACGGGCTATATGTTAGTTAGTTATACTAGCCTATAGTCACATATGTAATGTGCATCTATAATGTCACATATGTAGATGTGCATCGTTTATCTATGATGTCAGGGCCTCTTATTCTGTTCCTGAAATCAGTTAATTCTACAAATGTATGTTGGAATTTAATAGAAAAACTCCATTTATGCAGACATATATGTATTCCACCTAAATTATTACCCTTAAAATTTTATGGTATGTTAAACCTCTGAATCTGGTCTCATTAATAATTACAGTCTAGAATAGTGTAGGAAGCTTTTAAATGGGACGGTTTCTGGTAACTATGGAAATCTCTGGCTATTGAAATAGTAATTTCGTTTCCATGCAAGGATCAAAGTAAATCAAACTGGTTTTCACGGAGATGAAATTTCAAATTGAAATCATCCTTCAAAGGAAATCAAACTGGTTTTCACGATATGTAATGTGCATCTATAATGTCACATATGTAAATGTGCATCGTTTATCTATGATGTCAGGGCCTCTTATTCTGTTCCTGAAATCAGTTAATTCTACAAATGTATGTTGGAATTTAATAGAAAAACTCCATTTATGCAGACATATATGTATTCCACCTAAATTATTACCCTTAAAATTTTATGGTATGTTAAACCTCTGAATCTGGTCTCATTAATAATTACAGTCTAGAATAGTGTAGGAAGCTTTTAAATGGGACGGTTTCTGGTAACTATGGAAATCTTCGGCTATTGAAATAGTAATTCAGTTCCCATGCAAGGATCAAAGTAAATCAAACTGGTTTTCAGGAAGACGAAATTTCAAATTGAAATCATCCTGAATGTTCGGATATCTGTCCCACCAAAGCCTATTTCCTTCAAAGAGTTGGAAGCATTCAGGTATATTTTTAACACATATAAATAAGATACCACATATTTTAATTAATATATTATCTTTTATTTATTTACAAACGCGATCTTAAAAAACAGACAAATTGATTTTTCTTGAAATTACATTTTATTAATTATTTTTTAATCATTAAAGTATGAAAGCACAGTTACAAAATTTCACGAACCTGACTGTTATAAATGAATATTTATCTTAATTTATTTATTTTTTTTTCAAGTCTGAAAAATCCCGTAAAATTTTAAATTTACGGCAAAATGACAAAACTATAGTTTTTAATGATTTCAGAAGCTTTGAATAATAATTGATTGATTTTTTCAATGCTTGTTATATTTTCTGTTTTGGGAGGAATATTAGAAGTGCAAGCCATAAGTTTTCAGAAAAGGAAATTGCGTGTGACTCTTGCAAAACGTACGGTTTCTTGTAACCTTGGATATATAAGACAGTACGAATATCAAAACCTATATAATTAATCTCTAAACTATTTTTACCCCATTAATTATTTGCCTGTCATGTACATCATTTATGATATACACATCTAATTCTTTATTCATCTATTAATTACATTTTATTGAAATGGTTGAATTTTCGGGATGTTAGTTCTTGTTTAGGTGCTGCAAGGCTAGCGTTATTGAGTCAGACAAGTTGGCTTCTAAGGACATCTAAAATCAAAATGAAGTACTCAGAATACTCATGTTGATTCTTTCGCATAACCTTCGTTGTAATCTCCTGCTAGTTTTGCTGAGGGGACAAACACGACAACGATCTAACTCCCCCCACCCAGGAAGTATGAGGGGCAAACTCGACGAGTGAACCAGTCCACAGGGTTCCTTCTAATCGATACTGTGTAGAACGCTGAAAATTTTTGCATATCAGTTGGTAGACCATTCAAAGCAGAGAGAATGTTCAAGAATGTAACTTTTTACTACACTAGTGGTTATCAAAATTTTAATCCCACAGAACTTTTTTCTTACCTCATGCAAAGCAATGGAAAGCCTGAATAAATATTATTTAAGGAGTTATTAAGGACTGTAAATCACTGGTTAGACATAAACATAAAAACTAAACAATACAAAACAGCATAAAAATGTAGATAATGCGTACAAAAGGTGACGTGGAAGCAAGATTTTTTTTAAATGAAAATATACAAGTAAATTAATACACTAATGAAAAGTATCAAAGTGATAAATTGCTTCCTGTTTGACTGTCACAAAATTCTTTAAAGTTTGGTTGTATTGAAGAGAGTATCATCCTCATATTATTTATTCTCTGCATCAGCCGTATGGGTGTTAAGGCATATGTAGAAAAGTCAGCTTCGAAAATATAGGTCGTTGAAAAGGGTATAAAATAATGGCAGGGTTGTAAATAGGGCGTGGCAAAGTGGTTTTTCCCCAAGTTCACATGAGTCATAGGGGCGCCTCACCGTGAGGAAAATGGGGTCTGAAAGAGGTCGATTCGCCTCGAGTGCAAATAATTAAAAGTTAAAAAATAATTTATGTTATTATAAATTCAAAGTGTTTAACCCCTTAACGTGAACGCTCTAGTTAACTCGAGCTCGCTAAACTGGCCAAACTGTGCACACGATAGTTCAAGCGAATAATTCGAGCTTTGTAATTTATGTCGCTATAATTTTTCACACTCGAATGCAATCAAGAATTGAAAATAACATTGTGAAAACAAAAAAAAAATAAAACAATTGTTTTATTGATATTTATCATTTACATGGGATTGTAAGCTATAACACTTACTTATTCAAGTATAAAATATATATTTTTTTCTACTTATCACTTACGACTTATCTCTTCCTTGTTTATATCTCTACCTTGATATCTTTACCTTGTTTTGAAATATATCACACAAAAGAAAATTTTGATTAATTTTATAAATACTAGTATTGTTATTATTTGTTTTTAAAGTATAAATAAGTATTTTACTGATAATAATGTTTATTCTGAAATGGGAATTCGAAAAGAAAGATAAAAAATTCCATGTACGTGTAATATTACAATATTCGACTATTTTCTGCAATGTTATCAAAATCCAAAATAAAAATAAAAATTTTGACTATTTTTGCATTTTTGTAATTTTTTTGTCAAGGCAACGTTCTAAATTGTGTCTTTTACATTAAAAAATTGATTTTTTTGGCCGGCCTTTAAAAAAATGTGCATTTAGAGGTTAAAAAAATATTTTTTTTTGTGAACTTTTGTGAATTATTTAAAATGCTTCTAGAGACTAAGTTTCTCATAGATTTTTACAAAACGTACAAGAAACAAATGTAATATACTTTTATATAAATCCAGGTCTTCGTTTTAAATCTTAAATTTATTACTATTGATTAAACTAAATTTAAATTTAAAAATTCGCCAATTTTTTTATAAAACTTCAACCTTTAAATAAAAGATATTCCCCTCAAATAAACCATTCAATTTATCAGGGAAATAATACCCAAAATGTTAGAAAATAATTAAATATTTATACAGTAAAAATAGAAGAAAAAACTAAAAATCAATATACAAGGAACAATTTAAGAATTAAGAAAATATTTTTGGGTTCATTCTGAATATATGATATAGAAAAAAACATGTTTATATACTTTTTTTCCCTATATTTGATGATAGGGGAGCAGACCAGATTTCTGCGACGGGCTCTATAGGACCTAGTTATCGCCCTGCGTAATGATAATACAGAGTTTTTTTCTGTTGCTAAAAGATATTCTACTTTCAAGCAAAACCAACATTCTGATATTGCACAGTGTAATAAAGTGATGTTTTTGATCAATACGAAGTCAGTTCATTGATTTTTTTTATACTCCTTCGTTTTTCCTCAACAAAAAGATTTTCTTTTATGTCATATAGACTTAGAAATTTCGCGAGAAATTCGTGGAAGGTCGTTCCTGAACCCTAGGGTTGTGCTGAACATACTTTAAGAAACCTTGTTGTTGTCAAGGCCTGATTTCCGACAGGAAAAATAGGGCAAGCACCCGGGCTCCCAGTCAAAAGGGGGCCCTCAAATTAGCTTCCATTTAAAATTAAAAATATGATGCGTCTGTCTCAAATTCACTTTAAATTATCGACAGTTTCTTCTTGTAGTTTTGGACTTATTCATTATCATTAGAGAGCTTGTTCACAAATGTAAGTGCTGACAAAAAATGTAGAACACGCAGCTACATTCTGTTTTAGGTTTTTTAGGTTAAAATTCCTCGGTTAAGGACTTACAAAATTCTAATATATGCTTTACCTTCTAGGACTTTTTTGTAACTTTTTTTTTATAATTTTACTAGCCACCCCCTATGTATAGCAGAGTGAGGGGGGCCCCCGGATGAATGAGTTTGCCCAGGTAACCCCTTTTTGTAAGTCGGGCCCTGGTTGTTGTTGTTGTTTCTCATGCCACTTGCGTAAACCAAGCAATATTGACCCTGCAGGCTTTCGTATTAAGGCCAAGGGGTGCATCTTTCGTTTTAATGAGCACCATTAAGGTGAAAGAATGACTTCGCTCAAGTAGGTCCTCGTAATTTTGAAGCAGGAACCAAGCAGAAGACCCATAGACTTCTCTTACCACCTCTAGAGGTATTAATTGAGAACTTGGAGGACATTGTGACCACGAACATATTTTACGTACCCCAGTCACCTTTCACGAACAGAGCGGATCTTAGATGCCTCGTGTTCCGAACCCGCAACCTCTCAGTTACGAGATCGTTGCCTTTGCCGACAGAGCTACCGCTGCTCAAGAAACCCTATATTGCATTAATTCGAACGGAAATCAGAAATCTTCAGAAAATAAAATTGTATCCGACGCTATGAAAAAGAATGGTTTATGATATTTGCAGACATATCAGGCCGTTCGAAATAAGAATTCTTCTTCCATTCTGTGATCAAAGGAACGAAAATGGATGTTCACGGCATTTGAATTTCCCGAAGATATCGCTCTCGATAGAGAGTCGCTGCAAATGCTTTTTAAATGAAATAGTGGAGGTATTTAGATGTGTTTTCACAAAAAGAGGCGACATTGGAGGAAGTTTCATTCAGTAATCCATTTTAAATTAGATGAAATTTAGGACTGCTGCCATCTATTGTATTAATAATAAACTACGATGATGACTTGTTAAATTCTACTTTTATAAAAAGAGATTCTAAAAATTAAAAAGAAGACAATAATAAGAATTTCACAATAGATGATACAAACATTAACTTATGATGATGTCACATAAATTAAACAGTGTAAGACCTTTACTTAAGATCTAAACATTTATTCAACCTTTTATATCCTGAATTATTTTACTATCAACTTTCTTACTGCATTTTTGCATCATTAGATAAGTTTTAATGGAGAATAATCATAGAAAAAAAGGAAATTGATTTTTACTGTATTTTAGTAGTTAGTTTTACAGCTGGTACTTTCTAGTACCAACATATATTTTTGACTCTATAACAGAAAATAAAACATTACATTATGAATAAAACAAATGAAATGCTTAGTATAGAAGTCTCTAAAATATAATAGTACTAAATAACTGTTAATAAACCACTAAATTTACTCAACTGAACAGCACGTGTATCAACTTTACCGCAAATGACCTTCGAATGCAGCACGCCAATTATAAAATCCAAATTATGCCAATAAAAAGGATTCCTGATTGGTGCTGTCATTTCTTTTATGCTGTAGGAACTGCATCGTTCATGTCCTTGTGAGTACCGGCAGGAAAAACGGCTTTATTAGGAATATATAGGTGTTTGATTGAATCGGTACTTATAAGTACTGTCAGGATAAAAAGGGTTAATACAAAACAAATAGCATATTTCTGAAATTCTAATCTATTTAAACATACAGAGTAAAAGAAAGTTGAACGTGATACAGAATATTTCAAGATATCAAATGGACGTAATGTTGTATAATATTTCACAATTGAAATAAACAATATTTCCTTCATTTTTATACCTAATCTGAAAAATTAGAGAAATTTCTAGAAATTACTTTTTATAAATTGTTTTTTCTCAGTGTAGGACTAATAATTCAATTAAAAAATGACACAACCTTTTTTTAAAGAATAATAAGGCAATAAAAATATAAGGTAATACCTTAAAAATATAAGGTAAAAATATAAGGTAATACCTTATATTTTTTATTATAATTTATTTTTAATATGTGTATCTAAATCTAGCTATATATGGGAAACTTTAAAAGTTAAGAAAGTTCAACATAATTGCAATGTTCAGTGATTTTAGAAGTTTTCTAACAATCGGAAGTATTATAGTTTTTAAATTCAAAATAACCTGATTGATCCTTTAAAGAGTTGATAAATTTTTTGCTTTAGGAGAAACCCATATATTCACAATAAGTAAATAAGCGCAGTCCACAAACCTCTAGAAGATGAAATTGTGACGAGACTTTCGAAAAGAACGGTTTTTGGTATCTTGAAATACATCTGGCAGTTAGAAATATCAATTCCTTTACCATTCTGAGATCGAAGAAAGGCAGACTGATTTTCACTCCGTTTGAAAATCCAGAAGATTTTACTTAGAGTGAGAGTCAGCCCAAATGCTATTTGAAGGAAAAAATACACTATGCAAATGTATTTTGTCAAAATAAGACGATATCGGAAGGAATTTTATTGAGCATCTATTAGGGAAAGATTAAATATACTGGTGTCGCCATCTATCGCATTATTGATAAACTACAATGGCATATTGTTAAATTTTGATATTTTTAAAAATATTTCAGGAATAAAAGATGTAGGCAGTAATGAAAATTTCTATATATATATAAAGTACACATTTATCTATGATTTCACAGAGTTTAAACAGTATAGGATATATCCTCCATTTTTATACATGACCTTAAAAATTAAATAATTTAAATTTTCAGAATTTTTTATATTTTTTCTTTATCATAAAGTAATAACACAAAAAACAACAAAAAAATTACACCAACTAATTCCTTATAAATAAGTCTTTACTGTAAATTATTTCTAATAATTTTAAACAACAAATTTTTACTAGAATTACTACTAGAATTACCACTGCCATTTAAAATGTAAGGTAAATTTGAAAAAGGTAATTTCTAATGAGGAATTTTCACGTTTTTTAATTTTAATTTTAAACAATAGAAGACAAAAAAGTAAGCAGTAGAGTACCTATTTTTCAACTAATTTTTCTAATTTTTATAGTCTCTTTATTTTAAAAACGATACTATCTCTGCTGAGTTATAATTCATAAACACATAATTTTTTGTTTACATTTAAATAACATTTAAATAAAAATACAATAGAAATTTATTTGTCCATAAAAA
>CM063511.1:50948195-50965695 GCA_032207245.1 Pardosa pseudoannulata | reverse complement strand
TTGAAATATGTAAACGATATCTGTATTGTAGCAATATTAACTCCAATTTATATAGAGAGTAGTATGCGAATTTTTTTTTTTGCATGAACACCGGTGGTAAATGGTTTTTCGCTGAGTAATCTTCCAGCTTCTTAGAATGTTCTGAGAATAAAATTACTGTTATTCCGTATTTTAAAACTTGAGCTATAGTAGTAAATCACTTATGAAGCAATTAGATTTTGTGCTTAAAGTTCTTCATCTTAGGATGTTCTGAGAATAAAATTACTGTTATTCCGTATTTTAAAATATGATTTATAGTAGTAAATCACTTATGAAACAATTAGATTTTGTGCTTAAAGTTCAGCTTCTTAGGATGTTCTGAGAATAAAATTACTGTTACGCCATATTTTAAAATCTGTATTGTAGCAATATTTACTCCAATTTATATAGAGAGTAGTATGCGAATTTTTTTTTTTGCATGAACACCGGTGGTAAATGGTTTTTCGCTGAGTAATCTTCCAGCTTCTTAGAATGTTCTGAGAATAAAATTACTGTTATTCCGTATTTTAAAACTTGAGCTATAGTAGTAAATCACTTATGAAGCAATTAGATTTTGTGCTTAAAGTTCTTCATCTTAGGATGTTCTGAGAATAAAATTACTGTTATTCCGTATTTTAAAATATGATCTATAGTAGTAAATCACTTATGAAACAATTAGATTTTGTGCTTAAAGTTCAGCTTCTTAGGATGTTCTGAGAATAAAATTACTGTTACGCCATATTTTAAAATCTGTATTGTAGCAATATTTACTCCAATTTATATAGAGAGTAGTATGCGATTTTTTTTTTTTTGCATGAACATCGGTGGTAAATGGTTTTTCGCTGAGTAATCTTCCAGCTTCTTAGAATGTTCTGAGAATAAAATTACTGTTATTCCGTATTTTAAAACTTGAGCTATAGTAGTAAATCACTTATGAAGCAATTAGATTTTGTGCTTAAAGTTCTTCATCTTAGGATGTTCTGAGAATAAAATTACTGTTATTCCGTATTTTAAAATATGATCTATAGTAGTAAATCACTTATGAAACAATTAGATTTTGTGCTTAAAGTTCAGCTTCTTAGGATGTTCTGAGAATAAAATTACTGTTACGCCATATTTTAAAATCTGTATTGTAGCAATATTTACTCCAATTTATATAGAGAGTAGTATGCGATTTTTTTTTTTTTTTTGCATGAACATCGGTGGTAAATGGTTTTTCGCTGAGTAATCTTCCAGCTTCTTAGAATAATCTGAGAATAAAATTACTGTTATTCCGTATTTTAAAACTTGAGCTATAGTAGTAAATCACTTATGAAGCAATTAGATTTTGTGCTTAAAGTTCTTCATCTTAGGATGTTCTGAGAATAAAATTACTGTTATTCCGTATTTTAAAATATGATCTATAGTAGTAAATCACTTATGAAACAATTAGATTTTGTACTTAAAGTTCAGCTTCTTAGGATGTTCTGAGAATAAAATTACTTTTATTCCGTATTTTAAAATCTGAGCTATAGTAGTAAATCACTTATGAAGCAATTAGATTTTGTGCTTAAAGTTCAGCTTCTTATGATGTTCTGAGAATAAATTTACTGTTATTTCGTAATTTAAAATCTCAGCTATAGTAGCAAATCACTTATGAAGCAATGAGATTTTATGCTTAAAGTTTCACTTTTTGCATCACCAATTTGCATATCGGTAACAAACAAAAACTTAGTGTAATTTACGTACTGAGGAAGAAAAGAATGCACTTTAAATTGTAATCCTGCAATAATACAAGGTACACAATTTCTTCATTGAATACTTACCAAATGGTAGTGGTAAATTTAAATTTCTTATTAAAATTTCAATTAACATTTGAAGAGATGCACATGTTAGTTACGGAAATAAATTTTGGTTTTTGGGTTAAATTTTGGTTTGAATTCAAATGAAAAATTATTTTATCTTTAACTGTTGCTCGTTGATTTAATACCAAAACTAATGTATATAGAAGTGATTCTATTGCAATTTTATAAAATTCGTTTTTCAATACTACAAATGATTCTAACACTTTTCCTTTCACAGTTTGCATGAACAAGACTTATTAAATTGATGCTTTTTGGAAGGAAATTTCAAATGAAATACTATTTTCACATCTTTAGCAATTTACGATATAGGATATAAATAAAGGAGAAAACGGAAAAAGAAGTAACATTACAAAAAAGTTCATTGTATTTAGTTTTTTATGTTTTTAGAGATTAGCTATATAAGCATGAAAAGCCGTAGGAAAACATCGATATAAAAATTGCTATTTATGTTCATTATATAGCAAAGTTATTATAATGGGGATTGACTGTATTCCAAAGCTCATAATTGTTAAAATACAAAGATTAGTATACAAAATCTAATTTTGATAAAAAAAGTTTGGATGATATCAGTGCTTTTGTGTAGCAAAAATATTTCACAAAAAGATTCTTTATATGGCTCCAATAAAAATATTATTGCCTTTAATTTATATTGCATTTTCACTTTTGCAAGTGATAATAATAATTTTCTTTCTTCAGATATTCAAAGAATTCCTTTTATATTTTATATGTTAGCAATTTTTCTCAAAATTGAAATGAAATTGGATTTTGAGAATCAAAATATAATTTCAGTTATTAAGATCTATTTTAAACTGGTATATTTTTAAGATATTTCAAAAAATATCCGCATATAGCTCTGTACTCTGATGTATAAAAATAAATTGATTGACATTTTGATATTTAGTGTATACAATTGTAAGTACAACAGAAAAAAAGAAGTTTTATTAAATCGTTTATTTTCTCTATTTATAACTTTTTCAATCTGGTTTTTTAATAACCCATTTTTGTATGAAATATGTTATTTATATAAATATTTATTCTTTTCTGTATTTAGAATATAGGCTATGAGGTTAAAGGATTACAAGTAGTAGAAAAGGCCAAGGAGTTTTATAAAGTTTTAACGCATATAGCTTGCATGCGAATTGAGAAAGCCATAACTGACACATGGTTAACATCTAATAAATTATCTTATACTGTAAATTAAAGATATCAGTAATATATATATATATATATATATATATATATATATATATATATATATATATATATATATATATATATATATATATATACATATACGTATATATATACACACACACATATATATATACACGCACACACACACACACACACACACACATATATATATATATATATATATATATATATATATATATATATATATATATATATATATGTATATATATATATATATATACAAAGTACGTGCTGTAGACGCGGTAGTATAGAAAACATATTAGGAATTGTATTTTAGTTACACCTCACGTGTTTTATGTTGGTTATTTTGAAAGAGTTGCAAAACTAGATATTATTCTAATCCTATATTGATGATTTTAACATTTCGCAGTTACTCGTTTTATAGTTTTGGCTCACATCGTTAATAATGCTACATTGAAATGTTTCGGTATAACGATTTTGGATTGCAATTAAACAGGAAAATGTACAGCTAGACATTATAATATCCCTAAAACCTACATTTCTACCTTTTACGTCTGATTGTTTTTGAGTTAACGTTTCAGAATTATTCAAAGTTTACTTGTACGTACATATAAATGTAGTGGTTGAAACAGTAAAAATTAAGTCGTTATAATATCCCTAAAATCTACATTTCGACTTTTTAAGTCTAATTGTTTTTGAGTTAAAATTTCAGAAATATTCTGAACTATTCAAAGTTTATTGGTACATATAAATGAAACAGAAAAAATTAAGTCACTTTTAGTCAAAATAATTGTTTTTAGAGCTCTGAAATATATCGTTGATGTAATACTTTTTTTGTTCTGTACATATAATTAAAAATAGGAACTTTGGCTAAAAAAAAGACATGTCATGTAATACTCTTGTTTTCAGTCTTTGTAGCTTATACCATTTACTTTAAAAGGTTCTAATAAATTTTGTACCTTTTGATGTTTTAGCTCTCCCAGGACGTCTCTTTACTAAAGAGTTTACTTGACGTATATAGGCATAAAGATAAATTGTTTAACATAAATAGTAATAAATTTTCATCTGCTTAATTAGGGAATCATTTATACGCGGACAACATAAATTTCTGTCAAACGATCCTTTATCCGAAGTATTAATGTAAAAACCATTTATCTTAAGAAACCCAGAACAGTTTTTTGTTGAAGTTAACTTACAAAGGATAAAACGTTAACGTCTAGTCCATTAATTCAGCAGTATATGAGAAATGGATTCATCAAATGGCAGTTCATATTCAATGAAAAGATGAAAAGCTGTTTTGTATTTTCTTCTACGAAATAAAGGAAGCATTATAATCACGCAAGTAATAATTTCCAGATTTGAAAGGACAGGACTAACACTTAAAAAAATTAAACCCCCCAAAAAATTGAAAATTAAAAAAAATCATCATTGGTCTTGCTTTGATAAAATATAATAAAAAGGATGATTAAACTAAGCATTATGATTAGGGCTAAGCATTAATCTAGAAGAGGTAAGTAGTTTTATTTCACTAATTTATTATACACAAAGTATTTTAACATTTTCTTATAAAAAATTTATATTTACATCCTTTTTACATTAAATACGATATTAAATAAATCAAAACTTTTGATCTAATCAAATTTGATTTAATTAAATTTTTGATTTAATAAAAATTTTTGATTTTTGAAAGATTCTGACATTTATTTCAATCCATCTGTAAAAAGGCAGAAGTATACTTTAATTAGAATAAGAAGGGAAAAGTCATTGAAATTGCATACATACTCCATTTCTTTTTTGGAGAATCAGAAATATATTGGAAGAGAGACTTTTTAAATGAAAATTCGAAAAGAAAGGTTTCGTGAAATAAAAGTTTTTTTTATCTTTTGTAAATATAATATAAATATATGCTTTGTGGACAAGGAAATGGTGCTTAAAAAAGAAATAAAAGTTTTTTAATTCTGTCTCTTACAGAATCTATAACAGGGAAAGTATAGGAAAGGATATTTCTTTTTGGTAATAAAGAGGAACACGATATTTTTCTCTACTTCTTGTCGCGTCGTGGAAGAAAAGTTTTTTTCTATATATTTTGTAAATATAATATAAATATATGCTTTGTGGACAAGGAAATGGTGCTTAAAAAAGAGATGAAAGATTTTTAATTCTGTCTCTTACAGAATCTATAACAGGGAAAGTATAGAAAAAGATATTTCTTTTTGGTAATAAAGAAGAACCTGATATTTTTCTCTGTTTCTATTAGCGCCTGATTAAGATATGAAGAATAAAATTCTAACGAAATCGATGTATATGCTTATGCATGTTCTTGTTTGGTGGGATTTGGAAAGCTACGGTCTACTGTTTTGCACACGAAGGCTGATGAGACCAGGACCTACTGCTTAAAGCCGATTCCGAATCGTTACGAACGTCCATGCCATAGTGGGATTCGAACCCATGGACTCCGGTATCGACAATCAGTGCCCTAATCAATCGACCCGGCTTGTGCATGTTCTGGAGGATTGTAAATAAAATATTTAATAGGTGATAGGTTAAACCAACACAAAATATATTAATCGTAGAATGCATGGCCTAAAAACGCAAAGGATTTATGGGAGTAACACAATTAAGTCGGAGATTGAAGGAAAAAAGGAATAATAACCATATTTTTTAAAAGCAATTTTAATGAATAATCCCCTATATAATAATAACCTAAGTTATCTGTTCATCTGTCTTCGAATTTATAAAACGGTTGGACATGGGATGCATAGAGCCATCCATATTGGATATTTGATGAGTTAGTTAATGTTAGCAAAATTCTAAGAGAGTTGAAAAACATTCAAAATTCACCCCTTACCGTTTTTTCAATCGTTTAACAACATTATTTCAAGCTTTATTTTTCTTGGTCATGAGAATGGCGATGATTAAATTCATCAATTTATCACATTACAAGTAGATGAAAATAACATTTTTTCTAGCATTATGACGTCATTCCTTTAACCATCTCATTTAATCATTTCTTATTTTAAATCCGGAATAATTTGAGTTTACGTTAGCTTAAAAATAAAAATAAATGTTTTCATTGATTCCATTAATTCACCAATAGATGAAAAATCCTCAAACAGCAATTGATCATTAGTTGAAAAACCAGAAAGTTGTTTATTAAAACTTTTTTTCCTCTTCCTAGAGTCGTTTAAGAACTGATTCAGTAATAGAAATTATTTAAACATGTATCAGCAATGCAATATTTCTTTCTTTTACAGTTTTAAACAGCGTTAAATATTAATAAAATCTGAAATTGAAAAGATTCTGAACATTATTTCAATCCATCTGTAAAAATGCAGAAACATACTTTAATTAGAATAAGAAGGGAAAAGTCATTGAAATTGCATACATACTCCATTTCTTTTTTGGAGAATCAGAAATATATTGGAAGAGAGACTTTTTAAATGAAAATTCGAAAAGAAAAGTTTCGTGGAAGAAAAGTTTTTTTTTTTTAACTTTTGTAAATGTAATATAAATATATGCTTTGTGGACAAAGAATTGGTACTTGAAAAAGAAATAAAAGTTTATTTAATTCTGTCTCTTACAGACTCTATTACAGGGAAAGTATAGGAAAGTATATTTCTTTGTGGTAATAAAGAGTAACACGATATTTTTCTCTGCTTTATATCGCTTCTGATTGAGGTACGAAGATTAGAATTCTAAATAAATATATATGTATGGGTATGCATGTTCTGGATGATTGTAAACAAAATATTTAATAGGTGATAGGTTAAACAAATACGAACAATTTTAATCGTAGAATGTATGGCCTAAAAATGCAAATAATTTATAGAAGTAGCATAATAAAGTTTGAGATTGAAGGAAAAAAGAAATAATAATCATATGTTTGAAAAGCAGTTTTAATAAACAATCCCCTATATAACAATAGCCTATTTTACCTGTCCGTCTATTCTCGAATTTATGAAGCGGTAGAACCTGGAATGGATAAAGGCATCCATATTGGTTTCTTGATGAGTTAGTTAGGGGTAGAAAAATTCTAAGAAAGTTCAAAAACGTTCGAAATTCACCCCTTCCCGTTCTTTCAATCGTTTAATTCCAATATTTCAAGCCTTATTTTCCACGATCAAGAGCAAGCGATGATTAAATTCATCTATTTATCACATTATAAGTAGATGGAAATAACATTTTTCTAGCATTATGACGTTATTCCTTTAACCATCTCATTTAATAATTTCTTATTTTAAATTCTGAATAATTTGAGTTGAAGTTAGCTTAAAAATTAAAAGAAAAAATGTTTTCATTGAATCCACTAATCCACTAATAGAGGAAAAATGCTCAAACAGAAATTGATCATTAGTTGAAAAACTAGAAAGTTGTTCATTAAAAGATTTTTTCCTCTACCTAGAGTCCTTTAAGAACTGATTTAGTAATAAAAATTATTCAAACATGTATCAGCAATGTAATATTTCTTTTTTTTTGCAGTTTTAAACAGCGTTAAAGATTAAGAAAATCTGAAATTGAAAAGATTTTGACATTTATTTCAATCCATCTGTAAAAATGCAGAAGCATACTTTAATTAGAATAAGAAGGGAAAAGTCATTGAAATTGCATACATATTCCGTTCCTTTTTTTTTAGAATCGGAAATATATTGGAAGAGAGACTTTTTAAATGAAAATTCGAAAAGAAAGGTTTCAAGGAAGAAACGTTTTATTTTCTATCTTTTGTAAATATAGTATAAATATATGCTTTGTGGACAAGGAAATGGTTCTTAAAAAGGAATAAAAGTATTTTAATTCTGTCTCTTAGAGAATCTATAACAGGGAAAGTATAGGAAAGGATATTTATTTTGGTAATAAAGAGGAACACGATATTTTTCTCTGCTTTTTGTCTTGTCTGATTGAGGTAAGAAGAATGAACTTTTAACTAAATCGAAATATATGGGTATGAATGTTCTGAAGAGTTGCAAACAAAATATTTAATAGGTGGTAGGTTAAACCAATACAAACCATTTTTATCATAGAATGCATGGCCAAAAAAATACAAAGGATTTACAGGAGTAACGTAATAAAGCCGGAGATAAAAAGAAAGAATTACCATACGTTTCAAAAGCAATTTTAATGAATAATCCCCTATACAATAATAGCCTAAGTTATCTGTCAGTCTGTCCTGGAATTTTTTAAACGGTTGGACCTGGAATGGATAGAGGCATCCATATTGGATTCTTGATGAGTTAGGTTTAGAAACATTCGACATTCATTCCTTAACCCTTTTCTAGCATTTATTGCCATTATTTCAAGCCTTTTTTTTCCCGTTCAGAGTAGGTGATTAAATTTATCAATTTGTCACATAATAAATAGGTAAAAATAACATTTTTTTCTAGCCTAATGACGTCATTCCTTTAGCCATCTCATTTAATCATTTCTTACTTTAAATTATTTAAATATAGTCTGCATTATTTTCATACGATTTATCACTGATATTACAGATTACGTAAATATATCTTGTTTTTATTTGGCTTACATAATAGATTAGGTACATATGTGATAAATTAAAATTTAATCATCGATTATTTTTTGTTGAAACGAAAATTTTATCACCACTATTAACAACAAATTCTTTTCATAAAAGTCTAGGATTCTATTTCACGGACTAATAAATATCTAGCGTTGAAGTTATATATCTTTCAAAATTAGGAGGTTTGTTTGTGTGTTTGTTTTTTATACATAACCACACGGTTTCCAATCGATTCGCTAAATTTTGGACATCGTTCATATATACCGCCAAATAATCACTGCCAGTCTTAAAACCTCTACTCTTCATCCTATCACGTAATATAACAAGATAAATAAAGTTATTAAACTAACATACGGTCAGTGAAGATAAACAAATTATTGAGAGTGTACCAGATAATTCTCAGCCAAAACACAAATCATTTTTTTAACTGCCTGATAAGGTACTTTACAATTCTGGAAAATTAAAAATTTTAAGGATCCTTTTATATGACGAGCTATATACTAGTTTATGATAAGTGTTTAACAGAGCGACGGCTGAAGGTGGAGAAGTACAGCAGAAAAGGATGAATTAACGAACTATCTGAAATGTTTAAGGCATATCGTAACTTCCGCTGCAGTGACCAAGGGTCTGATGATTAGATTCACTATAGAGCAAAAGAGAGTCTACCTTACAGTGCCTAGTGGTATTAATCAATATTTTATGATTTTTTTAATTTAATTTTCAGGCACATGGAATGAATTTATTTTTAACAATAGCAAATAATTAAAAAAGTAAAAGTAAAAGATAAGTTTTTGCTAAGAATTACTTGACATATAATGCTTGACACATTACTTGACTATAAATTTCAAGATAAAAAAATATCCCATAAATAATTACTTCATATAAACTATTATAAATAATCAATTATCACACGCAGGATTATAGATAAAAATAACTTCGAGTGGTTTTTATCTTACAGATTAGTATAAAACTAATTTACCTGAATTAAATTCTGAATTACTTAATTGAAGTTTAAAAATAAAAAAAAAGTTAGCGTAGAAAAAGGTAATTAGATAACAGATTAATAGATGATAATTAATAGATGAGAAATCTTTAACCAGCAACTGACTTTCAGTGATACACTAAAAACTTTTTATAAAAAACAATTTGCTCTTCCTGTTGTCATTTAAAATCATAGTCTGTATTAGAATATATTTAAACATATGGTAGCAATCTAATCATTCTTTCTCTATTTTTAGGTACATTGATTTAAATCATTCCTAACAATAGAAAAAAATTTAAAAATTAAGAGTGTAAGATAAGTTTTTGCAAAGAAACATTTGATATATATGAATTTCAAGATAAACAAAATACTATATAAATAATAGTTACTTTATATAAACTATTATAAATTATCATAGTCATGATTAGAGATAAAGGTATTTACAAACATTATAAATTACTTTCAAATATTTTTCTTAGTGTAAAAACCTTTTTTCTGAAGTACATTCTGAATAATTTGTATGGAAGTTTAAAAAGGAAAAAAGTTGGAGCGGGAAAAGTGGAAGCGCGTAATTCAGAAACAGATGGAAAATCAGCAAACAGCAATTGACCTTCAGCGATAAACCTAAAAGCTTTTATCTTGTTGTCGTTTAAAAACAGATTCTGTATTAGAATTTATGTAAACATACGGCAGCAATGCAATCTTTCTTTCTTTTGCTATTTTTAAGTAGCGTTATAGATTAATCAAAGTTAAAATTGATAAGATTATGAGTGTTATTTCAGTACATCTGCATTTAATTCAATAATTTAATAATATATGTATTATATAATCTTCCCATTTTTTCTTGTACTTTAATTAAAGCAAACCATGATATGTTTCAGAATGAAAATTTAGTATTTTCAAAGAAATATTTAACGTTTATATATTTGGAGATAAACAATACACCCCATAAACAATAATTACTTCATATAACCTATAAATAAGTATAATAATTATAAGTATAATATATTATCATAGATATGATTAGAGAGAAATTTAACTTCGAACAACGTAAATTTCTTCCAAAACTTTCTTCATCTTAGAAATCAACGTAAAAACTGTTTGTATCAAATAAATTCTAAATAATTTATATTGAAGTTATCTTAAAAGGAAAAAAAAGTTTATGTGGGCCTTTAATAAACCAAAACATAAGAAATAATAAGAAAGATAAGAAACCCAACATCAATAGTAATTCATGTTGGGTTGAAAAACTAGCAATCTGTTTATTACATTATTTCTCTTCCCAGAATTCTTCGGAAACTGATTCAATAATATAATTTATTTAAACGCTTGGCAACGGTAGAAACTGTCATTTTTTCTTATATGTTTTAAACAGCGTTATTGATTAATAAAAGCCAAAATTGAAAAGATTCTGAACGGTACTCAATACATCTGTGGTAAAAATTTCTTCACATACACTACAAAAAATTACCATAGATATGACTAGATAGAAATTTAACTGCAAACAACGTAAATTTCATCTAAAAGTTTCTTCATCCTAGAAATCATCGTAAAAACTATTTGTCTCAAATAAATTCTGAATAATTTATGTTTAAGTTAGCTTAAAATGAAAAAAAAATTGTGTGGAATCCTTTAATAAACCGAAAGATAACAAATCGTCAAACAGCAATTGATATTCTGTTGAAAAACTAGAAATATGTTCATTAATTGTTTTTTCTTTCCCTGGAATTCTTCAGAAACTGATTCGATAATATAATTTATTTAATCGCTTGTCAACAGAACAAACTTTCCTTCTTTCTTATATGTTTTAAACATCGTTAGTGATTAATAAAATCCAAAATTGAAAAGATTTTGAATGACACTCAATACATATGTGGCAAAAATTTCTTCCCATACACTATAATACATTACCATAGATATGATTAGAGAGAAATTTAACTGCAGACAACGTAAATTTCTTCCAAAAGTTTCTCCATCCTAGAAATCAGCGCAAAAAATATTTGTCTCAAATAAATTCTGAATAATTTATGTTTAAGTTAGTTTAAAATGAAAAAAAAAGTTTGTGTGGAATCCTTTAATAAACCAAAAGATAACAAATCGTCAAACAGCATTACATATTCTGTTGAAAAACTAGAAATCGGTTTATTACATTTTTTTCTCTCTTTTCTTGAAATTCTTCGGAAACTGATTCGATAATATAATTTATTTAAACGCGGGGCAACGGAACAAACTGTCTTTCTTTCTTATATGTTTTAAACAGCATTATTGATTAATAAAAGACAGAATTGAAAAGATTCTGAATGATATTTCAATACATCTGGGGCAATAATTTAAAAAACTATGTATGCATACTTTAATTAGAACAAGAAGTGAAAAAAAAAACTGAAAATGCATATTTACTGAGTTTCCTTTTAGTGGAAAAGGAAATATACTGGAGGGAAAACTTTTAAAATGAAAATTCACATAGAAATGCTTCTCGAAAGGAAAATGTTTTCGTAAATATAATATAAATATATTGTGGACTAAGAAATGTTGGAGGAAAAGATATAAACTTATATTTCTAATTCTCTCGCATCAGGAATTTATGGAAAAATCAGTTGTATCAGTAGATTTGGATGAATATTCTTTATTTTACTAATAGGTATTATACTTGATATATATATTCTGACTCGCTATTTTCTTTTAGATTGCACGTTACCATGGTTGTCGATAACACATTTGAAAGATCCGCTTGAAAGAAAGTTAAAAATGGAACAGGTTTCAAAGTAAGAATTCTTAGTCAGATCATTTTTAAAATAAAGAATAAAATTCATTGTATATTTTCGAAAAACGTTCCGAAAATGGATTATTGTACATTTCTTCCATTTTCTCCCATGGAGTTTTGAGGTAGATCAGGTCGATTGTTTAGGAACTGCACTCTTTAAATGAATTTATTAATGCACACTCCCTGAGCACAAAATAGCTTCTCATGGCTTTGTTAATCTGTATTTCGAATATTTCGTTTGCGATAACAGATGTATCTCTAATTGAACACTTAAATATCTTGATGATTTCGTAAGAAATATAAATAATTCTCTTAAAAAATATTTTTTATTCGTACTTTTAGAATCCATATTTCTTATGGAATTTTACTGATTTTATTGTATTAAAAATTAACAATCATAATGTCTATTATATATATTTTATAACAGAAGTGAAGGAACATAACAATGGTTTCGTATAAATCTAGTCGGCAAAAAGTTAAAAAATCAGGAACACTGGTCAGATCATAAAAATTTTAGCTTATTTTTTGAGACTTTTTTTCCTCAGTGTTCCATAGAGTTAATTTGACAAGATGTTTTTTTCAAATATCGATTAAAATATATTTAAATAAATAATAACAATAATAATAATAATAATTTAAATAATAATAATAATAATAATAATAATTTAAATAATAATAATAATAATTAATTATAATAATATATAATATATTTAATATATTATATATTATAGATAAACACATATATTTATTACAAAGATTTTATTTATTTGATTGTTCGTTGTAGCGGACAGCCAAATTAAGGGTTAAAGGTGACTGGGGTAAGTAAAATAGGTTAGTGGTCACAATATCCTCCAAGTTTTCATTCAATACCTCTGGGGGTGGCAGGCCAAGTCTACGGGCCTTCTGCTTGGTCCCTGCTGGAAAATTACGAGGACCCACTTGAACATAAAAATGTACTTTCACCTTTCAGGTGTAAGTCAAAACAAAAGGCCCACCCTTTGCCTTAATACGAGTAGCGTATAGCTAATCGTGTTTGGTTTGACCAAGTGGCATAAGACAACAACAGCAATGTAGGTAAGATCGTTAGCCAGACTATTTATATTAGGTTCTTCCCGGTTAGTTAATCCCACGTTTTTAGCAACTTTGTTTTATGTCTTTATTTACTTTCATCTTCTGAAGATTTAAATAGTCTATAGCTATTGATTGCTATCCAGGAATGAATTGTTTTACACACACAGAACAAATGTGCGTTTTTAGACTCTTTTCCTCCGTTATTAGTAACTTTGTTTTATGTTTTAATTTACTTTCATCTTCTGAAAATCTGAATAATTTATACTTATTGATTGCTCTCCAGGATTGAATTGTTTTATGCACACTGATCAAATAGGCGATTTTAGGATCTTCTAGGTTAGTTACTCCCCCATTATTAGCAACTTTGTATTATGTCTTAATTTACTTTCGTCTTCTGAAGATCTGAATAGTCTATAGCTATTGACTTCTCTCGAGGATTCAATCGTTTTATACACACAGGCCACATGTGCGATTTTAAGTTCTTGCAGGTTAGTTAATCCCACGTTTTTAGCAACTTTGTTTATCTTAGTTTACTTTCATCTTCTGAAGATCTGGTTAGTCTATAGCTATTGATTGCTCTCCAGGATTGAATTATTTTTACACACACAGGCGAAATGTGCGGTTTTAAGGCTCTTCCAGGTTAGTTACTCCAATGTTATTAGCAACTTTGTTTTATGTCTTAATTTACTTTCGTCTTCTGAAGATCTGAATAGTGTATATCTATTGATTGCTCTCCAGGATTGAATTATTTTTACACACACAGGCGAAATGTGCGGTTTCAGGCTCTTCCAGGTTAGTTAATCCCACGTTTTTAGCAACTTTGTTTTATGTCTTAATTTATTTTCGTCTTCTGAAGATGTGAATAGTCTATAGCTATTAATAGCTCTCCTGGATTGAATTGCTTTCAACATATAAACCAAATGTGCGCGTGTGTGTGTTTTGCGTGCTTATCTATATTAAAATACGTATGTATTTCTTTAAGATATCCATATTTATATAAAGAGATATTAGGATGGTGTGGTATAAACATTGTAAATGAATTCATAGAAAGTTAATTAACAAGAAACATTAAAAACTAACATAATATTTCATGACCCAATTTACTTTTTAAAATTATTTTCTGATTTAAAAAAATCATTTAATGTGCCTCTTCTTGAATTTATAAGTATAAAACTTTTCGTATTTCTAAAATAGTAATTTTTTAATAAACGATATGTTTCTCCACATCTCTTCAAACTCTGTTATTATTTAAAAATATTTTATAGTTTGTTTATTCTATACTTCATTTCTCTACTAATATTTTCATTTTTTACTTATAAAATATGCTTCGCATGTTTGACATAAATGGCCTACCATATTTATATAGATTACTTGTTTCACAAAATCAAAATTTCTTGTCACCGAAAATGATAAATTGTATCCATTTACCATAACCGCGATAGAAACAGCGTTATTTATTTGCCAACTTCCTTTGCTATATAAAATGGCTGTGAAATAGCTTAGAAAAAATACAATATTTCACTTAAAAGATACTGTATAAAAAATTACAGTTAATAGTAGAAAATTATTTGAAAATTGTTCGAAAATTTTTAGTTTAATTGAAAATAGATTTTCTTTCAATAACATGCAGAACTTATTAATTATTTTCTAGTTGATGGTTGGGTAAAAAGGTTTTTTTATTAGATAAAAAAGTACACAGAATCAAATTCTACTGCTGCATGGATATTTATAGACTTTTGAAACCAGTTTGATTTAGATCAGCGATTTACAAACTTTCCAAGTTCACTGAGGCTTTTACATGGCAAACAACTTACCATAAGGAACCAAAAAAATGTCTTTGTAAATTACATACAACCAAAATTATAATTTTAATTTTGGTCTATTTAGCAGTGCAGCAAAAATAAGATATATAGTCAGGAAATAGCTGAATGGGTAGTTTGTTGCTCTTTGGAAAGGGAGCTTTGAAATCTACAACTGGCATGGACGTTATAACCGGTCGGAATTATCTTTAAGTAGTAGGTACGGGTCTCATTATTCCGTAGCAATGGCAATAGACCATAGCGCTCCCAGCCTACGGGATGAACGATTCAGTAAATATCCTAAGAAGTAATATAAAAGAGAAATACCCTTAGAAAGTTTCGGAATCGAACCATTAGTCCTGTCAGTGGATTAGAAAAATAAAATCAGAGATTCGATGAACAACAGGAATAAGCCAAATACTAAGCCATAAGTGTTATACTGTATGTAGTGGTATTAGAAACAACAACATTATATATATATATATACATATACATGTATATATATATATATATATATGTATATATATATATATACATATATACATATACACACACATATATATATATATATATATATATATATATATATATACATATATACATATATATATATATATATATATATATATATATACATATATACATATATATATATATACATATATACATATATATATATATACATATATACATATATATATATATATACATATATATACATATATATATATATATATATATATATATACATATATACATATATATATATATGTATATATATATATGTATATATATATATATATATATATATATATATATATATATATATATATATATATATATATATATATATATATATATATATATATATATATATTACATACATTAGCATATAGCCCGTCATATAACGGGATCAGTAAATTTTTTTATTTTCCAGAATTTTTAAGTACCCCATGAGGCTGGTAAAAAATTATTTTTTTTTTTTTGGCTGAGAATTATCGGGTATCTGCTCAATAATTTGTTTATCTTCATACTCTTCTAAAGTCTCCCGATACTGTGAATGCAGTTTAGAATCACGTTCAATTCCTTTAGAAAATTAATTCAAAGTTTTCTTAGCTACGTCGAAATTATCATTCAGTTCTTCCCGTTTTTTTGCTACAGTAATTAATGGAAGTAAAGGAATGAAAGTACCATTTCCACTACACCCTGGAGGCAATTAGAAATTGTCGTTAATACCGGTGATAAAATTTTCATTGCAGCAAAAAATAAAAGACGATTAAATTTAAAATTATCACCTATGCACCTAATCTATTATTTAAGCCAAATATAAAAGAAAATTATTTACGTAATATCTAAATTTAGAGATAAAATGTATGAAAATAATGCAGACTATATTCAAGTAATTTAAAATAAGAAATGATTATATGCGATGGCTAAAGAAATGAAATCATAATGCTAGAAAAATGTTATTTTTACCTATTTATTATGTGACAAATTGGTACATTTAAACTCGAGCTCTTAATCGGGGAAAATAGGGCTTGAAATAATGGCATTAAAGGCTAGAAAAGGTGGGAAGGTGTAGATTTTGGACGTTGCTAATACTAAATAATCAAGAATCCATATGGATGCCTCTATCCAACCCAGGTACAACAGCTTCATAAATTCGAGGACAGACGGACAGATAACTTAGACTATTATTATATAGGGTGTAATACATACACCGATAATCATGTATATGCATATATATATATATATATATATATATGTGTGTGTGTGTGTGTGTGTGTGTTCGTGTGTGAGCGTGCATACATGTATATATAGACATATATCGTAGTAGTTCTTGGCAATATCAAGTAGAAAGCTTCCGGGAAATCTAACATTAAGTAATAATTTAGTATACTAACTATATCTTGCATTTAATCGGAAGTTTTAATAAATAAATCATCCAGCATGCTCAGCCGTAAGTTTTTACCATGTGCTATGAGAATTCGCTGAACTTTTGGGAATTTAGGTAATTAAGGATACGTAGCTTACCTCCTTTTGAAATGAAATAAAAGATTATATTTGAACGAAGTCATTTATCAAAGATAATTAATAATCCTACAAGAGTTTATCTCATGATCATGGTGAAAAGGTCAGAATCCTTTCCGGAAAATCATTTATAACTTTCTAAGCTCTATTTAGACGGTAAGGAGAACTTTCTTTTAAAAATATTATTAGGTACTTGCGAAGTCTTTTGAAAACACATTTCATAATATAGTTACTAAGGTTTCAGATGTCCCATTATTTTTCTTTCTATACAAACATTCGATAGAAAGAAAAGTGTAACTTTCT
>CM063511.1:50935695-50943195 GCA_032207245.1 Pardosa pseudoannulata | reverse complement strand
TCTTCTTTCATCTCCACCTCGCTTGTGTTCGAGGCCTATGAAGAACTCTGCTCGACCATAACGCTACCAAAATTACCTATTTTAGAGCTGTGACGTTACACCGTCAACAGTATCCGTTAATCGTATCCGTTTATCCGTCAATATTATCCTTCAATAAATGTCAGTCAATGAGGGGTGCAGTTTATAAACATTCGACTATACCCTCCTACCACAAAATTCCAAGAGGGAAAGGACTAGCAGAAATGTACGTTACATCCATTTTCTTAGCGTTTTGGATGTTCGAGAATCGTACGTCACAACCGCGTGGGGGACATCATCGGTTGGACGGAATTGTTTGTGCGAACCGCTTAGAGGTTCAACAAAACGTACTACGTACGTAAAGCAATGTACTTTATAAAAAATAACTTACAATTAAATAAGTACAATTACTAGAAATAAGTAGTTCACTAGATATTTACCATCTGTTATGAGAATTTACCACTCAGTATTGTAAATTAAAATAGTTAAGAAACTCTTTTTATCTCCTTCTGTAATTGAATAAATAACTATTTTTGGCCGGAGTCATTTATTTAAGTTAATAAGCATGATAAAGTTATCCCCTGGACGATGGTGAAAAAAAAAAGGTTAGGATAATTTACGTGAAACCATTTATAATTTATTTTCTAAGCTCTATTCAGACGGGAGCGAGATGTTTTTGTTAAAGAATCCTGTGTGAGCTTATGAAGCCTTTAGAAAACAGTTTTCGTAATATAGTTACTACGGTTTCAAATGTTTTCTTTTACATACAATCATTCACAATAAAGAAACGTACATCTTTCTACAAAGTCGCCGTCTTTTAATACCGAAGTTTGTTTCCGGCAAAGAAACATCGGTGGATGAATTTAAGTAGAAATGATAAAGAAGTTTAAATATTTCCCCTTTCTATATTGGACGTTTTAGAAATTGTTATTCTATTTCTTTGACAACCATTCTACGATTACAAAATTTTAAAATAATATGCTACAATGAGAAGTTGTAGAAAATGTTTGCTTTGAAGAAGTTTTATCAGTATATTTAAAAAATTTTAGTTGTACATGTGTATTTGTGTGTATGTTTGCTGTAGATCCCATGGCTGGAATTGTGTCTGTTTGTTATGAATGATGCAATCATTCTTCGTAAAACTTTACATAGTGATTCAAGCCCACCCGAAAAAAGTTTTAAATAGATCAAACTGTTCGCAGGTCAAGGACTGTTGGAGATAGAATACTTTTTTAGCACTCTGACTGCTAGAAGGATGGTTTGCCCAAGACGACAACGTGAATTTATCATTATGCAATGCATATTATGTTGAAATATTACTATGCCATCTCATATATGTACCCAAGCAAAAAAAAAACGCCGAGGAACGCGTTATTTTTGTCAGGCCTGTAAAAAGAACCCTTTGTGTGGAAGATTGTTTTAAGAAGCTCCCCAAATAAAATATTATTTTATTTCTTGAATGTGACTAATTTTTATAACTATATATTCATCCCATTTTAACTTCATGCACGGCTTTTGCACGACTTTACAATATATATTTTAAAACTTTTCATCCCAGTTTGAGAGAACTTTTGGGTGAAATCCCCCCCCACAAAACTATTTGAATTTCTCACCCGCATTGGTGTTTTTAACCTTGTTTAATTTAAAAAGTTTTAAGGTATCCGTCTACGTTACGAAAACTTTTTCTTTAAACGTAGAAATTAGTTTATGTTTTTACATTTTTAGATTTATTTTTTTTATATTATCATAGGGAATTGCACTTATAAATTTATTCCTGGAGAAGTTATTATGAAATTTCTAATTTAAGAAAATTTTGAAAACAGTAGCGTATTTTATTTTCTGCAGTTTTTTTAATTCCAATTTTATTTTGTCTTTAACGGCGAGAAAGTTTCTTATACACTTCACGTGACTAAAATCTTTTTTTTACATTTGTAAATAAATTTTAGAAAAATAATAAAAAATTGAATTTAGCTTAACTTTTCATTACTTTTATCTAATATGAGTGTAAATCATTAAAAATTATCCAAATTTAAATTTTAGGTCTTTACTAGAAATTCCTGATGAAAAGCATTTATAATAATTTTCAACAAAATATTTTAATAACTTTTTGAGAAATCACATTTCAAGTTTCAAAATTTTATTAAATATACCGTTCTGAGTAAAGTGCATTTGAAGTTTATGAAAGCAAGCTATTAAAAAATTTAAATACACGCTTAAAATTCCCCTCACTTCCTTGCTCCAAAACTTTCTAATTGCCAAGTTGCTAATTATTAAAATTACTGGAAAAATGTTTAAACTAATCTTCATGAAAATTTATAAAGGTTTGTCGAAAAACTGCTCATTAAAAGGATTTAAAATTTACAACTTCCAGTTACGAAAACGCTACTTCTGTTTTGTTTTGACAGCTTTTACTGATGTTTAAACAACTGTAACTTTTCTTTAAAATGCCTTGAGACAAAACAAAAACAGATTTAGAAGCCTAAAATTTGAAATTTTACAATTGAGAAATAAAAAAGAATTAGATTTTTGGCAAAAAATGTCGTTTTCAATGTAGACGGATACCTTAATATCAATCTTTATGTCGTTTTTACTTGTACTCTCTCTTTTAAATATTGGACTCATAGTTACTTTTGCTTTTTTTACCTTCACTTTTAGCTTTCACTTTTTGTCTGTGAAAGAATAAATCCTCGAATATCACCAAATATAATTATTTTATTTATATCTAAAAAAATTCATGATGAAAATTAAATTTAAATTATTGTCTTACTTTTTTAAAAATAATTTTTGATGTTTTATTTTCGATTTTGCTTATATTGTCATTTTAATATAATTTAAAAATTAGCTGAAATTTTGAAAGAAAAATAATCTTTATTTAGAAACCTTAATTAGCCACAACAAAGGCTGAGCACAAAGGTATAAGCCTGCATAATAAAATGGATTTATCTATAATCTTGTTTTGATTTGGAGTGTTACGGTAGAATTTTCGGTAAACTGACACTTTTGTGACCAAGTATTGTTGATTAACCCTTTCTGTCTCAGCAACACTAAACTGAAAATATATTAGAACTTTAGAAAATATATATTAGAACCATTTGAACATTAGATGAAAGAATTATTCATTATTTATCAAATTTAGATGTAAAAAAAAACTTGATTTGTCATCAATTTGAGATAACGAATAATTCTGTATTTGAAGTAACTTCGAATAACGAGAAAGAAATAATTTTGCCTTCGAATAATCGCGATTTAATTGTAAAGTTTTCGGAATAACCAATTAATCAATTATGGATCATCATTGAATGCGATTATTCCATCATAGCCAAAAAAAACCTTTAAAAATATTATTTCAGTTTTCTTCATCTTATTTATGTGAATTCGGATTTTCAGCATTAATCAACATAACAACGAATAAAAAGAAGAAATAATTTCGCTTTCAAATATTCAAGATTTAATTTTAAGATATTCGGATTAACCAATTAATTAATTTTGGATCAACATCAGATACGATTATTACACGATAGCTAAAAAAACCTTTAAAAATATTATTTCAGTTTTATTCATCTTATTTATGTGAATTCGGATTTTCAGTATTAATCAACATAAAAATGAATAAAAGGAAGAAATAATTTCGTTTTCGAATAATCGAGATTTAATTTTAAAATATTCGGAATAACCAATTAATTAATTTTGGATCAACATCAGATACGATTATTACATGATATCTAAAAAAAACTTTAAAAATATTATTTCAATTTTCTTTATCTTATTTATGTGAATTCGGATTTTCAGCATTAATCAGCATAAAAACGAATAAAAAATTGTAATAAAAGTATTGTTGTTTTTGTACTACATATTACTTTATTATATAGTAACTATATTATACACTCTATTATATGTATATAAACAACTTTTAAACTTATCTTTTTCTTTGAGTGCAGCCAAATTTTGAAATCGTTGAAAGTGTAGCGAAACAAAAAAAGGTTGAGAATCATTGTATTATAATATTATAATACTTCGTCTATTAATAAACGCATTTAAAATCCCGACTTTTGCACAGCTATAAAAATTGCTCATTTAAAATTGAATTATCTCTATGTTAGAATGTCTAATGAACTCTCTTTTCTTTTCTTTTGTCGTAAAAGCCTTTCACGCTCGTGTAATAATATTTTTAAAGGAGAAATGCAGTCAAATTGAATCTATTTCTTTTTAAATTGCATGTCAGAGTCAGAAACAAAACGAAGCATTTGTAATTTTACATAGAAATTTAAAAGCTGTACAAAAAGGAGGAACGCTCTGGAAAATTACATTAATGTGTAACCTTTTATGCAAGAGGAGAATTTACACTTTACAAACAGTATAAAGTGGAGATACTCTTTTTGGAATCAAAATTCCATTATAAAGTGAAAAGCAAAGTTGCTGAATAATTGGACTTACTTTCCACTGGAATTTTATAAATGCGTTTTGTGGCTGAATACATTTATAGAAATGGATGGGAACATCTAGCATCTATGCTATTTTTTTAATGTTGAATTATTTTTGAGAAATGTATCTTTTGATTTATCTATGCTATCACAAAGCTTTAAAGAAATATGCCTTTTTCGGACATTTAGTAAGTTAAACTCTGGTTGTTTGATTGTAAAATGGTATAATGCTTACTTGAACAGGTATATAAATGATTTACTATCGCACTTGTTTGTATGTAGTGCATAAAAATTCTTTATGACAACTCATTATATTAAGTGGTTGCATATATTTTATAAATTATGAAGTGTGTTTTCTCAAAATGTATTTTATGATTACATTGTTTCTACTTATGAAAGTTTAAAATGAAGAAGTTTATTTAATTTTGTTGTCTATTTAATTTTGTAGTTTATCTTAAAAATTGTTTTAAAATGCTTTCTTACTGCAGATATATCTTTTATGTTGTAATTTTATCTATTTCACTACTTAAATTCAATATTATTATCTTTATTAAATGAAGTGTGATATTTTATCAAGAAAATTTTTCAAAACGTAGTTTTATTTAACAAATTCTCTACGGGTAACATGATGTTTGTAAAAATAATCAAAGTATGTACAGTAAATTTTTATAAAATATTACAAGGAATATTATAAATAAAATGACCTAAACGTTTAATCCTAACAAAATACTTTTTTTATTTATCTATGTTTATTCAACAGTAAAGTATTTAGTTTATATTTTTCCTAAACTCACTTCAAATTTCACTTAGATTTCCGGCCAGCTTAAAGGATCGATAAAAACTTTAATTTATATAGGAAGAAAAATAAGATTGGAACATGATATATTTAATATAATAATATAAATGAAGTAACCTAAAAGTTTTGATAAAGGCAAAAATATTTTTTTACATCTGTTTTTAGATATATTTAGCCTTAAAATAATAAGAAAATGCTTAAATTATTCTTTTCATCCGCTAAAAATTGCATTGAAATTCTTGGTTATTTCATAGATTAATATACTTTTAATTTATTTAAAAGAAAAATAAGAATGGAACATACCAATTCACTGTACTGTGTTGGTTTGTTGAATTAAATTTTCTTTTATCATGAGCAACCAATAAAATCTACCAACTACAGATTCTGACCAAATTTGAAATTTCTGTTAGTTTTGAACATGAGCTTACTTATTCTGTTTTAAATGTCAGTAATAAAAATAGATTGATATCTTCATTTTTAAGCCATAAGGGGCTTACTCGTTTGTTATATAGCTTGAAGTCTTTTTAATTCTGACTAATTTTGTTAAGCTTGAAAACTAATAATACTCCTTTTTAATTTTGGTAGACAAAGGGCACTTTGTATACTTTTAATTAACACATATTTTTTGTTTACAAAAATCTTATGGTTGTTATTTATATATTTCTATTTATATATTTGTTTATAAATTTTAATATAAAATACGAAAAGATGGTTCAAATATTAAATAATTATCAATCTACTGAGATTTAACTGAGTAACTAAATTTATGCGCAAAACGCCCGCTCCCTGTACAATTCCGCTGCGAAATGTACACGCACACAATGTGTTAAGTTTGGTTTGGTTTGGAGAGCTACGGTCTACTGTTTTGCACACGAGGGCTAATGAGACCGGGACCTACAGCTTAAAGCCGATTCCGAACGGCTACGAACATCCATGCCATAGTGAGATTCGAACCCACGAACTCCGGTATCGACGATCAGCGCCCTAACCAATCGGCCAGTGTTCGGCAGAATGTGTTAAGAGAAACAATTTTGTGGTATTTTTAAACTTTTTGTTATTTTTGCATTATTAAGTTTGCATAATGAGATACAATTTTGTTAGCTTAAAATGTTTACCTTGATAGAATATGATAAATAATACTGAGATATCTGATACCTTGTTTAAATATATATATAAGAGTACAAAATTTTGTAATTACCAAACATGTTCATACGAGTGCTATAGGTTAAATTTTTCATGTACTCTATTCTCAGAAATTAGATTGAAATACAAATCACGCAGATATTAAAATTGCTATCCCATACTGATAACACGTACATAAGAGAACAAATATTTTAATCTTACATGGACCCGATTCTAAGAAACTAGACTGAAATATACATAACGCGGATATTAAAATTGCTTTACCACATTAATGACATATACATATGAGTGTAAAGGTTTTAATCTTACACAGATCTGATTCTAAGAAACTAGACAGAAACATACATTAAGCGAACATTAAAATTGCTTTTTCATACTAATAATATGTACATACGAGTGCAAAGATTTTAATTTTACGCGGACCCGATCCTATGAAATCAAACTAAAACATTCATTAAGCGGATATTAAAATTGCTTACCATATAATACATACAAGTGCATATATTTAATTCTAAGGTTCGCAGATAATTCCGCAAAACCGATGATGCTTTTCATACTTCAAAGCGGTGCACGTACAATTTTTCGACACCCAAAGAACGTTCCAAAAATGGATGTAAATGTACATATCACCAGTGTTTGAGGTAGGAGGGTCAGGTCGATTGTTTAGAAACTGCATCCCTCTTAGACTGACATTTATTGAGGGATGCACCCCTACTCCTTGAGGCACAAAGACGCTGATAGCTTTTCATGACTTTGTAAATCTCTATTTCGAAGTGTTTCGTTTGCGGTAAGAGATGTATCTCTAATTGCACCACTTAAATATCTTGGATAACTTTGGTAAAAAAAATATAAATAATTCTCTTAAAGAATATTTTTATTTGTACTTTTACAATCCATTATTTCTTATGGGATGATCTTCGAGACTTGACGAGCTTTATGTGTATTAAAAATTAACAATCTATAATACCTATTTATATATCTATTTATAACCGGAAGTAAATGCACAATAACGAGGGTGGGTTTCCCGTATTCCATTCTAGTCGATAAAGGGTGAAGTAAATAATCATAGAAAGCTTTGACAAATGACACAATAAAACTTTAGCGTATTTTTGGAGACTATTT
>CM063511.1:50930695-50933195 GCA_032207245.1 Pardosa pseudoannulata | reverse complement strand
TTTACATATGTACACAAAATTTTACTACAATTGTCACTGCTTTTTTTAAAAAAATAGTAAAAATAGAACTTACCCCACTGCAGAGGAAAAACCATCTTGATTCTAGTTAAAATAATCTCGGTTACTAACCAGCTGAATAATAAAAGGCCGCTAAAAATTTTACAGCGAAAAACAAAACAAATTCTCTTTTCTATATCACTATCTCCATTCTATCTAATATATTTTTCTCTCCTCTTTTCCCCGTATATATCCTTTACCCTTTTTCCTTAGCCCCTCCTTTAGTTCCGTCAAATTTGGGAAAATAGCCACTCTTGAAAATTCAGGTGGTCAGTTCTCAAATTCTGATTTTTCATTGGATTAGTACCTCCACGCTCGTACTTATTCATTTATTTATTTATTTGCATTTTTATATTTATATATTTTTTCTAAACTCCCTTCTCGAAAACATACCCATCTTGAAAACGTGCTCTTTTTTATCTCCCCCCTTTTGTTTTCCTTCTCGATATCTTTGTATACTGACCCTTTTATGCATTGAAGGGGTATAGGGAGTTATTCGTAGACGCTGCTCCTTTTATGATTTTCCGAAAATACTTTCTCATTCTTAAATCTATAAGTGCGGTATCTTTGTACCTATTACACCTGGCTTAAATTCCGTTCTGTTCAAATCGTGTTTTTCAAAAGCTCGCGGTTTTGCGTAAGTTTTACGAGCCGGTCTTCTTTTGAAGTGTTGACCACAATTTTATATAATTCGGACCTCAGACTGTCCTTTCTTTAATTTCATAATACCTAGCTACTAACTTCTATTTCTAAGAATGTGCGAGGCATGAGCGTTTCTTATAATACTTTTTCTTTTTCTCTACCAGGTGTGGCGAACTTACACATATGCCGCATTTTCCTTCTATCCCCTTTCATATTTTAGGGTTTTCTTCGCAAATATGTGGTATGCGCCTTATGGTGTAGTCACGCCATATTTGCGAAGAAAACCCTAAAATATGAAAGGGGTTTTCCAGCAATATGATATAATATAATATGATATAATATAATATAATATGATATAATATAATATAATATAATATAATGTGATATAATATAATATAAATATAATATAATATAATATAATATAATATAATATAATATAATATAATATAATATAATATAATATAATATAATATAATATAATAAATATAATATAATATAATATGATATAATATAATATAATATTATAAAATCCCCTATATAATAATAGAATAAGTTACCTGTCCTCGAATTTATAAAGCGGTTGGACCTGGAATGAATTTATCAATTTATCATATAAACAGGTAAAAATAACATTTTTTCTATCATTATGACGTCATTCCTTTAACCATCTCGTTTAATAATTTCTTATTTTAAATTATTTAAATATCGTCTGCATTATTTTCATACGTTTTATCCCTGAACTTAGACATTAAGCAAATAATTTTCTTTTACATTTGTCTTAAATAACAGATTAGGTATATAAGTGGTAATTGAAAATTTAATCACCGATTATTTTTTTGTTGCAATGAAAATTTTATCTCTGGTCTTAACAACAAATTCTTTTCATAAAAGTCTAGGAGTCTATTTCACGGACTAATAAACAGCTAGCGTTTAATTTCTATGTCGTTGAAAATTAAGAAGTTTGTTTGTTTGTTTTTTATACATAACCACACGGTTTGACTAAATGAATTCAACGTGATTCTAAACTGCGTTCACAGTATTGGAAGACTTTAGATGAGTTGATAACCAAATTATTGAGCGTGTAACAGATAATTCTCTGCCAAAACACAAACCATTTTTAACCTGCCACATAGGATACTTTACAATTCTGGAAAATTAAAAATTTTACTGATCCCGTCATATGATGGGCTATGTGCTAGTATAATATAATATGATATAATATAATACAATGTAATATAATATAATATAATATAATATGATATAATATAATATAATGTAATATAATATAATATAATATAATATAATATAATATAATATAATATAATATAATATAATATAATATAATATAATATAATATAATATAATATAATATAATATAATATATAATATAATATAATATAATATAATATAATATAATATAATATGATATAATATAATATAATATAATATAATATGATATAATATAATATAATATAATATAATATAATATAATATAATATAATATAATATAATATAATATGGTATAATATAATATAATATGATGTAATATAATATAATATAATTAATATGATATAATGTAATATATTATAATATAATATATCATATAATATAGTATAATATGATATAATATAATATAATATAATATAATATAATATAATATAATATAATATAATATAATATAATATAATATAATATAATATAATATAATATAATAAAATATAATATAATTTAATATGATATAATATAAAATAATATCATATATATAATATAATAATATAAATAATATAATATAATATAATAT
>CM063511.1:50920695-50923195 GCA_032207245.1 Pardosa pseudoannulata | reverse complement strand
TTCCTCGACAGGATCTTCACGCGCAATGAGACTTGGCCACTTTAGCCCAGAAACCAAGCAGCAGCGAATGCATTAGCGTCATAGTGGATATTCGGTCAGGACCAAATTCAAACAGATGCTGTCGGTACGGAAAGGAATGTGCACAGTGTTGTGGGACAGGATGGCTTGTTCCATTCACAAGCGGCAGAGTTCTACGACGGATTGATACAAAAGTGGATCCCACAATACAACAAGTGTCTCAATTCTGTTGGTGGGTATGTTGAAAAATAGCTGGAACATTGCTGTACTTGTTGCCAATAAATATATCCGTGAAAATGTGAGTTATTGCTTTTCTTTTAAATAGGGAAACTTACTTTCTGGATGCCCCTCGTATATATATATATATATATATATATATATATATATATATATATATATATATATATTTATATATATATAAAAATATATATATATATATATATATATATATATATATATATATATATATATATATATATATATATATATATATATATATATATATAATATATATATATATATATATATATATATAATATATATATATATATATATAAATATATATATATATATATATATATATATATATATATATATATATATATATATATATATATATATATGTATATATATATATATATATATATATATATATATATGTATATATATATGTATATATATATATATATATATATATATATATATATATATATATATATATATATATATATATATATATATATATATATATATATATATATATATATATATATATATATATATATATATATATATATATATATATATATATATATATATATATATATATATATATATATATATATATATATATATATATATAGATATTAGATAGATAGATAGATAGATAGATAGATAGATAGAAAGAGAGATAAAATCTGATAATATATGAAGTTAAATGCATTTTGAAGACATTTCGAGAGTAAAATAATGGAGAAATAGAACAGGTGGTAACACCTCGAAAATTAAAGATAGAGGTCCTAAAACAGTTTGGGAAACTAACTGTTTGTTCAACAAAGTGAAAAAACTCTCCAAACAATATCAATATAAACTTCAGAAGAATCTGAATTCAGCATCGACAGAAATTCATCATTCCATCTTAGTTCTAACTCTATGTTTTTTTCTATATTTCAGAAGAAAAATTTCGCCGGTGCTTCGAATAGATGCATCACTAGATGCGAGGGAGAAAAATGAGAAATTGTCAAAATGACTGATCACGGAGTAAATATATAGTGAAAGATTGGAGTTTCTTCTACTTTTAAGACACTTGTTTTGAAAAGGAAAGGGGTCTCTCATATCCCCAAAGACAAGAACTGTATTTTTTGAGAAATATACATTTGGTTCCCTTCATACGAAACAGAAATTTTAATCTGAAACTTGCAATTTTCATCCATATTTTTATATTTCGTATCTTAGCAATTCCCAAATAGGAAGTATTTTAAGCATAAAAAATTTCTAGAAAAACAAAAGCCTATTTAAAAACATAAACATCTATATTTCTAATACAGTCAGTACCGGTCATCCGTTTACAAGATCACTCCGCTTATATGGTCAGTTTTCTAAAGTTCCGTCTAACTTAATACAGAACACGTGTTAAAGCGCACCGCTTATACAGTCATTTACTTTTTCTTGATACGGGTTATATGGGCAATTTCGTGTTTTCAACGGGTTTCCGTTTTTTTCTTTTTTTTTGTTTAAAGAAGTCAATGCGAAATTGGAGAGGACCTGAATTCAAGCCTTTATTTTCCTCCCTTTCCCCCTTTCTTGCTTGTGTAGACTCATCGTCAAAGTTTTCCACCTCTCTCAGTTCTCGTCCCTCTGATGACAAGTGGACATATGTCTGTTTATTGGTTGAAGGTATCTCTCTCATACATGATCTCAGGTGTTATTTTACTATTTCCGAAGCAGCAGATAAGCATTTAAAAGCTATTAGGGACTTAGAAAAAGTTGTGTTAACAACCAACAAAAGGAAGCAAACTTGTATATCTCATTATTTTTAAATACATTGAACATGAATGTACGTATGTACGTGTGCTGTACTTTGATTAGTAAGTTAAGCTAATAAACTTCCCCAAAAAGCTATATTGCATGTTTTTAATGTAGTTTTTACCAGGGCTTCGAACCGGAACTGAACCGAAAACCGAAAACCGGAAAAAACCGTTATTTTGGTCGGAACGAAAACCGGAACTGAACCGAAAAAAATATCGGTTTATTTCGGTTCGATATATTTTTCAGTCATTTTGTTACTGTTACCAACTTATCAATATTTTCTAATTTAACGTCAACTTTATAATTATCATTACATGTATACTGCTTCTCGATTTCCTATTTTGATATTTGTTGAAAGAGCGTTTTCAGGTTTGAAATTTATTCTCCGAGACAACAGAAGCAATCTCAGTGAAACCACGTTAGAAGATATATTAATAATTAGAGGCAATTTTCA
>CM063511.1:50898195-50910695 GCA_032207245.1 Pardosa pseudoannulata | reverse complement strand
AAGTAATAGCTTTCTTTGACGTACGAGGTTTTCTATAGTTGATCATTTTGTGTTTTGATTGGCTGTGTTTAATCAGTTTTTGCCTGTAATTTCATTGGCTGGACGCAGGATCTTAAAACTATAAAAGCCGAATGTACCTCGTATTTCTTGATTATTTTGGTGTTTTCAATGAAAGGTGTTTGCGATCTGCGACTTTTTATTACGCTTCAACAGTTTTTTCTCTCTAGACCAGAAAACTTCAATTTAGCCTATACAGGATCATACGAAATTTGCCTTCTCTAAGTTGTCTGCTTCTGTTTATAAATTTGATCCTCAACAAGCAGAAAAACCCTGTTTCAGGTTTGGTTTGGTTTGGTTTTGGAGTGCTACGGTCTACTTTTTGCAACAGGAGGGTTAACCCTCTAAGCGGTTCGCACGTACAATTCCGCCAAACCGATGATGTCTCCAAACGTACAATTTTCGACCTCCAAAAAGTTCCGAAAATGGATGTTTAGTGCATTTCTGCCAGTGTTTGAGATAGGAGGGTCAAGTCGATTGTTTAGAAACTGCATCCCTCTTTGATAGATGCACTCCTACTCCCTTATGCACAAAAACGCTGATAGCTTTTCATGGCTTTGTAAATCTCTATTTCGAAGTATTTCGTTCGTGGTAACAGATGTATCTCTAATTGCACCACTTAAATATCTTGGATAACTTTCTTTAAAAAATATAAATAATTCTCTTAAAGTATATTTTTATTTGTACTTTTAGAATCCATTATTTCTTATGGGATGATCTTCTAGACTTGACGAGCTTTATGTGTATTAAAAATTAACAATCTATAATATCTACTTATATATTTATTTATAACCGGAAGTAAAGGGACAATCACGAGGGTGAGTTTCCTGTATTCCATTCTAGTCTACAAAGGGTGAAGTAAAAAATCATAGAACGCTTTGACCATTGACACAATAAACCTTTAGCGTATTTTTGGAGACTTTTTTTAATCGGTGTGTTCCACTCGGAGGGTTAAAGAAACCTACAGCTTAAAGCCAATTCCGAACGATTACGCCCAACCATGCTACGTAGGATTCGAACACAGAAATTCCGATACCGAACGCTAATACTCTAACCATTTAGCTAAAAATATAAAGGGGAACACAAAAAAATAATTTAGTGCTACATATTATTTAAAAATTTTGCAATGGGCTTAAGGATAACTGATTGTTGATAGATACATTTCAGCTGAGAACATGTTTTTGAAAGTTAGAAACATAATCGTTCTTTCTTCTTCATTAAATCACTATGTTTCTGTAAATACATTAAATTCTAACCAAGAACTTTTGCCATTAAAGCACTTTTAAAGTAATTTACCATTGCCATTCAAAAACCTCTGCCATAAAGATACATTTTCATATAATATTTAGGCCTTTATAGCAAAGAAAATGGGATATCATCATATTGTCTCTTGACACCTGTTAAAGTTTCAACCTCTTTGAAATATCTGTAACGCTATGAGCAGTCCCGGAAGAGGTAGTTAGGCCGGATCCAGGAGCCGAAGTTTCGTCTAGTTGCGTTATGTGAATGTAATTTAATTGTTTTTCGTTAGGCCTAAAAGTCCATAAAGCTTTCTTTACAGAACATTCTTAATAGAATGGAGTTCATAATTTTTCTATTACACTATAAAAGAAAAAGTTGATCTATATGTTAGTTCTCCAATTACCAATCAATTGTCAATCAATTACTGAGAGATGAATTTGCATTTCTGACCTTCCAGCTTCTTATTTGCTATATTTTCATAGTTAAAAACTTTTTAAAAAATTTCCTTTCGTTAATATTATTACATTCTATTCCTGCCTTAATATAAATTTTTAAAAAATATATAATTTGGTTTGGTTTGGAATGCTACGGTCTACCATTTTGCAACTCGAGGGTTAATGAGACCAAGACCTACAGTTTAAAGCTAATTCCATACGGCTATGCCTATCCATGACACAGTAGGTTTCGAGGCCACAAACTCCGATCCCGAACGCAAATACCCAAACCATTTGTCCATCGTTCTGGTAAAAATATTTATGGGAAAATAAAAATTGTTTAGTGCTGCATATTATTTTCATATTTAAGTTACGGTCATAAGGATGAATGATAGCAGATGGATAAATTTCAGCCGAGAACATTTTTTTTAAAACATAAAAACTTAATCGTTTTTTGCACTTCATTCAATCACTATGTTTCTGTAAATACCTTAAAATCTAACAGAGGTTTTGTGCTATTAAAGTACAAAGTAATTTACGGTTGCCATTCAAAAAAGATAAGAAATTTAATTAGTTTTGGGGATTTCTACACTGACATTAGTTATTATTATCTGACTTTAGAAACACCCACATACACATAATTTTCAACTAATTTTTCTAAACGTTTAGATCTATACATAAGTAGAGTATACGAAAATATATAAAAAAGGTGATTTACAATTCTTAGTATTATACTTTTCTAGACTACAATTTAATGTATCCCAAACTGAGGTAGATCTTTTTACAGTGATTGTTGACTTACTCTGAATCCTCGAAGAATGACGCCAATTGAAAACTGAATAAGACACGAAGAAGGGATTTTCCATCATAAAAGGGCATATTTAAATTTGAATCTCAAAGAAGGGCAAAGAACGTGTGGGCATTAATGCATTTTAGAACCAATTTAAATACTCATGCTTACGAAATGGGGAAATTTAGGATTTGTCTTTTCATAATATTTAAAGGTTTTTCGTCTCACCGACTTGTTGAAATTTTCTAAAGGAAACTATCTGATCTTATGTTATCAAGGAAAATGACATATCTTTCTTTGTGCAAATAATTAACGTGATTTATTCAATAAAGAGTTTAAGATTTGTTGAAACGATAATGAGTAAAGATAGTGATAAAATGCTACTATAATGATATAATGATACTAATTTAAATAATAATATTTACGAAATGGGGAAATTTAGGATTTGTCCTTTCTTAATATTTAAAGGTTTTTCGTCTCACCGACTTGTTGAAATTTTCAAAAGGAAACTATCTGATCTCATGTTATTAAGGAAAATGGCATATCTTTATTTGTGCAAATAATTAACATGATTAATTCAATAGATTTTAAGATTTGTTTAAACGATAATAAGTAACGATAGTGATACAATGCTATTATAATGATATAATGATACTAATTTAAATATTAATGTTTACGAAATGGGGAAATTTAGGATTTATCCTTTCATTATATTTAAAGGTTTTTCGTCTCACCGACTTGTTGAAATTTTCAAAAGGAAACTATCTGATCTTATGTTATCAAGGAAAATGACATATCTTTCTTTGTGCAAATAATTAACGTGATTTATTCAATAAAGAGTTTAAGATTTGTTGAAACGATAATGAGTAAAGATAGTGATAAAATGCTACTATAATGATATAATGATACTAATTTAAATAATAATATTTACGAAATGGGGAAATTTAGGATTTGTCCTTTCTTAATATTTAAAGGTTTTTCGTCTCACCGACTTGTTGAAATTTTCAAAAGGAAACTATCTGATCTCATGTTATTAAGGAAAATGGCATATCTTTATTTGTGCAAATAATTAACATGATTAATTCAATAGATTTTAAGATTTGTTTAAACGATAATAAGTAACGATAGTGATACAATGCTATTATAATGATATAATGATACTAATTTAAATATTAATGTTTACGAAATGGGGAAATTTAGGATTTATCCTTTCATTATATTTAAAGGTTTTTCGTCTCACCGACTTGTTGAAATTTTCAAAAGGAAACTATCTGATCTTATGTTATCAAGGAAAATGACATATCTTTCTTTGTGCAAATAATTAACGTGATTTATTCAATAAAGAGTTTAAGATTTGTTGAAACGATAATGAGTAACGATAGTGATAAAATGCTACTATAATGATATAATGATACTAATTTAAATAATAATATTTACGAAATGGGGAAATTTAGGATTTGTCCTTTCTTAATATTTAAAGGTTTTTCGTCTCACCGACTTGTTGAAATTTTCAAAAGGAAACTATCTGATCTCATGTTATTAAGGAAAATGGCATATCTTTATTTGTGCAAATAATTAACATGATTAATTCAATAGATTTTAAGATTTGTTTAAACGATAATAAGTAACGATAGTGATACAATGCTATTATAATGATATAATGATACTAATTTAAATATTAATGTTTACGAAATGGGGAAATTTAGGATTTATCCTTTCATTATATTTAAAGGTTTTTCGTCTCACCGACTTGTTGAAATTTTCAAAAGGAAACTATCTGATCTTATGTTATCAAGGAAAATGACATATCTTTCTTTGTGCAAATAATTAACGTGATTTATTCAATAAAGAGTTTAAGATTTGTTGAAACGATAATGAGTAACGATAGTGATAAAATGCTACTATAATGATATAATGATACTAATTTAAATAATAATATTTACGAAATGGGGAAATTTAGGATTTGTCCTTTCTTAATATTTAAAGGTTTTTCGTCTCACCGACTTGTTGAAATTTTCAAAAGGAAACTATCTGATCTTATGTTATCAAGGAAAATGACATATCTTTCTTTGTGCAAATAATTAACGTGATTTATTCAATAAAGATTTTAAGATTTGTTTAAACGATAATAAGTAACGATAGTGATACAATGCTATTATAATGATATAATGATACTAATTTAAATATTAATGTTTACGAAATGGGGAAATTTAGGAATTGTCCTTTCATAATATTTAAAGGTTTTTCGTCTCACCGACTTGTTGAAATTTTCAAAAGGAAACGATCTGATCTCATATCCAGAAAAATGACACATCTTTATTTGTGCAAATAATTAACGGGATTTATTCAATAAAGATTTTAAGATTTGTTTAAACGATAAGAAGTAACGATAGTGAAATAATGCTACTATAATGATATAATGATACTAATTTAAGTATTAATGTTTATGAAATGGGGAAATTTAAGGCTTTATACTTTCATAATATTTAAAGGTTTTTCGTCTCACCGACTTGTTGAAATTTTCAAAAGGAAACTATGTGATCTCATGATATCCAGAAAAATGACACATCTTTATTTGTGCAAATAATTAACGGGATTTATTCAATAAAGATTTTAAGATTTGTTTAAACGATAAGAAGTAACGATAGTGAAATAATGCTACTATAATGATATAATGATACTAATTTAAGTATTAATGTTTACGAAATGGGGAAATTTAGGATTTATCCTTTCATAATATTTAAAGGTTTTTCGTCTCACCGACTTGTTGAAATTTTAAAAAGGAAACTATCTGGTTTCCTGCTATCCAGAAAAATGACACATCTTTATTTGTGCAAATAATTAACATGATTAATTCAATAAAGATTTTAAGATTTGTTTAAACGATAATAAGTAACGATAGTGATACATTGCTACTATAATGATATAATGATACTAATTTAAGTATTAATGTTTACGAAATGGGGAAATTTAGGATTTATCCTTTCATAATATTTAAAGGTTTTTCGTCTCACCGACTTGTTGAAATTTTCAAAAGGAAATGATCTGATCTCATATCCAGAAAAATGACACATCTTTATTTGTGCAAATAATTAGCGATTCATAATTAGCGAAATCATAGCGATTTAATAGAACAAAGTTTTAGTTATAATAATAGCTTTTATTAGTAACTATACTTAGAGTTTCATGACACATAAATTATCATCAAATGCATGTGTATAAATAATCTGAGTATGAAAATGGAAAATGAGGAACATAGATTTTAATCCATCAAATTTTTAGTTGTAATACTAGCTTTTATTTGTAATTATACTTAAAGTTTTATGACACATAATTTATCATCAAATGTATGCGTATAAATAAATTGAGTGCGAATGTAAAAAATGAGTGACATAGTGATTTAATCCATCAAATACTAATAACTTATCAGTATTAATATATAACTATCTAATAAAAATAACGAGATTTCGCCTCTTATCTTAAATAAACATTGTAAAAGCATTCAAATAATCAATTAAAATTTTTTTAATTGTAAAATTACACATTAAAACACTTAATTTTAATCCTTCAGAAAAGTAATTTAACTGGATTCTTATTCTTTTCCAACATTCTCCTTCCCTCTCCATTCAATTAAATTTGAAAATGAATAATTCTTCGAACTCTTTATATTTCTATAAAAGAGGACTTCAACGGAATATTTTTCAATGTTTTAAGCTAAATAAATTGTAGAAAAAATAAATCAACAGTAAAAAGTTTTTAAACTTTAATTCAGTATTTAACGATTTTCCATTTTCTCATAGGGTATTTAATTTTCGAAACCATCGAAAAGTACGAATTTAGCAAAACTCTTTGTATGCTTAAGGTTTTTAGTTTCTCGAAAAGCGTTTCGCTCAGCGTATTTATGAAAATAATTGCATCGGAAAGTAATTAAATTGTTTATAAGGTGGTTTCATTTACTGATAAGGAAAACCGAAAAACAATTACATTCTCTTTTCCTTTTATTGGATAAATGGAAATGCTTTTTCTTTTGAAAATAGTAAAATTTTTTAAATACCAATCCCAGAGGACATTTTTATTAGATAAATTATTTAGAATTAAATAAGGTTGAGAATCGTCCTTTTAGAACTTTCTTTAATCGTCAGTTCAATTCTGGTACTTTTTTATAAGTTTTTCCCTATTGGACTGGTTTATCATGATTATGTTTATTTATAAACTTATTTAATATCGAGATTTTCCAAATATTAATGAAGTTATAGGTCTCACGACTCATTCTTATGTATATTGAGTAATTTTAAAAGGAAATATACAGTCACTGCTACGTGCGATGAAATTTATTAAAATAAAAAATTTTCATTGTCCTTTGATTTAAAAATTATTTAGTGAAATATTATATATATATATATATATATATATATGCATATATGTATGTATACATATGTATATATGTATATATACGTATATATGTATGCATATATATATATATATATATATATTATATATATATATATATATATATATATATATATATGCATATATGTATGTATACATATGTATATATGTATATATAAATATATATATATATATATATATATATATATATATATATATATATATATGTATGTCAGGTTTAAAAATGGGGTTAAGATTTAAGAGAGTTATAATTAAAAATGGTTAGAACTCATTAACTATAACGAAATAGGAGAAAGCTACACCCTCGATCGGAACTACTCAGTATAAAAAAGCTGACGCGGAAGTAGACTTAGGAATTTGCTTATTTAGCAACGCCAACACAATTCTGACCGAGAACTCTGGCTGAGAACATCCTTCCCGCTTACCGTGGCAAATTATGAGAATGAAGGATTTCTAACTGGCATAGCTATGGACAGAAGGATTACAATAAAGAAGTATTTATATATGAAATCAAATGTGTCTTCCACGCCTTAACCACTTGTCAGATATATATATATATATATGTATATATATATATATATATATATATATATATATATATATGTATATATATACATATACATATATACATTAATTACATAATGTAGAAAACTTTTATCTTTACAAAAATTTATCATTTTTCGTAATTAGTTATGCCCGATTTTATTTGTATTTATAGTTAAAAGTTACGTGATAAAAAAGAGTTTTTATAGATCATTTCAATTATATTATAAATTATAACATGAAATACATGCATATTGACTGGGTGATTTATAAAATATAATATTCCAAAGCCTTGTGAATTAATTCTTTAATTTTGAATTCTTTAATAATGTAGTAACAGAAAATTTTCACATTTTCTTTTAAATATGTATTGTGAAAATGTTTACCTGACGAATTAAAACTTTTGAAGTTTTAATAAATATCCAGATAATGTGTTTTTAATTCCGTGAAAAATAAGTTTGAATTAGTAAATGAATGATTTCTTAAAAGTCTTTATAGTAGAAGTAGTATTCTAAGGAATAATTCTTAATTTTACTGCCCTATATAAACTGAAAAGAAAAAGAATTACACTGATAACAAGTTTTTAAACTTATTCATAATTTATCGGGTTCATATTTTCTCATTAAATGTTTAACTTTATAAAACTCTTCGCATGCGTAAAATTTTCAATTTACCCGAATAACCTTTCATTCAGCTTAGTTCTGAAAATAATTGTATCGGAAAATGATTAAATTGTTTATTAGGTTTCATTTACAGATAAAGAGGATGGAAAAGCAATTACATTTTCTTCTCCTTCTTTTGTAAAATTTTAAAATGCATTTTATCTTTAAAAATAGTAATTTTTTTAAACTAACCCCTAAAGACAACTTTGTTAGGTAAAATATTTAGAAATGAATAGGTTTGAGTCTCGGTTTTAGAACAAAACTTTAATTAAATTCCTGCGATTCTTTTGTTAAAAGCAATCTTCCCTAAGAGTATTGCTTTATAGTGATTATATTTATTTATGAAAGTTTTTAAGATAAAGATTTTCAAACTTTTGTCAGAATTTAAGGTCTGACGACGTATTTTCAGACATATTGTTTAATCTTACCACTAGATTTACGGACCTAGCCAATTTGACTCATTAAAAATTTTATATATATATACATATATATACATATATATACATATATATATATATATATATATATATATATATATATATACATATATATATATATATATATATATATATATATATCTTTATACATATATATATATATATATATATCATTTATACATATATATATATATATATATATATTTATAATTCATATATATATATATATGTATATACATATATATCTTATATATATGTATATTGAATATTATATATATAAATTATATATATATATATATATATATCTATATCTATCTATCTATATTATATATATATATCTTTATATATATATGTATATAAGTATATATATATATATATATATATATATATATATATATATATATATATATATATATATATATGTATATATATGTATATGTATATATATGTATATATATATATATATGTATATGTATATGTATATATATATATATATATAAGTATATGTATATGTATATATATATGTGTATATATATATATGTATATATATATATATATATATATATGTGTATATATATATATATATGTGTATATATATATATGTATATATATATATATATATATATATGTGTATATATATATATATATGTATATGTATATGTATATGTAGATATATAATGATATGAAATATTCAATGAAAAACTATACATGTTGAAATGGATTATACAAAGGTCAAAACAATTAAGGATTATTATAAGTGAGATATAAAATAATGGAATAGGCCCTTTTCCCGAGATAAATGATTTTTGCACCATTTTTTATGAATAATTTTTATTTTGTAAACATTTTATGTAGTGATTGTATTTTATTAAATTCATTTTTAATCGTAAATCTTTTTTTGGGGGGTAATTGTGTAACTTACTTATGTTTTTGCTAGCAGATTACGTATTGCTACACTTGTACTTTAACAAAAAAATATTTTCTAATAGATTAATTCACCATATATGTTTTATGCAATATGATTATATATTATCATGACAAAAATATCGTTAAAAATAGGAAATTTAAAAAATGCAAAGTAAATGTAAACTTATCTCGTAGAAGAAACATTTTTTAATTTGGTATTGTTAAAACATAAAGGGCTAACAATTCCCAGATCTTAAGTTTTAGCATAAATATATACAAGTGCATAAATAATAATGTTTTTCTTAGAATTTTAAGTAATATATCACGGTACGACATCTTAATATAAAGTTAATATAACAAAATAGCTATCTTTAAAAGTGTAATTACTCTTTTCAGGCTAGTTCTTCGGTGAAGAAGATTAATCTATAGATATCGAAACTACTCTTTAAAACGTTTTTTATGACTCAAACTATTTAATGACCTATACTTTATATAAATGTAATAAAACGCCGCTGTTTAAATATATGACTGCTATTAATTATACTATGTAAAGGATGTTTAAAATGGAAAATAACGGATATTCTTTTAAAGAATTTTAGTGAAAAGAAGAACTGATACGATGTATATAAATTTAAATTTAAACATCAATATACGAGTAATAAGTGTTCAAATAAAGTATGAAAGAGATCTGATAAGTATAACAATATCATGGGTTATGTATACCATTTGTGTTTGAACTCTTGGTCAAGATGCATTATAGACACATAGACAGATTATAGATATTATACATCGTGTTTCTTTCGCCAAAGTTGGCTATTTTTTTGGCGATTTTATTGGGCGATGAGTGGGTTGGTATATTTGCCTTGACTTTGGTGGTGGGGTATGGGAGCTCCGATGGCAGCTCCGATGTTCTTGCACTCCAATGGTGCACGTGATTTCTGACATCAGTACCCGGAACTATTCTAGAAATTTGCATGATAGCTGTTCTTTTACTTCCAGACAGGTGGTGTCGCCTAGGTCAGGCTGTACTATTTTTTCTTATCATTTTCTGGGATTTAGTAATTTAGGTATGGCAAATGTTGTTATAACGGTTTTTACTTTTTTTTAATTGTTAAAATGTATTTCTTTCTAAACGATTCATTTGGCGATTTTTCAAAACACGCGTTTATCTGTTGGTCTCCAAAAAAACATGGCGTACGGGGCCGGCGTCTATCATGCATCTGTTCTGAACTCTTTTCATTTGTGAATATTAATTTTGTGTACAATGATAAAAATACTACAATTAAAATTATGATGCTAAATTAAATTTAGAGATGAAGGATAAGAATTGGCGTCATTTGATTAGTGAAATCCCAGATTTTACCAGATCCATCGCAGTTGTGGCATTTCGTCTGGAGACTGGTCCTGATTGCCTCTCCAGACACCTTTACCACATAAACATCCATAATAGCCCCTCGTGCACTCTTTGCAATCAAAATTTTGAAATAGACAAAGACCACCCTGCAATATGTACATCTTTGAAAGAGTAAAACCACTACAATCGATGCTGGGAGGCAAGATATATCAAACAGTAGACACCAAGAGACTGAATTTCGTTAATTTTTAATGTATTTAATATTTTACATTTCTTGTTTTAATGTTTTTGTTTTTTAATTGCTGATTTTATGAAGTTTGTTACTATTTTATATTTTTGTAATTATTTACGGCTCCAATCTCAAATATCTATGATGTATGGAAGACATTAATGTAGAATCAAGAGCTTCTTCAATTAAAAAAAAAACTGTATACATAAGTGTAACAATCTATGAGTACGAAAATACAAGTTTTTTATTCAACTAATTGGTATTCTGTCAAAATAGACGAAAATGTTTGTGGGAAAAAAATCAATGGCAATTCCATAGGAAAAGCGTGTAGAGTAAAAGTATTTTTTATTTTAAAATAGCATTTATGAAAAATATTATTTGCCATGATATACATGTAATGGCCAATTTGTTCCAACACAAAGGGAAAAGAATAAACTCATGCATACAACCGTCGTCGAGTGAATTAATAAAAGGGAAAAGATTTGGATTGATAAGAAACATAGCTTATTCTATCACTTTCTCGTATGGATTTTTGACCTAAAAAGACGCACATCTCCTTTTATATTTGTATGTTCTAAGTGATCAGAAGTCTTAATTTGGCAGTCACGAGGTAACGCCTCGACGTAGTTTAAGCGCCACAAATTATGTAAAACATTTATGTAAGAGGACGTATGTTTTTTTTCTAGATCCCCAAAATGATAGCAAGAACAAATTTATTCCCCAAATGCCAGGTAAGAACAGAACCACTCGTAAATAATTATTAGATAGGCATAATTAAGTTAGTTAATATTTAAAGTTAAAAAATATCCTTATATATATATATATATATATATATATATATATATATATGTACATGTATATGTATATATATATAAATGTATATGTATATATATATATATATATATATATATGTGTGTGTGTATAAAGAAGGAAGGAGATCTGATGCGATAACATAACATCATGGGTTATGTATACCATTTGAGTTTGAAATCTTGGATACAGATGCACTATATACACATTTTGTTTTTGCCAAAGTGGGCTATTTTTATGGTGATTTTATTGAGCGATGTGTGAGTTGGTGTGTTTGCCCTGACTTTATATATATATATATATATATATATATATATATATATATATATATATATATATATATATATATATATATATATATATACATATATATATATATATATATATATATATTATATATATATATATATATATATATACATATATATATATTTATATATATATATATATATATACATATATATATATATATATGTATATATCTATCTATCTATCTATATATATATATTTATATCTATATCCATGTATATATAAATGTATATGTATATATATATATATATATATGTGTGTGTGTGTGTGTGTGTATAAAGTATGAAGGAGATCTGAGGCGTATAACAATATCATGG
>CM063511.1:50875695-50885695 GCA_032207245.1 Pardosa pseudoannulata | reverse complement strand
ATATATATGTTTATATATATAATATATATGTATATATATGTATATGTATATATGTATATATATGTACATATATGTATATGTATGTATATATATATGTACATATATGTATATGTATGTATATATATATATATATATATATATATATATATATATATATATATATATATATATATATATACATATATATATATATATATATATATGCATATATATATATATATTTATATGTATTTATATGTATATATATATATATATATTTATATATGTGTATATATATTATATATATATATATATATATATATATATATATATATATATAAGTATGTGTATATATAATGAGTAATTTGTCCCATCACACATTACATTATAAATTACATATATTGTTCATAATGCTTTGGAAAAGAAGAGGTTGGAAGAATTTTAAGTAGAGGACACTCCTTTGATTAAGACACTTAATCAAAGGAGGAAGATAGATTTTAAAGAATTAGAATGGGACAGAGGAGGTTTATTAAAGAGATATTAATGTGAAATAATTATATATCTATAGTGTGTGTATGTGTAACCTAAAACTTTTAGTGCACAAAAGAAAACTATGGAAACAGTATTTTACGTAAAATGAGCAAACTAAATCCATCTAATAGCTTAAGAAGTTCTGTATATTGGAAAATAGGAAATAAATTGCTTTTACTGATAGCTGGAATATAAGTGATAGAGAGATAGCAGAAATTTTATTGCCAAACAAGATATTTTGGAGAAAATTAAGGAAACAATAGAATTCCCAAAAGAGAACAAACACATTAAATAGGTTAAAAATCAGAAGCATAAAATTTAAAAAGTGCTATTTTTGATTTTTAAATTTCAAATCATAAAATCAGAACTAGCACCATTTATAACAAAGATATTTTTCTCACTATTCGATCTCAAATATTTTCTGTGCTAGGAATTGGTAAAGACATTTCCTTTCTCAGCTTATTATAAAATATAGCTACATTAATATCATAGATATAATTCTTAATATTTCTTAATATAATAAATCGTTGACATTTTCCTATTATTATCCAAATACCATTGAATCTTTGAATAAGTATTTCTTCTTGTGCCTTCTGATGTGTTGATTCAGATATCTAGCATTAAATTTATGTTTTTATTTTATCAAATTCTTAATACTACTTCACCTCGAATTTTTTCTGAAATTCAATTCAATCGTTTGTTTTCCATTTGAGTTTCTCGTTTTCATGTTATCATTCTCTTAAAGCATGTCGTAATAAAACTAAGAATTTTTTTTATTTAATTCATCTTACTTCATCTTAATTGTTCATTTCAAGTCTTAGTAGGTATCTTCCATTACTTTTTGCTTTATTCCGATTATGCGTCTATATTTTTTTATTTGGAAACTAAACGGATGTTTGTTTTAACAGAGGAGGGAAAATGATCATTTATAACTTATCAAGGGAAATATTAACTTATTAGAAGATAACTTATTAGACTTGAAGAACAACTTATATAAAGGTAACTTATATAAAAATAAATGATAACATACATAGAAAGCCATATAAAGATTTGAAAACGCCAAATTTCGTATCAAAACTCATTAAGGCATTGGAAGAATTTCAGTGACCAATGATATGCTTCCTTTTACATTACTGTGGGCTATCACGGTTTATGCAACCGAAACCTTCAGTTGCCTTTATATTTTGTATTAGTAACATCAATTTATTTTACATTTCTAATGTGAGCTTACTATTCATAGAAGGTCTTTAGAGATGCAACAATTGTCTACAAACGGACGAGATCACAGATACCTCTACTACGGTGCAGACAAAGCAGTGACAATTAATGCAAAACACCAATTTTCATTTCTTTTGGGTTTAGTAGAATACCATCAGTATATCCCATCGAAAAAGTGATCAAAACCATTTGCACAATATATGTCAGATATAGTAAGTCAGCTATTACATTTCTCTGCTATCCCAGTGTTCTGGACCATATGTGAAATCCGTTACTCATAAAGCAGATTTGAGACAAAAATACTATCTTTTAAGCAGAATTACAAATATAATTGAAAAGATAGTGAAAAACAGTTTTCAGTCACACTTAGACATTAGTTAGAAAAATTAAAAATTCTATTCCGTAAATGCCAAAGAGAGCTTATTAAAAATTCTATTAATTTTTAACATAATATATTAATTTTAAACAATGTTTCTGAGATCAATTCCACAGTTAAGAATTTGAAATCATAATAATTTTTAAAGATTTTCCCCTCTAATATATATGTTTATACAAGTATTTATATGCATATAAAATTAATCAAACTTTTAAAATTTGAATTAAAAAAAATATAAAAATTAAAATGTTATAAACTTTAAAATTTCAATGATTTTAGATTTTGATGTAAATCATGAACTAAAGCTGTTTTAAAATAATTTAGAAAAGAAAATACAATAACTTAATTTTTCTATGGTGTTTAAAATTATTGATTACAAAATGTTTAATAATTTTTAGATTATTTTGATTCATTTTCATCTTGGAGGTAATATTTTGTAAAGTTTTACAATTAATAGACAGTCTCAAATACTAAACAAAAGTATATTATAAAATAGCTGCACAAAATTTCTGACATGTAGTAAAAATAGAATTTAAGAGATATTAGTTTGACTTGATGAGATGGAAAACATTATTCTCAGATAATTAAACTTAGGTTTCAATACTATTCTTTTAAGAAATAACAACTGTTTATTACATTTTACACCATCTTAAGCTCCTAGAAGATTAATTTAACGATATTAAAGTAGAAAGACTGTAAAAGTATTTGTTTATAAATGAAATTTCCCTTTAAAATATACCTGTTTAAACACAGAATAATTTATATTTGAAGGCATTTTCAAGGGCATTTACCCCTTGAAAAAAGAGCGGTGTTAAACATTATGAGAACTATAATACATATCCTGATGAATAATTATTGTAGAAGTATTTGATTTTTAACTTACAAAAATATGTAGGAATTTTTTCTATAAAAATAAACGTGATTTTTTTTCTCTAAATTTATGTGTCCCGTATCCCACGAAAATCTAGTATTTATTCTACGATGTATGGTTAGAAAAATGATATTTACATTGGTTAATCAGAATATTAGGTAAATTCTTTATAACCCCAAAATTAAATTGGCCCTTGACCTACAGTTTGAAAACACACTTATACAATTTTTTAATTTATGGTCAAAAAGTGTATTTAAATTTAAACCTAAAGAACCATTTCCACTTAAAAACGTGGCAAAGGTGGCATTATCTACTGGCATATCAGTCGTGAGAGCCCCCGAACTGTGATTTAAATGGGGTTGGAAAGAGGACAATTTGTCCCCGAAAAAAGAAACAATTGAAAATTTATTTTCCAAAATGACTGTAAAGAATAGAGTTAAAAGATAATAACTTAGAATTATTAAAAAGAGTTAGGCTTGAAAAATTATTTTAATTTTATCTATTAATTGTCGTGTTAAGAGCTAGACTTTCACAAATCAATGGAAATTCGTAAATGCTTGATGGTTATAAATAAAATGTTTACAAAACTATGATTATTATCTACTGCGTGAATCACCTTGTTTCCCTTTCATGCCTATCACAGGACTTCATGATTAATCTCCGCATTTCTGTTGAAAGTCAGGCTACATTTAAGAAAGAGGTAATTGAAAAAATAAAATGGAAGGGCATTTTTTATTAAATTAAAGGACAATTTAGGATTTTTTATGAGTAAACTATGCATAATATGTAAAAACGGATTATACTAAATGTCTCTGAAAAATACAGGGCATAATGTAAGAGTATTCAGAGAAAGCTAGGACAAGGTGTGGCGTCTTTTCTACCGATTTAACCTGAAAATGGTTGTTTTAGACAGTCAAACACCACCCGAATTTCGTATATTCTTGTTCTAAATGTCAGATTCCCATTGGAACGATGTGTGACACATGTAGAGTAAGAGTAGAAATACACTATTGAAAATAAGTGTTAAAAGGCTCAGAATGTAGTAATAGCCAGAAAATGTGTGCTGCATTAGACAGCAAACAGCAAGTCTATGTTAATACTGTATGAGTGGAAAGATAAAATATACTTGTCCCAAGAGTAAATAGCTTGGTTCTTGAATTAATTTACTCTTATTTAATAAATTTCTATCCGTATTACTTCGTACAGGAAATAAATAAATTTATTATAAAGAACAACAAACAATGTATGCCTCCAACTTTTCTTTTCAGACAGAGATCTCTTGGAATGCATTAATTATTTGTAAAGCAGCCATTTAAGCTTAGTAAATAGCTAGTGTTATGTAAACGAGTTCTTTTATTGTACATCGTAAAATATTTGTCCTTTATATACATTGTGTCTCTTTGTGTGGTTAATAGAACGAAGTTTGTTCTTTTAGCTCTATACCATTCTATATAACATAAGCCTTTCTTACTACTATTTAATTTCCTGCCATTTTATATATTTAATATAATGATGATTATATATATATATATATATATATATATATATATATATATATATATATATATATATATATAATGATGCTCCACAAAATAACGCTGCGACATATATTTCTCATTTTATAGTATGCACCTACTTATATTTCCATTTATCTATCCACACATACGCAAATACACATATAGAAATATATAGTGCACAGTTCAGTCCTTAATCTCAGATTTTTCTACTTTATCCATAGTAATAGTCATATACTTTTAACTTTAAAAGTGTTTTATATAAGGTTAAAATTAATATTTTTGTACATTGAAACGGAAAAGTTCAATTTTACAGAGATTACAAATTCTAATTTTTATTCACTCTCCCGTTCCCTAACATAATATTTAGAAATATTTATGTACTAAAAATCATAGTACAAAAATTTCCACTTCTGTTTAACAGAATCTAACCAAGATATATAGATTTGAAATTAGCGAAATTTTTATGATTTACTCTCCTTTATTAATTACGGTAAACCTTGTAAGTTGTCATCACGTTGTAACGTACATTTTATTGCAAAACAGAAAACTGATTATAAACCATAAATGAATGTTACAACTTAATTTAAACCTCGTACTGCTGTAAGTAATCTTTTAGCTGCGAGCTCAATGAAGAGAAAAATCTTGGAATTTTGAATCTAAATATCTCGGTCAATATCTTGAGAGAGAAGTAGAAATTATTGCGTTATGTTAAGAGAGCTCAATAAAGAAGAGAAAAATTGTGAAATAACAAATATAAATATATCCGCCAATTTCTTGACAGAAAAGTAGATCGTATTGTGTTATGGCTTTTAGCATGACTGTAACTTTTTATTAAATGTAATATTAAATGTAATACTAAATGTAATAATAACCACTTAATTCTTTAGAACGAGCAGTGCTTGCGCAACTCACACGTTCCAAATCGCATCAACCCGAGCACTGCTCTCCGGTTTCAATTTGTTCGTAGTTTACACAAGAGATGAATGATCCACACTGGCCAGACCGTGTTGAATATTCGTTCGAACTAGTTCATATTGTTTTCTTTGTTATATATTATTGTAAAACATTGCAAAACCTTTGGTAAGTATTTATGTCCAGCATTCTCACTCCTTCAAAATTTCTGAAAAATGCGTTTTTTTATACTGTAAGGCATATCCAAATTCCGAGCTACTCCACGAACACTAGAGGAGGCAGTAATATTGTCTGGTCCTCTGTGGACAATCGCCGTGGCAACTGCTTCGATTGTATCCTGTGATACAGGTTTTCGACCTCTGCCTGACTGAACCTCCAGAGAACCTGTTTTCTCAAACGTCTCAAGCATTGCTTTTGGCCCATTAACTGACACAGGACCGTTACCTTTACCCAATTTTTGTTCGTTCTAAAAGCACGAAGAGCGACTGACGCTTTGCACTGGCTGAGGTAAAAGAATTTGACTAGTAACGCACGTTCGAGTTAAGAAGGAGACATTGCAAATACACTTTCAATCCGATTGATTCGAAACGTAACACATTGCCCTTTAAAACCCAAGCAGATGGCCCTGTATCAATAGATATAACAGGAAATTTGAATAAAGAACTTCTTCTTCTGCTTAGCTTACGTGATATTGCAGATCATGAGACTTTATCGGTGTTTATGTAGATTTTACGCTTTTTTAAAAGTGTTGCCATATTGCACTTGAACTAAATCAGAAAATACGCCTAATAAAAGCTAATTTTATTCCATATTAATTTGCATTTGTTAATACTCTATTTTCTATAACACAGAGCCAAATATTCCCCTAGCGTGACTTTTGGAACTAATTCTTTTTTGGGAATCCTTCGTCTACCGTCTTGTTTAATCTTCCTACAAAATGTGGCGTCATTCTCGCAAATAGATCGCGCTACAGAACACGGTGAGAACTGTCAGTTTAATTATGGCCACCCAATATTTTGATAAAATGTTTGAGTTTGAAGGACTCTAGTGGAAAATTGATATTGGTGAAAAAATTGTGGTGTCGGTTTACGTTTAGAGCCATGTTTTAAAATTTATCATAATAAAGTATGTTATTAATTTTTTATAATATTTCATCTAATTGTAATTTATATTAGTAATTTTTAATAATGATTTTTAATATTGTATTTCCCTCTGTTTTTATAATTTTTTTGTTCAGTTTTTACCCATTTTTATATTTAGTACATTTCAAATGTAGAATAAAACCCCCGATGTATTTAGTTACATTTTTAAGAAAATAACCCGAGCGTGAAGGGGTTAAAGATATAATAAAATAAATTCTACCTTTTTAAAATCATTTTTCTAATTAGAAATACATGTATACACCCAAAGTAAGTAGAGAAAAATGCCAGTTATTCTACGCCTTCTGTATATCTACAGTAGACTTCACTGCATGAACTCATATGAGAAAGATTATTTCCCTTCGTTTTTATAATTTTTTATTTTGCTTTTACCTATTTTTATATTTAGTACATTTCAAATATAGACGCTTTTAGTTATATTTTTGTGAACATAAGTCGAACGTGAAGGTGTTAAAGATATAGTAAAATAAATTTTACCTTTTTTGAATCATTTTTCTAATTAGAAATACATATATACATCCAACGGTAAGCCAAGGAAAATCCCGGTTATTCTACACATTCTATATATTTAAAGTAGACTTTAAATGCATTCACTCACATGAGAAATATATATTTAATTCCAGAAACCGATGTTTCTGTGAAAGTGTTAATTTAAGACTACATCGTTAAATTTATGATGCTTGTCTCTAAGCGAAGCTCTTGTGTATTGCTAAAACTTATCGTTAATTTTACTCTTGGGGAAAACTCTCCAAATTGCACGTTTTAAGAAATAAAATTTAAGCTGCAATTACTGTAAATGGGGTTTATTTTTTAATTGGGATGATATATTCCTACTTCAGTAAACATTTTCGTTGAATTTGAGGGTACTCATTTTTTAATTTCATAACTAGCATATATCCCGTCATATGGCGGAATCAGTAAAATTTTTAATTTTCCAGAATTGCAAAGTACCCTATGAGGCTTGTAAGAAAATGGTTTATTTATTTTTTTTTGGCTGAGAATTATATTGCAACAAAAAATAATCGATGATTAAATTTATTATAACATATATACGAAATCTATTATTTAAGCCAAATATAAAAGAAAATTATTTACGTAATATCTCAGCTCAGTTCGAAAACGTATGAAAATAATGCAGAAGATATTTAAATAATTTAAATTAAGAAATTATTAAATGAAATGGTTAAAGGAATGACGTTATAATGCTAGAAAAATGTTACTTTTACCTATTTATTATGTGATAAATCGATAAATTTAATTGCCTGATCTTAATAAATAATAGGTCTTGAAATAATGACATTAAACGCTCAAAAAGGGGAGAAGGGGAGATTTCGAACGTTTTAAAGACGACAGTATTTTTCACTGTGATAAGAAGCATATTTATACCAATTTATTTTAGAAACAGATAGATAGTTTAGGAGAAAATAAACTTTACTCGCTTTGAATTTTGCTAACTCTAACTCATCAAGAATCCAATATGGATGCCTCTATCCATTTCTGGTGAAACCGCTTCATAAATTCGATGACAGACGGACAGATAACTTATGCTATTATTGTATAGGGCATTTAATTTGTAATAATTAATATCGATTTTGCAAATAAAGTTTATATATATATATATATATATATACATATATATATATATATATATATATATATATATATATATATATATATATATATATATATATATATATATATATATATATATATACTCCACACTGGGAACAAATTTGGTCTTCGACGTTTGGAGTCTAACACTCACTTGAACGAGGGAGTGCCGAGAAATGTGTATGATTCTGATTACGATACCATAGTTTAACGGTTAGTATCCCACAGAAGGCATGGGTGTTCTTTGCCTATCGGAATCGACTTTAAGAAGATTTATCTATGCCATTTATGTACATAGAAGGAATGCAGCTCTGAGATACCCCGCCTACTTTCAGCGACGTTCGATTTCTTAAATATAGAGCATGTTAAAACTACAGTATAGCTTCGATTATCCGAAATAATTGGGACAGAACCGACTTCGGATAATCGAGAATTCATAATAAACATCTAGTTTAATATGTAGTATCGTCATTAGTGCAATAACATTTGCCTATCGGAATCGACTTTAAATAGAATATTTATCTATGTATTTATCTATACAGTCTAACAGATTGTATAGTGTTTAGCATATTGTGTTCCCACCCGATGGGCTTGTGTTAGATTCCTGAGTAAGAGTTGAATGTGTATCTGTTGTTCCTTCATAGCCAATAAAATTCATTCTCCTGGTGAAAGCTATTAGTGAAGGTATGTACCCCAAACTTGGAACTAAATTTGGTCTCCAACATTTGGAGTCTAACACTCACTTGAACGAGGGAGTAGAGTGGAATGTGTAGGATTCTGATTACTAGCTGAGTTCAACGGTTTGTATTCCACTAAAGGCATGAATGTTCGTTGCCTATAGGAATCGACTTTAAGCAGAATATTTATCTATTTCATCTTTGTACATAGTAGGAATTCAGCTCTGAGAGACCACGCCTACCTTTCAGGGTCTTTCGATTCCTTAAGTATGGAGTACGTTACGTTAAAACTACAGTACAACCTCTATTATCCGAAGTAAATGGGACAAACCAACTTCGGATAATCGAGAATTCATCAATAATCTTCTAGTGTAATATGTAGTATCGTCATTGGTGCAATAACATTTGTCTATAGGAATCGACTTTAAGTAGAAGATTTATCTATGTATTTATCTATACAATCTAACAGATTGTATAGTGTTCAGCATTTTGTGTTCTCACCAGATGGGCTTGAGGTCGATTCCTGAGTTAGAGTGAATGTGTATGTATTATTCCTTCAAAGCGAGCAAATTCATTCACATGGTGAAAGCTATTAATGAATGTGTGTACCCCACACTTGGAACTAAATTTGGTCTCCAACATTTGGAGTCTAAAACTAGCATGAACGTGGAAGTAGAAAGGAATGTGTAGGATTCTTATTACGATACCATAGTTCAACGGTTAGTATCTCACTGAAGGCATGGCTGTTCGTTGCCTATCGGAATCGACTTTAATCAGAATATTTGTCTATGTCATCTATATAGTAGGAATGAAGCTCTGAGTGAATCCACCTAACTTTCAATAATACATAGTTTAATATTTAGTATCGTCATTGGTGCAATAACATTTGCTATCGGAATAGACTTTAAGTAGAAGATTTATCTATGCCATTTATGTACATAGTAGAAATGCAGCTGTGAGAAACCCAGCCTACTTCCAGCGTCTTACGATCTCTTAAATGCGGAGTATGTTACAAATACAGTAGAACTTCGATTATCCGAAGTAATTGGGACAGAACCTACTTCAGATAATCTAGAATTAATCAATAATCATATAATTTAATATGCAGTATCATCATTGATGCAATAACATTCGATTGTTTTGGGACT
>CM063511.1:50865695-50870695 GCA_032207245.1 Pardosa pseudoannulata | reverse complement strand
GTATCAAAGGCGTAATATTTCGTTATGCATACATATGTGTACAAATTATGTACGATTAGCATTAAATATATTGAAAAGTGAATTTCAGTGGTCAAAACTTTCAGTGGTCCAGGGTAAAACCTCTAGTTTAAACCTCCATGGTTAACCCTTAATTTGACAAGATGTTTTTTCAAATATCGATTAAAAATATATTTAAATAAATAATAATAACAATAATAATAATATGTTAAATAATAATAATAATATATAATATCTGTAATATATTATATAATATCGATAAAAATATATATTTATTATAAAGATTTTATTTATTTGATTGTTCGTTGTAGCGGACTTAGCCAAATTAAGGATTAAAACCGATACAACCCTGTATCAAAGGCGTAATATTTCGTTATGCATACATATGTGTACAAATTATGTACGATTAGCATTAAATATATTGAAAAGTGAATTTCAGTGGTCAAAACTTTCAGTGGTCCAGGGTAAAACCTCTAGTTTAAACCTCCATGGTTAACCCTTAATTTGACAAGGGGCCTTACTCTGGGAGTTGCGGTTCGTACCGAAAGTGCGGTGTGACGTCAAGTTGACGCCAGCTCGCGGAAATTTTGAGAGCAAACGATACTTCGGTACTCTGGGGTTACATGCGGAAAGTTAGATAGCTACAGGTTGCGGAAACTTTCAGGCAGCAAATTTGGTAGAGAGAACTTCTCGATAGTAAGAAAAACATGGCGGCTTATTTGAGTTACGAATATATAGCTCAGTTAAAAAAAATATACCTGTTTTGTATAGTGCCAAAATGTAGAAAATTCCATGCCATCTCCACGGATACCACTGATATTAAAAGTATGAACTAAAAAGTTGTTTTTAAATATATTAATGCTGAATTTAGAGCAGTATAAAAGTATGATGTAAATATTGTGTATCTTCAGTTTTGATCTTATATTTTATGTTTTTCATACTAGTAGAAATCTTGTTAAAAATGCTAAGTAATAAAAAGATCGAAGCCTAAAACTTTCGGCTTTTATTTTACATATTTTAAGCACAAAATTTACAATCTTCATGGATACCTGTGATGTTAGTCTGAACTCAAAATTTGTGTTTACATATAATAAAACTGTTTTTAAAATACTATCAAAGTATGATTTAAATATTATTTATCTTTAATTTTCATCATAACCATAATTTTCATATTGTGATTTTTCAAATTTTAATTTATTGCATTTTATATATTTTTAATAACTGTGTTCAAAACAAAACATTGATGTTTAGATTTTAGGTATTGATATATAGTAGTAATATGATAAATTTTGATGGAATAACTATCATTTTACAGTTTTTTTTTCAGTACAAATCTAATTTTTTATCAATGATCTCAATGCAGTATTATTTACATCATAATATTCATCAGTTACATCATTTTTATGCATTCCATCATTGTAAGAGAATGTAACTTGCAGAAACCCAGAAAATTCAACTGCAGGTCAATTAAGCTGCAGGTCCCGGTCTCATTAGCACTCGTGTTGCAAAAAGTAGACCTTAGCACTCCAAACCAAACCTATGGAAAGCGCCTCTATATGCTTAATAAAATTCCATACTGTATATAATAATGCTCCATAAAACTAATCATGGGTAAAAGTTTCCGTGAGACAATCTCTTCTATTTAAACTCTTGAGATTTGGATGCCACTTTTATCAATACCGTACGCATGCAAAGAAAATGCGAATTATTTATTTGTTTATATTTACAAACATTGCTGATGCCGAAACTGAAAATCAGAATTATAATTCTAAATTTCTGATTGGTTTAAATGGTGCAAAGTAGAAGATCCCATTAAACTCCGCCTCTAAAATAAGCCCAGCCCAAAGGCGGGATTTATTTTTCAAACTCGATAGTAAGCTAGTTCCCGCACCTTCGTTTCCGTGCTCCCAGAGTACGGTTTGAGCTTAGTTGCGGCAACTAGGTATCGTTAGGCCAAGTTTCCGCGACTACGTCATATCGCACTTGCGGTACGAACCGCAACTCCCAGAGTAAGGGCCAAGATGTTTTTTCAAATATCGATTAAAAATATATTTAAATAAATAATAATAACAATAAAAATAATATGTTAAATAATAAGATAATAATATATAATATCTGTAATATATTATATAATATCGATAAAAAAATATATTTATTATAAAGATTTTATTTATTTGATTGTTCGTTGTAGCGGACTTAGCCAAATTAAGGATTAAAACCGATACAACCCTGTATCAAAGGCGTAATATTTCGTTATGCATACATATGTGTACAAATTATGTACGATTAACATTAAATATATTGAAAAGTGAATTTCAGTGGTCAAAAACTTTCAGTGGTCCAGGGTAAAACCTCTAGTTTAAACCTCCATGGTTAACCCTTAATTTGACAAGATGTTTTTTCAAATATCGATTAAAAATATATTTAAATATAATAATAACAATAATAATAATTAATAATTAATAATAATAATATATAATATCTGTAATATATTATATAATATCGATAAAAATATATATTTATTATAAAGATTTTATTTATTTGATTCTTCATTGTAGCGGATTTAGTCAAATTAAGGATTAAATGATACAACCCTGTATCAAAGGCGTAATATTTCGTTATGCATATATATGTCTACAAATTATGTACGATTAGCATTAAATATATTGAAAAGTGAATTTCAGTGGTCAAAACTTTCAGTGGTCCAGGGTAAAACCTCTAGTTTAAACCTCCATGGTTAACCCTTAATTTGACAAGATGTTTTTTCAAATATCGATTAAAAATATATTTAAATAAATAATAATAACAATAATAATAATATGTTAAATAATAATAATAATATATAATATCTGTAATATATTATATAATATCGATAAAAATATATATTTATTATAAAGATTTTATTTATTTGATTCTTCGTTGTAGCGGAATTTAGCCAAATTAAGGATTAAAACCGATACAACCCTGTATCAAAGGCGTAATATTTCGTTATGCATGCATATGTGTACAAATTATGTACGATTAGCATTAAATATATTGAAAAGTGAATTTCAGTGGTCAAAACTTTCAGTGGTCCAGGGTAACACCTCTAGTTTAAACCTCCATGGTTAACCCTTAATTTGACAAGATGTTTTTTCAAACATCGATTAAAAATATATTTAAATAAATAATAATAACAATAATAATAATATGTTAAATAATAATAATAATATATAATATCTGTAATATATTATATAATATCGATAAAAATATATATTTATTATAAAGATTTTATTTATTTGATTGTTCGTTGTAGCGGACTTAGCCAAATTAAGGATTAAAACCGATACAACCCTGTATCAAAGGCGTAATATTTCGTTATGCATACATATGTGTACAAATTATGTACGATTAGCATTAAATATATTGAAAAGTGAATTTCAGTGGTCAAAACTTTCAGTGGTCCAGGGTAAAACCTCTAGTTTAAACCTCCATGGTTAACCCTTAATTTGACAAGATGTTTTTTCAAATATCGATTAAAAATATATTTAAATAAATAATAATAACAATAATAATAATATGTTAAATAATAATAATAATAATATATAATATCTGTAATATATTATATAATATCGATAAAAATATATATTTATTATAAAGATTTTATTTATTTGATTGTTCGTTGTAGCGGACTTAAAGTCAAATTAAGGATTAAAACCGATACAACCCTGTATCAAAGGCGTAATATTTCGTTATGCATACATATGTGTACAAATTATGTACGATTAGCATTAAATATATTGAAAAGTGAATTTCAGTGGTCAAAACTTTCAGTGGTCCAGGGTAAAACCTCTAGTTTAAACCTCCATGGTTAACCCTTAATTTGACAAGATGTTTTTTTCAAATATCGATTAAAAATATATTTAAATAAATAATAATAACAATAATAATAATATGTTAAATAATAATAATAATATATAATATCTGTAATATATTATATAATATCGATAAAAATATATATTTATTATAAAGATTTTATTTATTTGATTGTTCGTTGTAGCGGACTTAGCCAAATTAAGGATTAAAACCGATACAACCCTGTATCAAAGGCGTAATATTTCGTTATGCATACATATGTGTACAAATTATGTACGATTAGCATTAAATATATTGAAAAGTGAATTTCAGTGGTCAAAACTTTCAGTGGTCCAGGGTAAAACCTCTAGTTTAAACCTCCATGGTTAACCCTTAATTTGACAAGATGTTTTTTCAAATATCGATTAAAAATATATTTAAATAAATAATAATAACAATAATAATAATATGTTAAATAATAATAATAATATATAATATCTGTAATATATTATATAATATCGATAAAAATATATATTTATTATAAAGATTTTATTTATTTGATTGTTCGTTGTAGCGGACTTAGCCAAATTAAGGATTAAAACCGATACAACCCTGTATCAAAGGCGTAATATTTCGTTATGCATACATATGTGTACAAATTATGTACGATTAGCATTAAATATATTGAAAAGTGAATTTCAGTGGTCAAAACTTTCAGTGGTCCAGGGTAAAACCTCTAGTTTAAACCTCCATGGTTAACCCTTAATTTGACAAGATGTTTTTTTCAAATATCGATTAAAAATATATTTAAATAAATAATAATAACAATAATAATAATATGCTAAATAATAATAATAATATATAATATATGTAATATATTATATAATATCGATAAAAATATATATTTATTATAAAGATTTTATTTATTTGATTGTTCGTTTAGCGGACTTAGCCAAATTAAGGATTAAAACCGATACAACCCTGTATCAAAGGCGTAATATTTCGTTATGCATACATATGTTCGAAAAAAAAAGAAATGTTTATCTATCTAGGCATTTGTGTTAATTTTGGATCTTTACTGCATTTTACTCTACAACTGTAATTAAGTCAGCACTACAGTTCATCTAAATTTTCAAAATACAGTTTTA
>CM063511.1:50853195-50855695 GCA_032207245.1 Pardosa pseudoannulata | reverse complement strand
TACATTTAAAGAAACAAGAGTGAAAAAATTGTACTTTAATTGCTTGCTAAATAATTTTTGAAATATTTTATTTAGTGACTAAATTTGTATACCAAAGATAGATAATTATCCTTTTTAATGAATGAAGAATGATCATATGAATATGAGCAAAATATCTCATTATAAAGCAGAATAGACGCTAATTTTTAGGAAATTTCTAATACATCACGGTCATTTTCTGTATGTATAAATATGTGAAACATACTATATTTACAGTTACAGAATAATTTTACTTTATTTTGTTTTAACTTGTTGATCTAGTATATATATTTTGTAATTTGTATTGTGAGTAAAGTATTATCCGTTTTATTCATTTGCCCTTAGGTTATCCGCTTTCTCGAAGTCGGAGATGGGCATAGTAGTACATTTCGCTTTGTTGGGCTATTGTATAGATGAGTTAAGATAATGTCTATATCTAGTCATTTTCTGTATGTATAAATATGTGAAACATACTATATTTACAGTTACAGAATAATTTTACTTTATTTTGTTTTAACTTGTTGATCTAGTATATATATTTTGTAATTTGTATTGTGAGTAAAGTATTATCCGTTTTATTCATTTGCCCTTAGGTTATCCGCTTTCTCGAAGTCGGAGATGGGCATAGTAGTACATTTCGCTTTGTTGGGCTATTGTATAGATGAGTTAAGATAATGTCTATATCTATCTATATTAATCTATCTATATCTATGTATCTATGTCTATCTGTCTATCTATCTATCTATCTATATCTCTCTCTCTCTCTGTCTATCTATCTATCCATCCCTCTCTCTCTCTCTCTTCTATATATATATATATATATATATATATATATATATATATATATAAGAGAGAGAGAGAGAGAGAGAATGGGATAGATAGATAGATACTCTGTAACAGAAAAAAATCTATCTATCTATCTATCTATATCTATCTATGTCTATCTATCTATCTATCTATCTCTATCTCTCTCTGTCTATCTATCTATCCATCTCTCTCTCTCTTCCTCTCTCTCTCTCTCTCTCTCTCTCTCTCTCTATATCTATATATATATATATATATATATATATATATATATATATATATATATATATATATATATATATATATATATATATATATATATATATATATATATATATATATATATATATATATATATATATATATATATATATATATATATATATATATATATATATATATATATATATATATATATATATATATATATATATATATATATATTATATATATATATATATATATATATATATATATATATATATATATATATATATATATATATATATATATATATATATATATATATATATATATATATATATATATATATATATATATTATATATATAATATATATATATATATATATATATATATATATATATATATATATACATATATATAAGAGAGAGAGAGAAAATGGGATAGATAGATAGATACTCTGTAACAGAAAAAAAATCGATGCACTAAGAAGTAGGTCGATTCCGATAAATTTAGTGCTTGGGAACATCATGAATAGGAAAGCAACCGATTTAAATCAACCGATTAAAATTTTATCACAATTGAATGACTTATTTTAGAGAACGTTCTTACAAAGATAGAGAATCAATAAGACATTGCCTTTTCCATATTTAAGTAAAAATGCAAGCTGTTAGTCCGCTTGTATGGACAGATAAAGATACCAGATGCTAATTTGGCAAATTGTCTTCAGCGGTTGGGCTAAATAATTAACATTCCGGGACGGTTGCAATCGCCTTCCCAAACTGCCCCAATTAAGAGGGGTAACAGGGTATCTGTCTAGCCTAGGAATGTTGAGAAAGCTTGAAAATGTTCTTAGAAAAACGTGTTATGAGTTGTCTTGATGGAATGTCTGGAATCAGACAATTTATCCAATACGGAAGTGTTTGTTTTCCGTAATCGTAAACAGAAATGAAGCAGTTTTGAGCGGGACTTCGAACCGGAACTGAACCGAAAACCGGAAAAAACCGTTATTTTGGTCGGAACGAAAACCGGAACTGAACCGAAAAAAATATCGGTTTATTTCGGTTCGATATATCTTTCAGTCATTTTGTTACTGTTACCAACTTATCAATATTTTCTAATTTAACGTCAACTTTATAATTACATATCCGCACTTGTATAAGATTGCAATGGTGGTTTTGGCAGCTCCAGCTACACAAGTTAGTGTTGAAATTTATTCTCCGAGACAACAGAAGTAATCTCAGTGAAACCACGTTAGAAGATATATTAATAATTAGAGGCAATTTTCATATGTTAAATAAATAATATATTTTTTACATAATTAGTGCACGATGTGAGAGTCAAACGACGAATGTGGGTAATCATGAACCTAGTTGTCAAATGCGATTTTGATAATGGATAACAATGCCAACGCTCGCCGCTCTTATAGTACCTGCTGTTTGTATCAATTCACATAGTGTTACCAAATAAAAAAA
>CM063511.1:50830695-50840695 GCA_032207245.1 Pardosa pseudoannulata | reverse complement strand
AACAATTTTTGGAAAGTCTAAAAGTAGTAAGAAAATCACAAAACCCTAATGTTTAATAATACTAAAATCCTTTAAAACAATTTGTGAAACTAAAATAAAAAAAGCAAAGAATAGAGAGCAAAATTAGTGCTCTCAATGATTAACTAATCCTTAAAAGTAATACACTGGATAATAATTAACGATAAATAATGAAAAAGTGGTAAAATAGATAAAGCTTTGCAGCTCGGGCTTATACTAATACATAGCAGGCAAATCCTCATAATATTCTAGAATATTACCATGCTCTTCACTCTAGCACTACATTTGAAGAGTTAATTAAAGGAAAGAGGGCTAATTACAAGCTGCGAAGCACTCTTTAAAAAGTGTTAATTTGGACTTAAAACAATTTTATCTTTGTCATAATTAATGACTGCTTATATGTACAATTTCCTAAAAAATCCTTTAAGAATTGAATTTTAGAAAAGTGTACGTGAAGCAGTAATCGAATATTAATTATCTTTTATGAAAAGTTTCGGTTTGGATATTGGTAGCAGCAAAACTCGAGAATGCATGCGAAAAATAAATGCTTATTTGAAATACACGGTTTTCCAGTATTCACAATAAAAAAGTGAGAAGTGTTTTGAACTAATTAAAATTTTGTTGATATGCAAAGCTTTATAATCCAAGAATTTTTCACAACTTTATTGTAATAAGTACGCTTGTAAGATTTACAAAACTAAATATTTTGATGTATTATATTTTCATAGGAAGAAATGTTCACTGCCTATAATGAGATGAAAAAGAAAAAAAAATGGATGTATTTTTAACTTAAACATCACGTTTATGTTGAAACTTTTAAAGAAAGATTTGAAAATATTTTAAAAGCTAATGCAATGTTATATAATAAATTTTAAAACGTAAGAAAACCAAAAGACATATATGTCTATTCTTTAAATTTTGATGAAGATGGAGAACATGTATATTAATGAAATAATGACAAAAAGTTTATGGAGTATATTACATTTCTTTCTACTTATGAATTCATACCTACTATTTATTGTAGCATCACACATGGTATTGAAATTATATTCGATTTTAATATCCTTACCATTAGTGGGATTCTACCTCATGTACCAAGAGTTTCTTGTAATTGTCATATTTAGTAATTTTTATATTTAATTATTATTCATGTGCAAATTTTAATATTTACTTATATGTATTTATTCATACTATTTCATTTGTTCATACTATATCATTTTTAGAAACTTTTAATAGCATATAGAATGTTTGACAAAGTAGTATACATTCTTAAAATTCATTTACTTTTTCATTTATTTTTTGGTACCGAACACATAAAACTGCGTTTATAAATTTATTAAGGTTTATTTCAGAATTTGTTTTAAAGGTATATTAGATGATGCTTTATTGTGGGTGTAGTTACAGGGGACTTATATGTAAATGTAAAATTCGTAACAATGTTCGAATGGTAGGGAGCTGCTCTTTGGTAGTGAAATCAACTTTAAGCAGTAGGGCCCGGTCTCGTTATCTCTCGCACGTATCAAAAACAGTATTCCATAGAGCCTTAATTTAAACCATATTTCAGTCCTTTTAGTGAAAAATAAAAAAAGTTCTGGCATGTCAGAAAGTAGTAAGAAAACCAGGAAAACCTAATATTTAATAGTTCTGAGATCCCTTAAAACAATTTGTTAAACATAACCAAAAGAAGCAAAGAACTGAGAGCAAAATTAATGCTCTTATTGATTAACTAATCTTTGAAAGAAATAGATCGGACAATAGTTAACGATAAATAATAAAAAAGTGGTAAAGTAGATAAATCTTTGCAATTCTGGCTTATAATACTACATAGTATGCATATTATTCTAGAACATTACCATGCTCTTCACTCTAGTACTACATTTGAAGAGTTAATTAAAGGAAAAAGCACTAATTACAAGCTACGAAGCACTCTTTAAAAAGCGTTAATATGGACTTAAAACAATTTCCTCTTAGTCATAATTGATGACTGCTTATATGTGCAATTTCCATAAAAATCCTTTAAGAAATGAATTTTAAAAAGGTGTACGTGAAGTAGTAATCGAATATTCATTAACATTTCTTAAAAGTTTCGGTTTGGATATTGACACCAGCAAAAGTCGAGAATACATGCGAAAAATAAATGTTTATTTGAAATACATGGTTTTCCAGTATTCACAATAAAAAATGTGAAGTGTTTTGAACTAATTAAAATTTTGTTGATATGCAAAGTTATATTCCAATAATTTTTCACAACTTTTTTGTAATAAGTGCACTTGTTATATTTACAAAACTAAATATTTTCATGCATTATATTTTCATTAGAAGAAATATTCACTGCCTTTAATGAAGTGAAAAAGTCAAGAAATGGATGTATTTTTAACATATATGTGATGGTTATGTTGAAACTATTAAAGGAAGCTTTTTAATGTTAATTATTATTAAGTTAGTTATTATTTAATTAAAATATTTTTAATGTTAATGTAAATTTACATTATAAATTTTGAAACTTAAGAAAACCAAAAGACATATATGTCTATTCTTTCAATTTTGATGAAGACGGAGTACAAGTATTTTACGAAAAAACTGAGTAAAATTTTATAAAATACATTACATTCCTCTGGACTTGTGCATACATACCCACTATGGATTGTAGTATCAAACATGCGATTTAAATCATATTTGAATTTAATATCCTTGCCATTAGTGGGAATTAACCTCATATACTAAAAGTGTCATGTATTTGTTACTTTCGCAATTTTTATTTTTAATTATTATTCATGCGAAAATTTTAATACTTATATATATTTATTTATACTATTTCACTTGTTCATACTATATTATTTTTAGAAAATTTTAATAGCATGTAGAATGTTTGACGAAGTAGTACTGCATTCTTAAGATCCCTTTAATTTGTTACTTTATATTTTGATAGCGAACACAAAAAAACTGAGTTTATAAATTTTATTAAGGATTACTTCAGAACTGCCATAAAGGTGTATTACATGATGCTTTATTGTACGTGTAGCTATATGTGACTAAAACATAAATGTAAAATTTGTAACAATGTTCGAATGGTAGGGCATTGCTCTTTGGTAGCGAAATCAACTTAAAGCAGTAGGGCCCGGTCTACTTACCTCTTGTGCATATCAAAAATAGTAGGCCGTAGAACCTTAAATCAAACCAAATTTCAGTCCTTTTAGTGAAAATAAAAAAAAAAAGTTTTGGAAAGTCAAAAAGTAGTAAGAAAACCATGAAATTATAATGTTTAATAGTTCTAAGATCCCTTAAAACTATTTCTGAAACAAAAACCAATAGAAGCAAAGAATAAAGAGCAAAATTAGTGCTCTCATTGATTAACTAATCCTTCAAAGAAATAGATCGGACAATAATTAACGATAAATACTGAAAAAGTGGTAAAATAGCTTTGCCGCTCTGGCTTATACTACTGCATAGCATGCAGATCCTCATAATATTCTAGATCATTACCATGTTCTTCACTCTAGCACTACATTTGAAGAGTTAATTTAAGGAAAGAACGCTAATTACAAGCTGTGAAGCACTCTTTAAAAAGCTTTAATATGAACTTAAAAAATTTCTTCTTAGTCATAATTAATGACTGCATATATGCACAATTTCTATAGAAATACCTTAAGAATTGAATTTTAGAAAAGTGTACGTGAAGCAGTAATCGAATATTAACTGTTTTTAAAATTTTCTGCTGGTAAATTGGCAGGAGCAAATTCGAGAATACATGCTTAAAGGAAATGCTTATTTGAAATACACGATTTTCCAGTAATCAAATAAAAAAATGAAGTGTTTTGAACTAATTAAAATTTTGTTCATATGCAAAGTTTCATACTCCAATATTTTTTCACAAATTTATTGTAATCAGTACAATTGTTAGTTTTACAAAACTAAGTATTTTCATGCATTATATTTTCATAGAAAGAAATATTCACTGCCTATAATGAGATGAAAAAGACAAGAAATGGGTTTATTTTTAACATAAATATCTCGTTCATTTTGAAACTTTTAAAGAAAATTTGAAGATATTTTTAAAGTTATTGTAAAATTATATAATAAATTTTAAAACTTAAAAAAACCGAAAGAAATATATGCCTATTCTTTAAATTTTGATAAAGACGGAGAACCAACGAAAATACTGACAAAAATTTTATAAAGTATATTACATTTCTTTGTACTTATGAATACATACCCACTACAGATTGTAGCATCACACATGAGATAGAAATTATATTCGATTTTAATATCTTTGCAATTAGTGGGATTAAACCTCATGTACCAAGAGTTTCTTGTAATTTTTACATTAAGTAATTTTTATTTTTAATTAATATTCTTGTTAAAATTTTAATACTTACATATATATATTTATTCATACTATTTCATTTGTTCATACTATATCTTTTTTAGAAACATTTAATAGCATGTAGAATGTTTGACGAAGTAGTACTGAATCCTTAAAATTCATTTACTTTTTTTCAAAAGTTTTTTGATAGCGAACATATAAGACTACTTTTATTAAATTTACTAAGGTTTATTTCAGAATTTACTATAAAGGTGTATTAGATAATGCTTTATTGTGGATGTAGTTACATGAGACTAAAACATAAATATAAATTCTTAATAATGTTCGAATGGTAGGGCACTGCTCTTTGCTTGCGAAATCAACTTTAAGAAGTAGGGCCCGTTCTACTTACCTCTCGATCGTATCAAAAACAGGAGGTCGTAGCACCTTAAATCAAACCAAATTTCAGTCCTTTTAGTGGAAATAAAAAAAAAAAGTTTTGGAAAGTCAAAAAGCAGTAAGAAAATCATGAAATCCTAATGTTTAATAGTTTTAAGATCCTTTAAAACAATTTGTGAAACATAAACCAAAAGAAGCAAAGAATTGAGAGCAAAATTAATGATCTCATTTATTAACTAATCCTTAAATTAAATACATTGGACAATAATTAACAATAAATAATGAAAAAAGTGGTAAAATACTTACAGCTTTGCATTATACTACTACATAGCACGGGGATCCTCATAATATTCTAGAACATTACCATGCTTTTCACTCTAGCACTAAGTTTGAAGAGTTAATTAAAGGAAAGAGGGCTAATTACAAGTTGCGAAGCACTCTTTAAAAAGCGTTAATATGGATTTAAAACAATTTCCTGTCGGTCATAATTAATGACTGTTTATATGTGCAATTTCCTTAAAAATGTTTTAAGAATTGAATTTTAGAAAAGTGTATGTTAAGCAATAATCGAATATTAATTAACAGTCCTTAAAAGTTTCTGCTGGTATATTGGTAGCAACAAAAGTTGAGAATACATGCGTAAAATAAATTCTCGCCTCAAATGCATGGTTTTCCAGTATTCACAATAAAAAATTGTGAAGTGTTTTGAACTAATTAAAATTTTGTTCATATGCAAAGTTTTATACTCCAATAATTATTCATAACTTTACTGCAATGAATACACTTGTTGGATTTACAACATTAAATATTTTGATGAATTAAATTTTCATAGAAAGAAATAGTTACTGATTATAATGTGATGAAAAAAGCAAGAAATAGATGTATTTTTAACATAAATGTCCCGTTTATGTTGAAACTTTTACAGAAAGTTTTGAAAATATTTTTAAAGTTAATGTATAAATATATTATAAATTTGAAACTTAAGAAAACCAAAAGATATATGCCTATTTTTTAAGTTTTGATGAAGACGGAGAACAAGTATATTAAGGAAATACTGACAAATATTTTGTAAGATATATTACATTTCTTTGAACATTGAATACATACTCACTATTGATTGTAGCATCACACATGTGAATGAAATTATATTCGATTTTTATATGATTTTTCAGAAATAAACTTCTATTTTTAATTCTTTCTCTTACCGTATTTATATCACAAGATATAAAATGTTATATATTGTTAGTAATAGAGAGGGATGCAACTGTTTTCATTAATAAATATTTTTTATCCCATCAGTTTCGAGATAAAGGGAATAAAATGGTAATGAAATACATGTGTATCAGTACTCATATGTACCGGTGCATTTTTTAAGAAGAACAGGTTTATATTTTATGAGGGGACAACACACAAATACATCCAAGCCTTAACCCATAATCGAATCCGAATCCTTCTGGTGGGATCAAAATACATTAACCACTATAGAACCTGATATTTGGTTAATAAAAAATACTCATAATGATCCTCACCTTTTACACATGATAGATCACATCAATATAAACAATTTTCACCAGGAAATGCATCCCCTATATAATAATAGCCTAAGTTATCTGTCCGTCTGTCCTCGAATTTATGAAGTGGTTGGACCTCGAATTTTTAGAGGAATCCATTTTGGATTCTTGACGAGTTAGGGTTAGCAAAATTCAAAGCGAGTAAACTTTATCTTCTCCTAGACTATCGATCCGATTCTAAAATAAATTGGTATAAATAGAATTCATATCACAGCGAAAAATACTAACGTCTTTAAGAGGTTTGAAATCTTCCTCTTCCCCCCTTTTCGAGAGTTTAATACCATTATTTCGAGCCCTATTTTCCCCGGTTAAGAGCAGGCCATTAAATATTTATCTATGTATCACATAATAATTACATAAAAATAACATTTTTTCTAGCATGTTGACGCCCTTCCTTTAACCATCCCACATTTAATCATTTCTTATTTTAAATTATTCAAATATCGTCTGCATTATTTTCATACGTTTTATCACTGAACTGAGGTATTACGTAAATAACTTTCCTTTATATTTGTTTTAAATAATAGATTAGGTACATATGTGATAATTTTAAATTGAATCATCGATTATTTTTTGTTGCAACATAATTGTCAGCTAAAAAAAACCCATTTATTTACCTGTACATAGGGTATTTTACAATTCTGGAAAATTAAAAAATTTACTGATCTTGTCATATGACGGGCTATAGCTATATATGCTTGCTAATTAAAGAATAGAGATAATAAAATAGAGAGAAAGGGCTAGTGTTGTGAATTTTACTAACTGAAAAAATGAACAATGTTTGAAAATATTGCAAAATAAAATTGACAAGTCAATTTAGAAATAACGAGTGCATCACAGAGATTTAGTGTATGATACCGAAAATAATACTAAGTTTGAAAATTTAATCCTTAAATTGCTTAAAGCGATTTACGAATACTTCATAATTATAAGAAGGTAACATCCTTTAATATAAACAAAAACAAAAACTAATTGAGAGGGTATTATACTAATTAATTAAGGATGTAAATGATTAAATAATGAAGTACCAAAGATTTTAACAAGAAAGAAAAAACATTTAATTGAAGGATTTCTCGTTACATTTGCTAAGTAAAATATATCTTTAAATGCTTCTAACTTTAATCTCTATGCAGCAGTAAATTCCTGAAAGTAGAAAATCAAAGGGCACTTTAAAACTGATTTCAACAAACTGGGAATATATGTACATTTACTTTAAAACAAAGTTATTTTTAATTCATTGATGAACAAAGTAGTTTCTATTTCAAAGTTAAAAGGAGTGTTCTGTACGGTAGTCTGTTAATGGCTAAATGAAACTTATACTGTGTATGCACAAACAAAGCTTCCGCGATGCATGTCCCAAGGTGTCTTACAGAACTAATGTTGGGACTACTTTAGATGTTTGAAATGAAACTTTCTAATATAGTTGTACTTAAATTCCTTCGGCATGTGCATAAACTGCATGGCATAAACACAGCATATATTATGGAGTAAGTTTTGATTTATATTGTATTGAAATCATGTGTTTTATTGAAGCTTTACATGGATTAAATGCAATTAATGAAATCAAAATTATTGAAATTATTAAATAAACAGTAATACAGTCCAGTATTAAGAATAAGTAAATAATTCTTGTTTACAGTACAGACACAGTACACAAAAACACATTATACTCAGTTATAAGGGGCATGGAGTATTTTCATACCTCTAACTAAACCGCTTTTAACACAGAAATCTGCTCTGGAAAACTCTCTGGATATAACAGGTGGGCTGAAAAGTTTGTAGGCTAAGACATAGATGGCGCTACTAGTATTAAATCCATATGATTTTCAGTTAATCCTAACCATCGAAAGACACTTGTATAAATTTGACAGCTGTCCGGCTATTAGTTAGTGAAATATAGCATTTTGAGTGAAGCAACTTTTGTTAGTTTGAAAATAATGGATAATAAGGAATTTCGTGTGTTAATAAAGCATTGGTTTTTAATAAAGCATATTGTTGAAGCCAAGACATGGCTTGATAAACATTGTTCGGACTCTGCACCAGGAAAATCAACCATTCAAAGTGGTTTGGTAAGATTAGAGGAGGCGAAATGGTCACTGGGGACGATGGACTCAGTGGACGCCTCAAAGAGGCTGTTACCGACGAAAATATCAAAAAAGTCCACAAAATAATTTTGGATGACCATAAAGTAAAGTTGATTGAAGTATATGAGACTGTAAAAGTATAAAAGGAACGTGTTGGACTTATCGTGAAGGAATATTTGAGTATGCGAGAGCTCTCTACAAAGTGGGTGCCGCGCGAACTTACAATCGATCAAAAACAAGAACGAATTAATGATTCTGAGCTGTGTTTGAATCTGTTTAATCGTAATAAACCCGAATTTATTGGCCGATATGTGACAATGGATGAAAAATGGCTCTATTATTTCACACAGGAGTTCAATCGATAGTGAGCCGAGTGGACTGCACATGATGAACCAACTTCAAAGCGTGGAAAGACGTAACAGTCGGCTGGCAAGGTTATGTTATCAGGTATATTATTCATAGACTATGTTGAAGTTGGTTGGTTGGTTGGTTAGTTGGATTTTAATGGCACTGAGTCCTCTTTGACTTATTGTGAAACACTTAGTTAAAAAATAATTCTCCAATGACAAAAAAAAAACAGCTATAAAAAGGTGACTGAATATAAAAGGAACAAGCTAAAAATGCAAGCAGTGTAAAGGAGATAGATAAGACCAAAAGTAGACCCAGCGATGAGGTATAAAAAATTCAGATATGAGGGTAAAAACCGAGTCTTTAAAAACAGAAATAGATTACGATGAGGTGGATTATTTAAAATATTCTTTATATGAATAGATGAAGAGTTAAAATATAATGAATACGATGGTGTTTAAACCGAGGACAATCAATTAGGATATGTTTTACGAGATGACTAAATTACAAAGATCACAAAATGGAGCAGATTCTCCGAGTAACAATGATGATGGGAAAACCGTGTATGACCAATCCGGAGGCGAGTAAGAACAACGTCATGTCTTCTAGATGGCAAAGTACTCCAATTTTCAACGTTTGCTTTAATTGTACGAATTTATTATCCGTTTCTTCATCCCAAGAATTCTGCCACTTCTTACATAACAGCTTTTTTATATAATTTTTTGCATCACAAGAGGCAAAGCCGTATCAAAAGAGTAGCTAGCGTTTTTTGCTGATTTATCAGCATCCTCATTACATTTTATTCCTACATGTGACGGAACCCAGCTGAAGAGAAGAGAAAAACCGCAGATTTCTATGCAGATAGGTTATGTTATCAGGTATATTATTCATAGACTATGTTGAAAAGGGAAAAAACATCAACAGCGACTATTACATAGTGTTATTGGAGCGTGTGAAGGAGGATGGCGGAAAAACGGTCCCATTTGAAGAAGAAGAAAGTGTTGTTTCATCAAGGCAATTTGAAGCATATTACCAATTTATTTTCGAATTGGATCGATAGTTTAGGAGGTGATAAACTTTGCTTTCTTTGTATTTTGCTAACCCTAAATCATCAATCTAATATGGATGTCTGTATTCATTCCAGGTCTAACCACTTCAAAAATTCGAGGACAGACAAACAGATAACTTAGGCTATTATTATATAGTGTATGTGCGTTACCTTGAGTATAACTGATATGAACTAACATGTTTTAACTGGGGTAAAACTGATATGAACT
>CM063511.1:50808195-50815695 GCA_032207245.1 Pardosa pseudoannulata | reverse complement strand
CCAGGAATATTTAGTATATATATATTTTTTTTTACATTTAATAATTAATTAATTTTCTATTTATAGAAATAAATATAAAATTGCTTGCATATACATATACATATGAACGTATGAGTATTCTAAACTTCTAAATTATTACTATGAATTCAACTAGATAACAGAATAAAAATAATTTAGTGTGTTATATTTTTCTTATCTACATAATGATACACATTCCAAATTTTAATGTTGATTTAATTGATATAGGATTGCTGAATATCAGAGCAACTATAATTTTAAATTTTGAAAACAATTTTGCTTTCTTTTTTATGATCTCTCCAACCGAATAAATATTAATTTTATAACATGTCTATTTTCCAAATTCATAGTGAAAGTGAGCATTGTAATAATATCCGATTACAGTGTTTTTTATTACCTTACATTGTTTTTCAGCTTAAAATCTTAGTAAATTAGTTATCTCTCCTATAAGCTATACTTTAGTTTATATATTGTATTATTACTGTACATTTTTCGTTTTCATAGTTTTATAAAAGTGTCTGAAAATAGGAATAATGTATTTAAATATATGATTCCATTTTCTTTTTTTCTCTGCCTGACTCTTGTGGGAAACATCACAACTCAAAAACATCCTCTTCAAATTTCATGAAATGTTTACTGCATATTAACAATAAAATAACGTATAAGATTGTCTACTAAGAGAAACAAAGCCTTACTATTTTCAATAGTAATATATTACTAGAATATTTTAGAAAATAAAATGTATTATTACAGCTTGAGTTTTCAATTGTATTAACGTTAAAATTCATCTACAGTTAAAATATTAGACAATTTTATGCGAAGAGAAATTAAAATTAGTTGTAGTTTGTAAGAATAAAATTATTCTAAACAATGGTAGTTGAAATATTTTTCAGAAGTGGAAAATATGGCAATACTTTTATAGACTTTTCCTTGTATCTTAAACGAATGAAAATGCATGCCTTTAATTTTGTTGTTTACTCAAGTGAAATTTATTTAAAAAACAATTATTAATACTCAAAGTTAAAAGTATTAATTTTTTTTTCACGATGGTACTGTTTAAGGTTCTATCTATATTACAATGTGCTATTCAATTACCCGGCTAAATTTTTTCCCGTATTTAATGTAATTATGTGTAACTTTGTGTAAAACTATATAGTGCTGTCCCAACCCATTTTAGTACCGCATACACATGGTTAATCCATTGTCATATCTGACTCTGCTCGTAATGCAATATTTGTAATATCGACTTGTCTGTTAAGTATGACATCGTTGATCTTCACCACAGCTATAACGAACGTATAATAACTTTAAAGATATCTCAAATGCTTCGCCACATTCAACCTTTGTTTTTTTATAGATAAATTATTTTATATCCTCATATCTGAATTTAGCTTTCACCTTCCATTTTCTCTAGTACTATTTAAAATATTTTGCCTTTTAATATTCATGTATATTTTCTTCCACATTTCACTATGTATGTATAAAATTTAAAAAATTACTCTTTTAATAATGCATTTGTCTGTTTGGCACAAAATGTAATAAAAAGATGTGATGTCAATAACTTCAGTTAACCTAAAGAAAAATCCAAGCTGTTTGATTGTTATAAGAAATCCATTTTTATTAGATGGATCATGATTTGTAGCATATGACTCAATGCAGAAGTGTGGTTAAGACATAACTTTGTAAGGGGATTACCCTATATAATAATAGCCTAAGTTATCTGTCCGTCTGCCCTCGAATTTATGAAGCGGTTGGACCTGGAATAGATAGAGGTATCCATATTGGATTCTTGAGGATTTAGGGTTAGCAAAATTCAAAGCGAGTAATGTTTATCTTCTCCTAAACTATCGATCCTATTCTAAAATAAATTGGTATAAATATGCTTCATTACAGAAAAAAACACTGTGCTATTTAAAACATTCGAAATCCATAGACCTTATAGAGCATTTAATGACATTATTTCAAGCTATATTTTCTTCTGTTAAGAGCAGGCGAATTAATTTATCAATTTATCACATAATAAACAGTTTAAAATAACATTTTTCCTGGCATTATAACGTCCATCCTTTAACCATCTCATTTAATAATTTCCTATTTTATATTATTTAAATATCGTCTGCATTGCTTTCATATGCTTTATCACTAAACTTATATATTGAGTAAATAATTTTATTTTATATTTGGCTTAAGTAATATGTACATATGTGATAATTTGAAATTTAATAACATTTTCTTTTCATAAAAATCTAGGAGTCTATTTCACGGACTTAATGACAGATAAATATCTAGCGTTTAAGTTATATATCTTAGAAAATTAAAAAGTTTGCTCGTTTGTGTGTTTGTTTTTTATACATAACAGCACGGTCTGCTTTCGATTCGCTTAATTTTGGACATCATTCATATATCCCGCCAAAAAATCACTGTCAATATTAAAACCTCTGCTGCCCATTCTATCACGTAATATGATAAAAAAAATTAAAGTTGATATAAAGTTGACTAATATACGGTAATTAATTATTGGTAAATTATAGAACTCGTACTAGATAATTCTCAGCATAAAAACAAACCGTTTTTTTTACCTACCTCATAAAGTACTTAAAAATTCATAAAAATTCATAAAAAATCATAAATATTTTACTGGTCCCGTCGGGCTATATGCTCGCTTACAAAGAATTGTATATTGTAAAGGATGATAAATATCCCACCCGTCATATGACGGGCTATATGCTAGTTTACAAAGTATAGTATATTGCATGGGATGATAAATATCACATATATACGCAAACTCATACAGGTAAAAATACGCACATATACATCTAAAAATACAGCCATTTATTAATAAATAGAATAAATATTGAGATATCAGCAACAAATTAATGATGATGAAATATATATTTTATTGTGACAAAGGAACAGTTTCATAGAATTCCGCAAAAAACTCTGTAATGAGTATAATTAAGCGTTAATTACATTAAAATTGATACATTATCCTTCTTACATTTTGTTAAATTTGTAAAACCAGCTCTTTAATTTACTGTTTTAATGACACTTTCTACATCTCATATATATTTATCAGGATATATAAAGATTAATGAAAATAATTTCATATAATTAAGCATAAAGTTTTTTACGAAAAATATTTATCATGTTTTTATTAGATAATTACATATCTTAAGAATTTCTAAATTAGAAAAAAAAATATTTCTTAAGAATTCTTTCGAAGAAAAAATATCAAATCTTAATAAAAGCGATATTCTTTTAATTTCTTCCCAAGTATTACACCTATTTATTCTGCATCAATATTTCGGAAGTAGCTTGTTAAGAAATAATTAATGATAGATTATTATAAAAATTAGTTTTGCCTAGTTTAATTCAGGAAACATTAATGAAATTAATGAAATATTTTATTCTTTTTTTCATGGTTGTATTAGATGGCTTTAATCCTAGACAAACGTTTTTATAATAAGAATTTCATTTTCAAGAACATAATAAGCAGATGTTTTAGTACTTATAGCTGTAAAGAATTGTTTATCGCCATAGGTGATCAATTTAAACATAGCTTATATTAACTATATAATGAATACCATTTTCCATCTTATATTTTGTTATACTAGTAAAACTATTTCTTCAATACATACACACAGATCTCTCTCTCTCTCTCTCTCTCTCTCTCTCTATATATATATATATATATATATATATATATATATATATATATATATATATATATATATATATATATATATATATATATATATATATATATATATATATATATATATATATATATATATATATATATATATATATATATATATATATATATATATATATATATATATATATATATATATATATATATATATATATATATATATATATATATATATATATATATATATATATATATATATATATATATATATATATATATTGTAATGTCACTGGATCCTTCAGTAGTGTGTAGGTGTCGAAGTTTTACTTACACGACGCACATCTTAAAGCAATAACAATTTTAATTCTTGACTAAAATATAGAGCTCTTTACACAGTTTCCGAATGGAAATCACAGGGGCTCTGGACAAACTGGTATCGACCCGAAAGTCGCAGGCACGAGGTGAACCTAAATAGCAATCTGCGGTCAGGTGTCCGACAGATATAAGGTTGTACAGGGGTACAACTTGGGCTCCTTGAGTCTCCCACAAATCTAGAGATTGGCTCTCAAAAAAAAAAAAAAAACCCCGCAACCTCTCGTTGCCATCACTCTCCCCTCAATCGATTTTCTCCACTTCAACTGGGGCAGCCTGACGTCACCTTTCGCTTCTTCCTATTGGCTTCAAGTGTAGCCGTCCCTCTAGCCTCCAATTGTCCCTTTCATTGGTGTCTAAACTCTGTAATTTCTTCGTACCATCCGACTTTCTATTCACCTCGGACATCTCAAGGTGTGTCGAATCGAAAATTCTCCACACAGAATATCGCCTTGGCCTGCGTTTTAAGAAAACCTCTTTGCGAAGCTAAAGGTTTGTAGCGACGTCACAATATATATATATATATATATATATATATATATATATATATATATATATATATATATATATATATATATATATATATATATATATATGTATACATAAAAACACATACCATCTCTTATTTTTAAGGATTCTTGGGCAGTCTTGCAGGATTCATTGTATCAGTTTCCTCCAGCATTACTTCAGACATACGAGTCTACTCCGCGTGATGTTGTGTCACTTTTGCATGCTCGCGGGAGCTCTACGCGATATTAGGCAGGTGTACTAGTTTTTTGGCTCTTCAGTGTATACACACATATATATATATAAACATATATACATATACACACACATATATATATATGCATATGTATATATATATATATATATATATATATATATATATATATATATATATATATATATATATATATATATATATATATATATATACACCCTTCTCTTTAAAATTCTTTTGGCCGTGTATTTGTAATAGAACTCCTCCTAAAAGGCTGGACTGATTTGGATGAATTTTTGTGTATGTATTTAAGTTGATTCGAAAAAGGTTTAGATACACAATTTGATCTCATAGAAAATGTTTTTTAATTAAAAATCCAGAATTGCGAGCTGTTTGAGATCTCTATAATGCCGCTTGAAACCCTTCGCTGCCACCATATCTTTGGTTCAGTGCTCAGTTCAACGGGCTTCAGTACCAGAAGTCCCAGGATCGAAACTCCGTACAGACGGTGTGGGAATTTGACTTAAATCTTTGGTACGTTTGTGATAACTGAAACCATGATGACGTCAGTTACTTTTAAATACATTTTTCCTTACTTTTTCATCAAAATTGTCCAATTTATAATTTACTTTACTTAAAAACGTTTTACGATTTTTGAACTTGCAACGTTAAAATAGGCCAGCGTTCTGTTGCGTCGTCAAGTATCTGTTTATTTTCTTTAATAATTAAAAATAGCGCTATAAACTATTTAACTCTATTATTTATCTTCCGTCCTATATATGTGTAGAAGCTTATATTTACAATAAAGAACAGATAAATAGTTGATAAAATTTTTTGGTCCGATCTTACGCATATACTTAAGTTTATTTATGCAATATTAGATCATAACATAGAAATGAATAACTTTATTCCAGGAAAGAAAATGTTTGTTACGAGTTTTAATTACTACTTTTAGTTTACTATGTTTAATTCCATATAGTACATTGCTTACAAGTTATTCCAATATAGTACATTTCTTGTTAAATTTTTAAGCCTCGTTGCACTCACATAAACATACACAGACTTGCAATGAATTAAAAATGTATTTAATTTCTCTAACTGTAAAGCAAAAATTTACCGAAAAAGAGTAGATATTGTAATGAGTGTTATATATGCCTTATGGTTTTTCCCATAAGTTTTAATAAACATCTTTAATTTCTTTCACAAAAAACCCTTCTTGGCTATGAATTAAATATCATCTTTAATGTCTTCTTCATCCCTACCATTGCTACCCTCTTTTTTGAATCTATATTACCGAGATAACGTGTTAAGCAATACTTAATGACAGGTTCATTTTTTATAGTTTCATACTTTAATTCATAAGACATTAAATAAACTAAAGAAAAAAATATTTCTTTTTAAAAATCGCTTAAGATGTTTTTTTTCCTCTTTCTTAAAATAACTTTTTTTCATGATGATCTTTTCAGATTCATGAAAAAAATAAATAGAAGCTTTTCTAATTAATGCTCATAGAATCCATTTAAATTAGTCGTAATTAGTCTGAAAAAGAATAAATATGCGGATAATTAGATTAATCTTTTTATATTTTACATCTGATCTTTTTAATACATCATTTAACTACATTTCTTTTTTGGGATTTTGTTAGTTTTTTAATATGTATGTATAATCGCAAATAAACACACACTATATCACACTATATATGTGTGTATATATATATATATATAAATAATATTTTTTGTATATCTATCTATTTATCTATCTCTATGTATAAATGTATATATATATATATATATATATATGTGTGTGTGTGTGTATATATATATGTATATATGTATATATATATGTATATATATATATATATATATATATATATATATATATATATATATATATATATTATATATATATATATATATATATATATATATATATATATATATATATATATATATATATATATATATATATATATATATATATATATATATATATATATATATATATATATGTGTGTGTGTGTGTGTGTAACAGGTGGATTCGCTGCAAAACCACCGTTCGTTAAAGGGTTAACTGTTCTTGTACGTATAAGATATGTATATATGTATGTTATCTAAATGTTTATCAATTATATTACCAATACTTATGTACATTCATTCATGTATATAATACATATATATTATATATATATATATATATATATATATATATATATATATATATATATATATATATATATATATATATATATATATATATATATATATATATATATATATATATATATATATATATATATGCATTAAGAATATTGGTAAATTTTGAATATTATTTTAGTGTTTATAGAAATGCAGGTATTTAATCACACACACACACATATCCTAAATTAAATGTATTTATAAAATACATTCCTGGTATTTATTCCTGAATCCATAAAGTTTTGGTGCAACTGAATATTTTTCAAATTTATTTTATATTTTAAAATATATGATATCAAATATATACGTTCATCATATCAAATTCATACTTTAAAATATCAAGAGGTATAAGAAAATAAGTAACCTGTTATCCTAGGCTGCACTCATACGTCTTCAACAGCAAGTCTAGACTTTTGACCAGATGGGAGGGGAAAAACTTTTTCCCATCTACTACGAAAGGAGACCTTTAAAAACAAAAGAAAAAGAAATTCGAGAATCTCCATATTTACGAGAGATAGAAATTGGGTTGCTGAGTGATG
>CM063511.1:50778195-50800695 GCA_032207245.1 Pardosa pseudoannulata | reverse complement strand
AATTTTCTCAAAAATTATTCAGTAACTTATAATCTCAAAAGTAAAAAAGGTGTCATAATGAAAATCACTCATTATGTGGCAAAAAGTAAGATAAAAAAATATAGTGTTTAAAATAGTGTATACAATCTGTTTAAAACAGGTGTGTGATTCTTGTTTGTGTCTGTTTGTGTAGGGTTTTTTGTCTTCCCCAGCAGAAATGTGCTGTTGGTGGGTGACATTCCATGTCAACACACACCAGTCGCAAATTGAATCATGACAAGGACAAAATCCTGTCATGTGTGATGAGTGGCACTTAGGGTACACACTCCTAGGCGGGACGTAGGGCTGTATAAAGGGTAAAAACCTGGACGTTTTCTGGCTGGGAACCTTCATCCAGGCCAAGTCGGTTACAAAGTCATAAATCTTAATGTCATTAGGTTTATTTTCCTGATGGAAAAAGTAGTAGGGTTGATTGGGGATATTTTTCTTCCTGGGCATATTAAATTTAGAACAGAAAACTCCCTGGGCAATTAAAATTAATTATCAAAAATATAATAATAGCAAAATCAACTTAATTATAACAACAGCACAATCAAAAACCTTAATTAATTAAAATAAAACAAAATTCAAAACATCATGTCATTATCAGTTCTTATGTCAAAATCAGCAATAAAATTGACTCCATAGATGAACAAAATTAGTTATACATCTTCATGGTGCATCAAAACATCTTCAGTTAAACAAAATCAATTTATGTAATACTAATATCATAATTAAAACAAAACACAATTTCAAAATTTTAACAACATTCTATAAATTCCCAGTATATTCCCCCCCTCACAATGAGAAAAATTTTCAGTTGTTTCATCACATTATTGTTTCAATTGAAATTTGTTTGCTGGGTTAAAATGTCTCAGCCTTGTAGAATGAACTACATCAGTTTGTTTACCTGTATATTGATTTGGCTTTGTAATTTCAAAATTCACATTTGATAATTTTTCAATAATAGTATATGGGCCTGAATATGGTGGATCTAATTTTTTTGAATTTGGATATTTAAATTCTTCAAAAATTACTAAGTCTCCAATTTTAAAATTTGTGTCAACATAGTGTCTATCATACCTAGCCTTATTAATTTTATGGTGTTGAATTGTCCTTTGGACTGCAATTTGTCTAGCTCTATCAACTGAAGGATAATTTAAAGTTACTCGATTAGGTAAAGGTGATTTATAAGGCAATGTTCCAAACATCAGGTAAACAGGTGGAAAACCAGTTACTGAATGAGGTTGATTATTATATTCGAAAGTTACTTCTTCTAAAATTTTAGTCCATGGAATTTTTCTGGATGATGAATTTACCTTACATTTTAATTTGGCTACTATTGTACCATTACATCTTTCATTTTTCCATTGCATTGAGGTCTATGCGCAGAAGTTAAAAGTTGATTAATATTATTATGTTGCAAAAATTTCCTAAATCTATTGGATGTGAATGCTGCATTTCTGTCGCTTAATATTTGTTTTGGGGTCTGAATATTAAAAATCTGTTTTAAACAGTTTGCATAGGTTTCACTGGTTACACCTTTTGAAGGAAAGGTCCAAATATACCTCGTGGCATGATCAATTACAAAGTGAAGATATTTTTTTTGTTGAATTATAGTAATTAAACTCACCAATTGTGTCAATAGAAATCAGATCAAATGGTTCATTTGCAATGGGTACACTTTCCATTAGTCCAAATTTCTTTTGTGTTGACTTTTTGTTCATTTGACAGGTTGTACAACATTTTACATAATTTGAAATGTCTATGATTATGTCTATGATTATGCCAAAAATAAATAGGAGAGATTAGACTTAACATTTTTTTCACACCTGGATGACCAAATTTTTCATGGGCTAACTTAATCAATTTTGTTCTTAGTGAGGGTGGTACCACAATTTTTACCGAATTTTTCTTTTTTACAGTTAATACACCATCATATTCTTTAAAGTGTTTACCATTTACATTATCAGATTTTTGAAAATCAATAATTTCATCAGTGCTTAAAAAATAGCAGTATGGTGATACAAAATGACTTATTGGGTTTCTCGATAAAATATCAGCTTCGTGATTGCTAGTACCTTTTATATAAACTACTTCATCATCATACACTGAAAGTTTTAATGACCATCTGAACAGTCTCCCAGTTAAATTTTTAACACTCTTAAGATATTGTAATGCAGAATGATCCGAATAAATTGTGAATTTTTTCCCATGTAAATAACAATGAAATTTATCAATGGCATCAATTATTGCAAGGCATTCTAATTCTGTAATTGCATAGTTTTTTTCATGTGGTTTAAGCTGTCTACTGTGAAAAGCAATTGGATGTAATGTTCCATCAGGATGTTTTTGTTTTAATACTCCAGCGACAGATTCTTGACTGGCATCAACATAGAGTTGGCAAGGATAATTTGGATTATATAATGTTAACACAGGTCTAGAAATTAATATATCTTTTAGTTTCTGAAAGGAATTTTGACATTCATCTGACCAAAACCATTTTGTGTCTTTTTTAAGTAATTTATTTAATGGGATTCTAAGCTTTGCATAGTCTTTTATAAATTTCTGATAAACATTAATTGACCCTAAAAATCTTTGTAAGTCCTTAACATTCCTTGGCGGTAGCAATTTCTTAATTGTTTCAATGTTTGTGTTGTGGGGTGTGTATTTCCCATGTGATATTTCATAACCTAAAAATTTTATCTCTTTTTGAGCAAACTGACATTTTGATTTCTTTAACTTTATGTTCTCTTTTTTACAAATTTCAAAAATTTCTTCTAAGATTTTTCATGTGTTCATCAAAATTGTCTGAAAATATTATAATGTCATCGAAGTAATTCAGAGCATATTTAATTTGGTATTTGTTGAGAATTTGCCTGATTGCTCTTTGAAAAACACTTGGAGCATTCCTCCAACCAAAAGGTAGTCTAACCCACTCATAAAGTCCACAGTTTGTTGTAAATGCTAATTTTTCTGTATCTTTTTCATGAATGGTCAAATGCCAATAACCTGATGTTAAATCTAGAGTAGTGAAAAATTTTGCATGTGTTAGTTGGTCCAAAAGGTCATCAATTCGTGGAATTGGTTCAGAGTCAATATGACTAATACTGTTGAGTTTTCTGAAATCAATACAAAGTCTGGTTTTTCCTTCCCCCTTTTTATAGGCAAGAGTCACTGGTGCTGCATATGGGCTGCTTGATGGTTTTATAAATCCTGCTGCTAATAACTCATCAATTTGTTTTTTAATTTCAATATTGTCTGCATGTGATGCTCTGTATGGTCTTAAGGTCACAGGTAAATCTGAAGTCAAGTGTATTCGTTGGGGTTCACATCTTAATTGTCCTACATCATATTTATTACTCGAGAAAATATTATTGTGTTTGTTCAAAATTTCTGTTAATTTGTGCCAATCCTCAGATGTTGGATCTGGTGTCAATTGGTCCAAAACCTCACTGGGTTGGGTAAACATAGTTTAAAGCAAATCATCACAAAGTTGAATTTCACCCCCCTCATCAAAATTTTTACATTTAGTTTCTTGTGTACTCTCTTTAATTTCTTGTGCATATTTATTCTCATAAAATTTATCCATGGCTTTACTGCCTGTCAGATGCTCATCAAAACCTTTATTTACACATTGTTTACTTATGTTATTTCTCTTAGAATTGTTATACACATTTTCATGCACATGGTTAGAGGTTACTTTATAAAAATTAGAATTATTGCATAAAGGAATTTCATAACCAAATTGTAACACTTTCATCTTTTCGAAATTAATACTTAATTTAAATAATCTAATATGTGGTAAACTTAACAATATAAACAAGTATCAACAACATATAATTCTACATTTTTAACTAATTTTCCAATTCTTAACATTACTGAAATTGTATGTGACACTTGTATGTCACCTTTTGTTTGTTTTATTACTTTATTATTTGTTTTTAGAAATTTAAAAATTTTAATTTTTTGAAAAAGATTTTGTGAAATGATTGACACACTTGATCCAGTGTCAATAAGGGTGAAAAATGTGGAATGTGATACCTGAGACCTTACAACCATTTGTCAGCTTTGGTTTTGTCCGTATGAGTGTGTTTGACGTCCGAAGTGTCCCGTATTTTCTTGTCTACCAGGCTGTTGTCTCCAGGGTCTGCTATTTCGATGTGCTTCAGAGTACGAGCCGCTCTGCTGAAGGTCACCGCCGTTCACTGGTCGCCTGTTTCGAATTGCTCCTCCGTACCAAGGCCGTTCAGCACTGAAGTTGTTTCCCTGACTCGGTGAATTTGAGAGGTTTTGGAGTTGACGCACTATGCTTATCCACTCAGTTGGCGATGAAATGTCTTTCATGAGCATAAATCTTTGATGATGTTTTGGGAGTGCAAGAGTTAAATATTCGATAGTTGTAGGGTCATCAAAACCCAGTCGTTTCGCCAGAGACAGTTTCTTAGTAAAGAATTGTATCAAATCATCTCCCTCACGGAATTGTAGTGAATGAAAAATTTGTATTTCCTCCTTCCTTGTGATATCAAAAACTTCAATCAGGAATTTCGAAGCGCGATCAAAGGATAGTTCGTAAAGTCGATTATCATAGTAAAAGTCGATTCTTTCATGAGCATAAATCTTTGATGATGTTTTGGGAGTGCAAGAGTTAAATATTCGATAGTTGTAGGGTCATCAAAACCCAGTCGTTTCGCCAGAGACAGTTTCTTAGTAAAGAATTGTATCAAATCATCTCCCTCACGGAATTGTAGTGAATGAAAAATTTGTATTTCCTCCTTCCTTGTGATATCAAAAACTTCAATCAGGAATTTCGAAGCGCGATCAAAGGATAGTTCGTAAAGTCGATTATCATAGTAAAACTTGAAATTGTCACCAGTCAGACATTGGGGAAGAATTTTCTTTTTCTCGGTTTCATTTAGTTTCTCATCGTCGCAAAATCGTTTTAAATTATCTAAGAATATCGTCATTGAACTAAATTTTGAGTCCACAAAGGGTGGTAAAAGAGTTCTCTGAATTGAGTTGGCCTGCGCTGTCTCCGACATGGAGTCGTTGGGATCTGAATTTGGCATTTTCGAAAAAAAAACTTTTTTTTAAGTCACAGAAAAATTGAATGTAGTAGGATATTCTTTGTTAAACTGCTGAGAGTTAGGATAATATTATATCGAAAATCATACCTTGATATAATTGTTCACGTTTGATCATCTTATCCATCGTTCGTCTAGTTGTGTAAATTCAAAACAAACAGGTCAAAATCTCAGGCAGCGAATTTCAGTTCCGTGCAAGTATAAAACGAAAGGATTTTCCAGCAAAAGTAGAATGTACATCAGCTCAAATTATTGTTATCCGCATAGTTCATGAGCCTGCTCGGCTGTTGTTGTACATCTAAAAAAAAAAACACTTTTCCCGCAAAGTAGAATGTACATCAAGTCAAATAAATTTATCCACAAAGGTTCATGGTCCTGCCGACTCGTGACATGGTCCTGCCGACTCGTGACATGGTCCGAGTAAACATACTCGAGTCCTGACATCAGCTTCATAACTTTATTAATTCATTTCACACTCTACTCAACAATGGCGTCTCATTTGGCGCCCAACTGCTAACAAAGGCAGTTTTCACTGCTTCGAAGAGCCACAAATTCTGACCGTGGACAGTGCATACTGCTCTCTCTCTGCCCATATCACTGCGCGTGAGCCGTATTTATGTGACTAATAACGCGAGGCGCGTTACTCCCATTAAAAGAATCCCTAATTAAATATCTTAAATTACTCTATATTTTAAATACTGACATATATATATATATATATATATATATATATATATATATATATATATATATATATATATATATATATATATATAATATATATATATTGTTTATATATTTTTTATTTTTTTTTATATATAATTATATACATATTATTATATATATTGTTTTATATATATTTTATATTCCAGAAAATATTATATAAATAATATTTGTATATATAAAAATTATATTATATATTATATATATATACAATTTATATAAATAAATATTAACTTAACTAAAATATATATATAACATTTTTTCATATAAAAAATAAAAATATATATATATAATATTTAATTATATATTATATAATATTAATATATATATATCTTTAAATTTTTTGCTGGTTTTTGTGTTTGACTGGTGAAGCTGTGCAAAATACATATAAATTTAATAATTTTAATATTTTTTTATAAAATATTAACAAAAATTTACAAGAAAATTATACATTAAAATTAATTAATTCTAATATGATTACATGATAAAATTTGAGTATAAATATAAAAATCAAACAAAAGCTAGGCATATTCTTAATATAAATATTTCTATAATAAATTTATATAAATTTGTGTGTTGCGTATGTGTTGTAATGTAATGTATAAATCAAAATTTATCCTTAACAAATAATATTTTTTTTATTTTAAATTTTTTTTATTTTCTATTTTTTTAAAATTATCTAGAAATAACTTTATATTCACAAAAATTTTTTTTAAATTAAATTTTCAGTATTATGTTTAAGAGTTTTATATGCTTATTTTTTATTATAAAAATAAATATTTATAAATAAATATAAATCTTCCTATATATAAAAATCTTGTTTTTTATATATAATTTTTTTTATAAATTTTAATATAAAAAAGGTCACGATAAAATAAAAATCACAGTAATTTTTATTTATTTTTATTTAAACACTAATATTAATAGTATTATCAATAATTTAAAAATTTAAAAAAAAATTTATTTTTTTAAAATATTGCAATTTGTAGAATTTTTTCGTTTATGTTCGATCAGAGTTTTTGTTCGATTATGCATTTTACAAATAATTTTGTATTTTGGTTAAGCTTTCAAGATCTCCGTAAACTCTCATGTCACTATCAATTCCTATTAAATGGGAACAAAAATCTTGCCAATTTCAGAAGCATTTCCTTTATTCTTTTTTGGACAGGAAAATATACAACATTGCGTACACTCAAGTTTGCTTTGGAAAAGGATCATTTACGAGTAAATTATAAAAATCGTAATTTTATAAAACTTTGTAAAATTTATTTACCTACATACATAATTATCAGATTTAAATAATATAGAAAATCTATCTTTACCCAGTCAACGCCTCGTATTTTATCTATTCTTTAAGAAAACATATAATAGAATTAAAATAAATCATAGGTATTTGAATTAGTAATATTTTTTTAAAGTAAGATATTTTTTAAGCACGATTTTGGAATTAAGGAACAAAAGAACCTATTTAATGTTAAAATATTTAATTGTATATTAAATAAATATATAACAAAAAACAAAATCACAGAATAGTGATTTTTGAGAGGAATTTCACAATACAATGAAGTAGTCTTTAAAATATAACAATATATTATATGGACGCTTTCAATTTATAGCACTTTATAGTCTTAATCTCTTCACAATTTATTGTTATTAAATAATTTCTATTAAAACGATTAAAACGCCTCTTATTTTATCTATTCTTTAAGAAAACATATAGTTAAAATTTAAAAAAAAATCATAGCTATTTGAAATAGTAATATTTTCAAAGTAAAGTTTTTTAAGCACGATTTCAGTGTTAGGGAACAAAAGAACCTATATAATGTTAACATTTTTCATAGCATATTAAATATATAACAAAAAATAAAATCACAGTATAGTGATTTATGAGAAGAATTTCACAATACAATAAAGTTGTCTTTAAAATATAACAATATAGTTTATGGACGTTTCCAATTTATAGTACTTCTTCCCTTCAGAATTTATCTTTAAATATTTTCGATTAAAAATTCCATCCTTGGAGTTAAATACTTAGGTAGAAGTATTCAAAATGCGATCACGTTTAATTATTGAATTATTTTCAAGTGTGATATCTTATTTACCGATTTTTCTTCTCATTGTGCTAAACAATACAATGCTAACCACTTTATCTCTCCACTTATTTATACTCTAACTCTATTAATTAAGCTTTTTTCCCTTAAAGTACCATTATAGGATTACTAAATACATTACCCGGAACTGACAGAATAAATTAAATAAATTGTCTTGCTGAATGCATAAGAAGTCCAGTTATCATGTTAATTGCAATCTCCTTATCATAAATTTTCCAAAAACTATTCCGCAACTACCGTGTATCTTGAAACCGTTCGCAGAGATATGTATTAAATCTCACATTACAGTTAATTTCATTATTAGTTTTAATTTTTTTAATTTCCAGAGAGATATAAAATATAAAACAAATAATGGAAATATTTTGCTTTAGAAAACACTGCATTAAAGACCTCTAAATAATTGGATATAAATCGTGGTAGAAGAGATTTACTGCTTGAAGATAACAGTAGGATAACATTTAAAATGCTTTACGGTGTGGACAAGTTTTGTTATTCTATTTTATAAGTTATTCATTAGTCTGGATTATTTGTAAGTTTTGGGATGTACTAATGTATATAAATACAATTATATTTTTATAATTTTTTAGGCACGAATATATTTGCATGTATTTGTATAGAATATATATATATATATATATATATATATATAATATATATATATATATATATATATATATATATTTGTATATATATATATATATATATATATATATATATATATATATATATATATATATACATATATATATATATATATTTATATATATATATATATATATATATATATATATATATATATATATAATATATATATATATATATATATATATATATATATATATATATATATTATAAATATATATACACACATTAACACAATATATATATATATATATAATATTATAATATATATATATATATATCACAGCTAACAAATTTAATCTATATAAAATAGGAAGTCTTTACAAAGTCAACGCCACGTATTTTACCTATTCTTATAATAAAACATAGTAAAATTTTTAAAAAGTCATAGGTATTTGAATTAGTTTTATTTTCAAAGGAAGATATTTTTTAAGAACGGTTTTGGAGTTAAGAGACAAAAGAAACTATTTACTGTTAAATATTTAATTGTATACTGAATAAATATATAACAAAAAACAAAATCACAGAATAGTGATTTTTGAGACGAATTCCTCAATACAACGAAGTACTCTTTAAAACATAACAATATAGTTTATGGACGCTTTCATTTTATAGCACTTCATAGTATTCTTCTCTTCATAATTTATTATTATTAAATTTTTTTCTATTAAGACTATTAAAATGCCACGTATTTTATCTATTCTTTCATAAAACATATAGTGAAATAAAAAAAATCATAGGTATTTGAACTAGTAATATTATCAAAGTAAGGATTTTTAAGCACGATTTCGGAGTTAAGAAACAAAAGAACCTATTTAATGTTAAAAAATTTCATAGCATATTAAAATAATATATAACAAAAAATAAAATAGTAATAAATTCGTAGAATTGTGATTTTTGAAAGGAAATTCACTGTACAACGAAGTATTCTTTAACATATAACAATATAGATTAAAGAGGCTTTCAATTTATAGCACTTCATCCCTTCACAATTTCTCCTTAAATATTTTCTATTAATACCTCCATCTTTGGAGTTAAATAATTAGGCAGAAGTATGTAAAATGTAATCACGTTTAATTATTTAATTATTTTCAAGTGCGATATCTTATTTACCAATTTTTGTTCTCACTGTGCTAAATAATACAATGCTAACCACTTTATCTCTCCACTTATTTACACTCTAACTCTATTAATTAAGCTTTTCCCCCTAAAGTACCATTATAGGATTACTAAATACATTACCCGGAACTGACAGGATAAATTAAATAAATTGTCTTGCTGAATGCATATGAAGTCCAGATATCATGTTAATTGCAATCTCCTTATCATAAATTTTCCAAAAACTATTCCGCAAATTATACTCTTGAAAACATTTGCTTTCAGAGATATATATATTAAATCTCTCATTACAGTTATTTTCATTATCAGTTTTATTTTTTTTAATTTTCAGAGAGAGATAAAATGGAAGACAAATAATGGAAATGTTTTGCTTTATAAAACACTGCATTAAAGACCATTAAATAGTCCGATATAAATCGTGGTGGAAGAGTTTTAGTGCTTGAAGTTATCAGTAGGATAACATTTAAAATGTTTTACGGTGTGGACAAGTTTTGTTATCTAGTCTGGATTATTTTAAATGTTGGGTAAACCTCATATAAATAAAAATATATTTTTATAATTTTTATAGGCACGAATGTATTTGCTTGTACTTGTGTATAATATATATATATATAAATATATATATATATATAAATATATATATATATATATTTTATCAATATATATATATATATATATATATATATATATATATATATATTTATATATATATATATATATGTGTGTGTGTGTGTTTATTGTGTGTACATGTATATATATATGTATACTTATATATATATATATATATATATATATATATATATATATATATATATATATATATATATATATATATATATATATATATATATATATATATATATATATATATATATACATATATATATATATATATATATATATATATATATATATATACATATATATATACATATATATATATATATATATATATATATATATATATATATATATATATATATATATATATATATATATATATATATATATATATATATATATATATATATATATATATATATATATATATATATATATACATATATATATATATACATATATATATATATATATATATATATATATATATATATATATATATATATATAAATATATATATATATATATATATATATGTATATATATATGTATATATATATGTATATATATATATATATATATATATGTATATATATATATATATATATATATATATATATATATATATATATATATATATATATATATATGTATATATATATATATATATATATATATATATATATATATATATATATATATATATATATATATATATATATATATATATATATATATATATATATATATATATATATATATATATATATATATATATATATATATATATATATATATATTGCCACATTTCAAACGACACTGCCGAGCTCCATGGCGCAATGGTTAGAGTCGCGGGCTACGAACCGATTGGTCTCCGGTTCGATCCTTTGTCAGGACAAATTTGTTTCCGTAATTTTATGTTCGATTTCTTAAATAGTCAAGAAGACTTCTAAATTATGCAAATTTTCTGTTGCATTAAAATATTTCTAGAAGGTTCTGTTACCTTATAAAAGCCTCTGTAAAAACTGCGAGCGGCAGTTGTTGTTTTGAGTACGAGCTAGGTAGCTTGGGCTTTAATAAATTGTTATTTCTTCAGCTTGACTCTTGATTGTGTTCCACCTGTACTTTCATCTACGTGACATTTGGTGGAGGCGCCGGGTAGATTGTATTGCAATCAGTCTGGAAGAAACTGAGTGTCGTCGAAGCCGTCGACTCCAAAACCTTCCCCCGGAACACGGACTTTACGAAGGCAATGCGAGGCAAGTAAAGGCGAGGAAAATGACGGAGCCGGAATTTAAGTCCTCACCGTTCCTTGTTACTCCAACCATGATTAGGGAGCCAAGAAAGCCGACTATCTTTAAAGGTGAGCCCGGACAGGATCCAACAGAGTGGTTGAGGGAATATCTCCGGGTATCAAAATTCAATCAATGGGATGATACCCTGAGTTTAGCAAATGTGTATTTCTTCCTAGACGGAACGGCGAAGAAATGGTTTGAGAATAATGAGGGCATGTTGCTATCATGGAAGAAATTTGAAGATGAATTAAAAAATACTTTCGGCAACGAGGAGTTGTATAGAAGGCAAGCCAATGATAGACTCAAAAATCGTGCCCAGGAATTTGGTGAATCTACCCAATCGTACATTCAGGAGGTTTTGAGACTTTGCCAACAAGCAGACCCTAGCATGTCAGAGGACAACAAGATATCTCATCTTATGAAAGGGATAGCCGAGGATATTTACCAGGCACTATTAACAAAAGAAATTATGACTTTAGCCGATTTTATTAAATGGTGCCAGCATATTGAAGAAATTAATCAGAAACGGATTAGGCATCAAAAGTTTTCAAGATTACCCAATGTCGTACCAATAGCCTCCATCGATTCATCGGACCTTGATTTGACGTCCTTAATCAGGAAAATCGTTCGTGAGAAAATACAAACCCTCACCTCGTCGCAAACAGAGGAGCAGGAAATAGGACTACAGTCCATTGAAGCCATTGTCCGAGAAGAAGTGGGAAGATCTCTAAATCCTATTTCTGACGCAGGCTTCCAGAAACCCAGCTCGATACCCAAGCGCCGCATCCAGCCGACGTATAGGAGACCGGAGACTACCCGTGACCAGTTTCGACATGTAACGTATGAAAAACCTAGGAAGACCGACGTATGGCGTACCACAGATAATCGACCCGTCTGCTTTCACTGTGGTCGACCTGGACATGTTGTAAGATACTGCAAAGATCGAAAGGCTATTTTCGATGATTACCGTCGAAACTTTGGACGTGAAGCCCTCTCAAATTACAATAGCAGTCGCGCCGTCGAAGAAAGCAACCGATCAGCCGCTAGATCCCAGTCGCCAAGCCCAAATCGAGGTCGTTCGCCGAATCGCCGCTTCAGATCCCCTTCGCCATACCGAAGACCCAGTCTGTCGCCGAGTCGCAGGAATGAGGAAAACTAAGCGGTGCGACCTTCACTGGAGGTAAGGCCGCTTGTCTTGAAAACCCTCCTTCGACGACTATTACTAGGATGTCGCGAAATTATGTAGACGTTAGCATAGATAACCAACCCGTACGTGCTCTTGTGGACTCTGGGGCATCTTTCTCAGTAATATCGGACGCATATCGGCGCCAATTGCGGAAAATTATGTTTGTCGAAAACAAGAACGTCATGCTTAAAGTAGCTGACGGAAACTACGTGCAGCCAGTAGGAAAATGTGTAGTACGACTGTGCATAAATGGCCGACACCAACCATTTGAGTTCGTAGTCCTTCGGCATTGCAGTCATAGTATTATCCTTGGTTGGGATTTCCTGGAAGCCTCTCAGGCTGTGATAGATTGTGGTCGCTCTACCCTCCTCTTGGAAGAAGTCTTGCAAAATAACAGAAAGGAGACCGATAATTTAGGCGAGTCCTTTAGGTTATGTGCTTTAGAAGATTTTTCTCTCCCGCCACATTCTATAGCAAGGATAGCCGTGTCATGTCCAGCAGTCCATGAATCTTTAGAAGTCGTAATAGAGTGCAACAAAGCTCTGCTTTTAGAAAGAGGTCTGGCTGTACCATCATCCGTCATGTGGCTGGAAAAAGGAATGGGAGAATTATGGGTTGCAAATGCTAATTTCGATACTAAGCAAATTCCAAAGGATATGTGTGTCGCTAAGGCAGAACCTTTACAGGTGTGTAATCTGAACGCCATCGACGAATTTTCCTCGCCAGAACTCCAACTTGTAACCAATACATTTCAACCAAATCCAGATATGGATTGTCAGCATAAAAAGATGGTGTCTGCCGACTTGACCGTGGACCAACGAACTAAACTTCTGGACGTTCTTCGTGAGTTTGGTGAAGCCTTCAGGACCGAAGACTGGAAGGGAACTTCAAAGATCAATATAAAACATCGTATCAATACTGGAGACCACCCGCCGATAAGCCAGAGGGCTTATAGAGTGTCATCGTCTGAACGCCGAATTATTCAAGAAGAGACTCAGAAAATGATGAAGAATGGCATAATTAAACCTTCTGAGAGTCCTTGGTCATCACCAGTTGTCCTGGTAAAAAAGAAAGATGGAAGCTGGCGTTTTTGCGTCGATTACCGCCGCTTGAACAAGATAACCAAAAGAGATGTCTACCCACTGCCACGCATCGATGATACCCTAGATTGCCTAAAAGGGGCCAAATTCTTTTCATCAATGGACCTTTACTCAGGGTATTGGCAGGTTGAGGTCGACGAAGCTGACAGAGAGAAAACTGCCTTCATCACACCAGAAGGGTTATATGAATTTAGGGTGATGCCGTTCGGTTTATGTAACGCACCCGCTACATTTGAGAGGATGATGGACAATTTGCTGCGACACCTCAAGTGGTCCATGTGTCTTTGTTATCTTGATGACATAGTTGTATTTTCCGAAACGTTCGAGGAACATATATCCCGGCTGAAGGCCGTTTTACGGTGTATACGGGACGCAGGTCTCAAAGCTGAACCCGAAGAAATGCCTGTTTGGTGCAAAACAGATCAAGATTCTTGGACACCTAATAGCAGAAGATGGAGTAAGACCCGACCCTGAGAAATTGCGTGCAGTAGCTGATTTTCCAACTCCGAGAAATGTGCATGACGTTAGAAGCTTCTTAGGTCTATGCTCCTATTACCGTCGCTTCATTAAGAATTTTTGCATTAAAGCCCAGCCATTACAGAATTTACTAAAGAAAGAGTCGACGTTCACTTGGGGTGAAATGGAGGTTGACTCTTTTATTAAGTTAAAGGAAGCGCTTACGTCTGATCCTGTACTAGGACTGTATGACGAAAACGCCCCAATAGAACTCCATACGGACGCCAGCGGTTATGGAATTGGCGCTATCTTGGTCCAAATTCAAGACGGCTGTGAAAAAGTAATAGCTTACGCGTCACGAACGCTAACTAAGTCGGAGAAAAACTATTCCACCACAGAAAGAGAATGTCTTGCTGTGATATGGGCGATCCACAAATTCCGTCCTTATTTATTCGGTAGGCCTTTTGTTGTGGTAACTGATCATCACGCATTGTGCTGGTTAGCAGGACTGAAAGATCCGTCAGGGAGGCTTGCTAGATGGTCATTAAGGCTACAAGAATACGATGTCTCTATATCCTATAAGAGCGGAAAAAAACATAAGGACGCAGATTGTCTTTCGAGACATCCCATTGAATTTGACTCTCCTGGAGAGGCCGGAATCATTGCTGCATTTACGGATATCGCTGCCGATCAAAGGAATGATCCGAAGTTGGCAGAATTAATTCATGCTCTAGAAAAGTCTGAGCCTGTCAAGGGAGAATTCACACTCATAAGTGGCGTCCTTTGTAAGAAGAATTACGATCCGTCCGAGAAAAAGTGGTTACCTGTAATCCCTCGGCACCTGCGACTGGACGTTCTTCGACATTTCCATGACGCGTCTACTGCGGGTCACTTAGGGTTCGCTAAAACTTACGACAGAATCAGGAAACGATTCTTTTGGCCTAGACTGTACCGTACTGTGAGACATTATGTTTCTCACTGCCGTGAGTGTCAAAGAAGAAAACATGTACCTCAAAAACCACCTGGTCGCCTTATCTCCATCCCTCCAGCTGTAGCCCCTTTCCACCGAATCGGTATAGACTTGCTGGGTCCATTTCCTAAATGCCACAGTGGAAATAAATGGATTGTCGTGTGTACTGATTATTTAACACGGTATGCCATAACTAAAGCTCTGCCAAAAGCCGATGCCAGCGAAATAGCCAGATTCCTGGTAGCAGATATTTTATTGAAGCATGGAGCACCGAGGGTTCTGATCACTGATCGTGGAAAAGTCTTCCAATCAAGGCTGGTATCTGAACTCATCCGATGTTGCCAAGTAAAGCATAGCATGACTACCGCTTACCATCCTCAAACTAATGGACTGACCGAACGATTTAACAAAACGTTGACAGATATGATGTCCATGTATGTCGATGTCGAACAAAGAGACTGGGATTTGGTATTGCCGTTTGTAACTTTCGCATATAATACTGCAAAGCAGGATGTTACGGGGTTTACTCCGTTCTTCCTACTTCACGGGCGTGAAGCCGAGACTACCATGGACACCTTATTTCCATATCAACCCGGGGATCAAACGGACGATTACCTTGAGCACTTGGTGACGACAGCCGAGGAATCAAGACAATTAGCTCGCCTAAGAACGTTAAGTGCGCAACAGAAGGATCGAGAACGTTATGACGCCACGCATAGAAAAGTATCTTATCAACCTGGTGATCTAGTATGGATTTTTACGCCTATACGTAAAGTGGGGATTTCCGAAAAGCTCCTGAGACGTTATTTTGGCCCATATAAGGTCCTGAAACGAATATCTGACGTAACGTACGAAGTTGAAGATTTTGACCCTATGTCGAAACGGAGAAAAACCAGGGATACCGTTCACGTCCTTCGGATGAAACCTTATTGTGACCCTGACAATCAAGGCATTGACGACACCTCTAATGATGACCCTCATCGATCAGACACCGAACCTGCCGGATCAGCGAGACCCGAAAGAAAACCCTCGAAAATGACCGACAGAACAAATATCCCTGTGACTCGGTCTAGAGCTAGGGCCGAAGCGGTCGAACGACAGCGGGACGCTGTCGTCTGAGGGAGGAGTATAATGCCACATTTCAAACGACACTGCCGAGCTCCATGGTGCAATGGTTAGAGTCGCGGGCTACGAACCGAAAGGTCTCCGGTTCGATCCTGCGTCAGGACAAATTTGTTTCCGTAATTTTATGTTCGATTTCTTAAATAGTCAAGAAGACTTCTAAATTATGCTAATTTTCTGTTGCATTAAAATATTTCTAGAAGGTTCTGTTACCTTATAAAAGCCTCTGTAAAAACTGCGAGCGGCAGTTGTTGTTTTGAGTACGAGCTAGGTAGCTTGGGCTTTAATAAATTGTTATTTCTTCAGCTTGACTCTTGATTGTGTTCCACCTGTACTTTCATCTACGTGACAATATATATATATATATATATATATATATATATGTAATCCATTTTTTATAGCACTCCTTTACAAGGAGAAAGTTCAACAGCTAGCATTCATAAAGTACAAAGATGCAGTCGGGTCTCATATTCAAGAGAACTCAGAAGTCTAATTTAAAACTTTATTTCAGAGCGGCAACATCGCACATCTGTACTTCTGGACAATACACAATCAAAAGCCACAGAGTTCACTCTGCTTTCACACAAGTACACCCAAGTGCGCTGACAACAAGAATTTTCCCATAACAAACACAGCTTAATAAGCGAATTGACTGCAATATCAGCAAAACGCGAAAACATGTTCCGCCAACACCTGGGAAACTGCTGTATAGACAGAAAGTTTACAGTTTTATGACAGAAAGGAATGTTAAGTGGAAAATACTCCGTTGAACACACCATGTTGAGACTGGTAAAGATATTTAGATGAATTAAAATGGAAGAGAGGAGTTTTTTGAAGAAATATTAAAGTTAAATCATTTTGATATATTACAGATCCCCCCCCCCCCGAAAAAAGAGAAAATCGTCTCGCTGATGGGTGACACTTTTACAACTTATAATAGAACAAATATAAGATTATCAAAATTTTTTACAAGAAATTGTAACATTAAACGAATAATTTTAGTGTAGAAGAGTCAGAACTGTCTTTCTAGTGTGTGAGAATTGGAGACATCAGAGTTACAGAGTCAGAAGCTTGGTCTGTAACTCATCATAAGTAATTACACACCATCACATCAAAATTTAAATCTATCAAGTTATACCGTTCCTTTGACTCTCCTGCACCATCACAAAATCTCTATACAGAATCAATATTTAAACAACTAAATAATGAAAAGATAATATACAATGAATATAAACAGAAACATAATAATACACGCAAATGAAGGTTTACAGTAAACAAGTATTTAAGAAAGTTTATCATTATGAAATTCAATATTTTTCCTAAGCAAAACTTAACTCAAAATGTTCAAATTATGCTTTATTAAAATTTTACTGAAATAAAGTTTGGAGAAGGAAAATGGCTGTCCATTGTTGTGACCAACGTGAAAATTGTTAGTGACCCCGAGGGTGCTCACACAAAACGACAAAAGGTTCATCCCTCTGTGGGAGACGACTACCTATTGCTTTTATGACAGGGCTCTCCAACGTTATGACATTTGTGAACAACATTTTGAAACCTTTTTTTTTTTCTCTACCAAAGATCAGAGGTATGTGGGTAACAATTTCCCACATCTTGATCGGCTACAAACGTTACTCATCTTCAGTGTGGAAAAACAGAAACACAATAATCAGATTGAACTTCAAAATATCTCGGAGAGTGGAAGGGGTTTGCCTGGAAGGCGATGACGGAATGACCGTTCATGACCTAGAGAAAGCTTAAGAGCAAAAACGACAAAGGACTCGCCTAAGCTATCCCTTGACTTTGCAGAGGGTCTCTCCGGAGTTAAATATTAGAAAAATTTAATTCCACACTGAAAATCAAACTGAACTTCTCTTCGAAACATTGTTCATTTGTAAGTTAACTATCCTGTATTTAATTCACATTAGGAATTTAGACGTAAAAACTGCATTATCTCTTAAATTTCAATCAAATTTTCATACTTAAAATGAAAACATTACCTACTCTATGAAAATTCTCTTAATTAATCAAATTAGATATTCCTTGTATTGTAAACATTCACTTACTATTTTTGAAATAACACACCATGAATTCAGAGAATAAAAACACATTTATAGTTATTATGAGAAACTATGTATATAAAAATGTAAAAATATAAAATACTTGAACACTTTAAATCAAATAATTTTTGCAATTCACTTTTAGAAAGCAGGATCTCAAAGTTACTATGTCCAAAATTTATGTTATCAAGATTCTCAAAAAACATATGTTTAGAAATACTAGTAAAATATGAAAGTAATAAAAATATTTCAAACTGATTATTTTTTAGATTCACTGCAATTAATAAAAAGCAAAACTCAAAAACTCAAACACAGATATTTAGAATCGTCAAGTTCGTAATCATCAGAGCAGTCCTTCAAATCAAACCCGTAATCCCAAAACACACTCAACAAAAGTATCAAAACAACAGTTCAACTCACGAGTGTCGACACATCTGTTTACTACTGTATAAATCCCGTTCACAATTGTACAGTCAAAACAACTCTTACATTTTGCGTCCCAACATCACATGAAAGCATTTTAAAAACTCCTGTAATTCAGGTCGAACCGAAACTGCCACGTCATGATAATTTAGAGGTCACAATCAAAATTTTCAATGTGCAAGTGCTTTTTCGCTTTCCAATTTCTCTATTGATCAAGGTCACAGACACTCCATTCGTTGGACTGAAAGTTTTCATCCTCGCGTGCTATCGAATTTTAATAACCTTATATCTACTTCGTTTTTAAATAAATCGCACATCACAACATACTATTTAAATTAACCTAAAATCAAACATTTAAATTCCTAACCAAATTATTAAATTAACCTGGGAGTTAACACACAAAATTTTCACACATTTAAAAATAAAAATGTTATTATATTTTAGAATAATTTATGTAAACAAAATTTTTAAATGAAACCACCGAACATCGTAAATCACTAATACAATATAAATATCAATTTCTAATTTAAATATTTTTCAAAATTTTCAATAAATTTCAACATGAATTTTAAAATCAAATGGAATCAATAATTATTAAAACAATTTCTCTTAGAAACGGTAAATAGAAAAATAATTGAAAGTCCTGCTGTTTGATTATTCACAAAATTAAGTTTCTTGATTCTTGTTTACGCATAATTTGCACAACAAAATAAACAAAAATTATTGAATTTTTACAATGTTAACATAAAAATAAACAAAATAATTCTTAAATCACTTCTTTAGTATTATCAATCAAATGAGAGAAACATCATAAACATTTTTTTAAGAATTATTACATATCTAGAAATATTATTCATTTAAACAAATTTTGATATTTTTAAAGAACAGAAATTTCGAACTATAAGTTCTAGAAATACAATTAAATTTTAATTTCAAAATTTTACCTTCAATGACGAGAATTAGTAGTAGTAGTTTTTTCCTATCTGATAAAATTGCATATTTTATCCAGCTTGTACTTTAATAACTTTTAAATTTTCAAATTTCCCAAACATTATTTTTAAATTTCACTGAAAATTTTACCTAGAATAAGAATTTTAATTTTGAAGCATGTCCTGGAAAATCGGTGGGTTGATATATCCTTGTCCGAGGAGTTCGTTTGGAGGCTTGAAACGGAACACGGCACGAACTCGGCGATCTCGATGCAGAAGACTCATTGTAGGGAACTGGATGCGGATGTCACGGAAACAAATCAAATTGTATTTTTGGAGTTCTTGTAACACTCTCTGCAGTCGACGGGAGGCTGCCATGGTCTTGATGTTTATCAAAGGTAATGCAGGTCTGAGTTAGCTTGATAGGAAATACTTATGTCATTTTCGATATACACAGTCACTAAAACTTCGAAAGACTTTGTCCGTATGGACTCGAAATCCATTGTCGTTTCACCGTAATTTTAAAACATTATCCACAGATGTAAAAAACAAAGTTCGCAAAAATTCACGAAGTAAATTCCATCAAGAAAAAGTTCTCTGCCATAGTAAATTTTTCGAAATCCATTGGGTTTCCACACAGAAAAACTCTTGCCGGCTTAAAATGTAATCCATTTTTTATAAAACTCCTTTACAAGGAGAAAGTTCAACAGCTAGCATTCATAAAGTACAAAGATGCAGTCGGGTCTCATATTCAAGAGAACTCAGAAGTCTAATTTAAAACTTTATTTCAGAGCGGCAACATCGCACATCTGTCCTTCTAGACAATACACAATCAAAAGCCACAGAGTTCACTCTGCTCTCACACAAGTACACCCAAGAGCGCTGACAACAAGAATTTTCCCATAACAAACACAGCTTAATAAGCGAATTGACTGCAATATCAGCAAAACGCGAAAACATGTTCCGCCAACACCTGGGAAACTGCTGTATAGACAGAATGTTTACAGTTTTATGACAGAAAGGAATGTTAAGTGGAAAATACTCCGTTGAACACACCATGTTGAGACTGGTAAAGATATTTAGATGAATTAAAATGGAAGAGAGGAGTTTTTTGAAGAAATATTAAAGATAAATCATTTTGATATATTACATATATATATATATATATATATATATATATATATATATATATATTATATATATATATATATATATATATATATATATATATATATATATATATATATATATATATATATATATATATATATATATATATATATATATATATATATATAATATGGGCGCGACTCATTCAAAATCACACCACGGTTTATTTTTGGTGAGATACATGAAATCCATACAACAGGCAAAGACTTTTACAACCTCGTGCACAAAGACAATGTGATCCCATACATACACTTTTCAAGTATTGATTCCTCAGGTAAAAAGACTATGAATAATCCCTAAGCACAATTGATCACGTGATAATAAATACCCATGTTTAAAGAAGACGAGATAACTATTGGCTAAAATCGTTCAGACAGAGGCTGAATTAAATCTACAGCGTGTCTGAAGTGAAAAATCAGAATTACCGTGCAAACCCCCCAATGTACTTTATGAACAAAAGTTATTAACATAATATTAAAATATTTAAATAAGTTATTTTAATATTACATATATATGATATATTTCTCTATGTTTTTAGCGTAAATACATATGTAATTTCAAAATGGAAATATTCGTATATCATATTAAAAGTAACATTTGTATGTGAGAGTTGACAGCATTGAAGAGAAGAAATTATTTCCTGTCACAGTAGAAAATTCTCTAATTTAATTCTGCATATTTTTGATAGATATGACAACTGTATATCTCCCAAAAAAAGACAAGCTAATTCGCCTTCACCGAATGCATCAACATATATGAAATCTTGATATCGAGCGTTACATATTTTACATTAAAAAATATTTTTAACACTATTAGATGAATTTTAGAACTTCAGGAAAAAGAAATGAAGGTGAAATTTATTTATCTTTTTTTTTCTGATATGTGAAAAGACTCAATTTCCAATTTATATATATTACCAAAAAAAGCATGAAGGGCATTTATTATCATAACTTTTTAACAAAATGGATTTTTAATCAGTGTTAACAATTTTTAGAAATTTTCGCATTATTTTTGTATGACTATATATACATTTACAAATATTTCTTTTAAAAGATATTCATTTTCTGTTTATTGATAATGCTGTAAAACTCTTTTAATAGAACTTCTTAAATGGTTTTATTCAGCAAAATAGTAGTTATTACTTCTTTTTAAAAGAAGCAATTATTATTTTTTTGAGTAAGTGAAAAGAGCTCGTGGGTTTAATAGACTTTTCATTATACGCCTACATAAATTTGTTGATTTGTAGTCAGGTGTAAAACATTTTGCAAATGAATAGTGCAATTTTGGTATTCAGTCTATTTTAGGCCTTTATAATAATTTATAATTTTTCCTGTTTCATAAACATTTTTATTTTATCAATCTGTCTTCATTATTTTCTTTTTTATTATATATGCCTTTTTTTTATCATATTACAAAAATGTTCTTCTTTTAAATTTATTGATATGTTCTCTATTTTTCTTCAGGGATAATTTTA
>CM063511.1:50758195-50760695 GCA_032207245.1 Pardosa pseudoannulata | reverse complement strand
AAAACAAGACTTATAAATCGTTTAGTTATATAACTAATACGTTGTTTTAATGATAATTACTTATTGTTCTCCTAAAATTATTAAAATTTAAAAAAGCTTAATTTTCACACAGTACAACGGGAATTATTTCAGTATTAAGCCATATCCCAACTTTCCCCTTCCGTTGAAGAATGTAAAACTTCTTTTCGTCAACTTCACATTTATGGGATTCATATATAACGTTCAAAAAGGTATTTCATAAAATCCGAAAGAACTTTTAACCCTGCTAGTCAAAGAGTTAAGAAAAACAAAATACGACAATATATAACGTGAAAGTGAGTTTGCTTGGTAAAGATAGATAACTGGCAATCGAAGAATATCCACTTTGTCACCCAGAACAACAATTGAAAGATCAAGAAGTGCAAAGTTCTGTTAATCTATTGTGTCTTTTGTAATGAATTTCAGTACTTTATAACACAGTTCCTATTCTCTTTTTAATTATCATGCTTTACTCATTTAAATCACTACATCGGAATGGACAATTCTTGAGAAATCTCTTCTAAAATTATAAGACTTTCAATCAAAATGGTGAAATAAATACTACAGGAAAATATGAGTTATTACCGATTAGTGTCGAATATTTGAAATAAAGAAATTAAATTATATTTCTAAGATAAAGAATGTTTTAGGTTAACCACATACAGTATGAAATGAAATAAAACAGTATGCTGAAAAAGTAAATAGTATACTGAACATCCTACGTATTTGGCGTGTTCGTATTAGGTTATTTTTGTAAAATCAAAAAAACTTTTACGCGCTAGTATTAAAATTATTTTAATAGTATACTAAAGTAAGAGAAAATACATTTTGATAAACACAGTACAAAACTGAATAAATATACTTATTGCCATACCTTAAGTAATTCTATTTATAATAACTCTGAAGAATTTCTTTTCCTGGAATTATCTTGGTTAAGTTTATATTTTGACTGCGATTTAAATTGGAATTAAAGATGTACGTTCTCTGAAACGTAAAGTCAAAGAATTATAAATTTATTGCTTTTCGGTTCGCTAGAATAGTTTTGCCGTACATGAATTTAATAGAAGAAGTTCAACAAACGCATTAGTAAGCAAATAAAATATAAAATAACAATCTGAAATTATTGCTTGCATGAATAATAATACATGAAAAATTATTTCCGTAGTATGCATTTATTGTTTTAGCTTATGATATCCACTTAAACACTCCCATCTTTTCAAAAACAGAATCCGTCGTTAAGGACCGTGGAATGTTTTCGAGAACTTCATTCTTTAGATCGTGCAACTAGATTCTTAATTTAAACTGAAGGGAGTACTCGAATATTTTCCTGGAGATATCAGAACTAATAACGCTTTTTTTCAATGAAGGGTAAAGCTTTGTCATTTTAATTAGAATTCCAAGAGAGGGTATATCGCCACGGAATTCTATAGGAACATGCATGATGACACTTGAACAACTTTTCTATCGGGAAATAATTTTACACGAAAAAGTAATGGTTCGGAATTGAGTGGTTATTAAATGAAATTTAAATTTATAACGCATGTTATTTTCAAAGGATTGTGTTGGTACTAATTTGTTTATCCAGTAATAAATGTAAGAGACAGTTTTATTGAATATAATGATGTTACGGAAAGGGGTTTGTTTGTCGGGTAATAAATGTGAGAGACAGTTTTTTTATATAAAGATGTTATGGAAACAAGTTTGTTTATCGAGTAACAAATGTAAGATGCAGTTTTATTGAATATAAAGATCTTACAAAAACAAGTTTGTTTATCGAGTAATAAATGTAAGATACAGTTTTATTGCATATAAAGATGTTACGGAAACAAATTTGTTTATCGGGTGATAAATGCAAAAGACAGTTTTTCTGCTTATAAAAATGTTACGGAAACAAGTTTTTTTTATCGATAATAAATGTAAGAGACAGTTTTGTTTTGCATAGAATGATGTTACAGAAACAAGTTTGTTTATCGAGTAAAAAGTGTAAGAGACAGATTTTTTGATTATAAAGATGTTACGAAAACAAGTTTCTTTATCGGGTAATAAATGTAAGAGCCAGTTTTTTCATATAAAGATGTTACTGAATTAAGTTTGCTTATCGGGTTATAAATGTCAGAGACAGTTTTATTGCATATAAAGAAGTTACAGAATCAAGTTTACTTATCGAGTACTAAATTTAAGAAACAGATATTTGTTTATAAAGATGTTGCGGAAACAAGTTTGTTTATCGGGTAATAAATACAAGAAACAGTTTTTTTTGTTAGAAAGATGTTACGGAAACAAATTTGTTTATTGGGTAATAAATGTAAGAGACAGTTTTACTGCATATAGAGAAGTTACGGAAACAAGTTTACTTATTGAGTACTAAATGTAAGCGACAGAATTTTGTTTATAAAGATGTTGTGGAAACAAGTTTGTTTATCCGGTAATAAATATAAGAAACAGTGTTTTTTTGTTATAAAGATGTTACAGAAACAAGTTT
>CM063511.1:50733195-50750695 GCA_032207245.1 Pardosa pseudoannulata | reverse complement strand
TAGTTATCTAAAAAGGAAGCCAATCCGATTAGCATACAAAAGCAGTTTAGTGTGTTAAAAGCATCAGCAGATACTTAAAAAAGACGTGGTTTTAAGCGGATAGCTTTGCATTATACCACATGGGATGGGTTCATTTCACAGTAGAATAAATGGCGAGGAATCCAGTATTTCTTTATCGAATGTCTCAAGTCCCTTTAACAGATTCTGCGTTAAAGTAATTGAAACCGTATTTATAATTTGTATTATTTGTTTATGGATTGAAATGCTATATCATAATCACCACGTGTGTATTTTGACTATCTTTGTAACTCCAAAAAATTATTTAACGATTTCTATATCAATTTTGACCAAGTAAAAAACGGGGTTGAAATAGACCATTTCAATGACATTTTTGTGAATTTTACATATAAGAATCCATGCAATATTAAAAAAGTAACAAATAATTTGGATTATCTTATATATCAAAAAGGAAGAAATCATATGCAACTTTTAAATATAATTTAATTTATCATTTTTTAGAAATATAACTGGTTTTTAAGTATGTATTGTTATTGTATTTTTATATTTATATCAAATTTTATGCTTTGCAGATATTGATGGAGCATGAAAAAATGCTATATCACTGTATATATTAAATCTACATTGTGAGAGTGTTCAGCTATGTTTGACATAAGGTTTGCTAAACTGATTTGCTCGCCGCACTCACACGTTGTGGGTTGAATGCCCAAGTTTTTTTCTCGACTCCAGGAAGCGTGTGGTGTGCCCAGTGAAAATAATTGCACTTAAACTTCACCAAGTTTTGGAGAATTGTTATTGGTCTCCAGGGGACGATTCAGGACCATCCTTGGAGTCCCGGTCCTTCTGGACAGAGCCGGGAAAGGACGCATTGTCTACTGGACAATGGAACAACGAACAGGATAATGGAAAAAATATAAGGTTGCCTGAGAAAAAGAAGGAAAGAAAAGAATGCAGCATTCTCTTCTACATTGGCAATTTTTTTTTGAGGCATAGCACGTGGAGTGCTTCTTTTACCTTTTAATTTTTTTATATATTTTTTTTGGATATTTTCTTGTCGTTTGTTCTAATTTTGAACATTGTAATATAGATCAGTGGTATTATACTATAATTAAAAGCAATATAAAGCACCTTTGGGTTATCAATGTCTTTGAAATAACAATGCAATGTACTACACCACAACATACATATTCTTTAATTATCTTATACAATCATAATATAAAAATATTAATTTCTTAAATCTAACTGAAGTATATAACTAAATTTGAGACATTACACCACATTCTTTTCCGCTTAATGTATAGTTCGTATTCAATCCCATGTAATATCGAAGTGTATAAAGTATTGTATATGTATTACACATGCGATGTACATGGTAGGCCAAGGGTTATGGGGGACTCAAACTGAAGCAACAACCTTTGCAAAATAATGATAAATTAAATATTAATATGCATTTAAGATTACATTGAATATAAACAAATAATTGCATGGTATCTGTAAATTAATATTTTCTGGCATTTCCAGCGAATGATTTTGTTTCTGCAACTGCTAGATACCTAACAACACTATACAAACATGCAATCAAACATATCCTAACACGAGAAAAAACTATTAATATATTATGTAAGATAATTAAGTAGAAGAACTAATACATAAAAGTACTTTTAACTGTAAGTGTTAGATATAAAAAATCAGTTACTGACTTTTACTCACATGTGATTATAAAGAAAAGGATTTTCTCCAAAATGTTTCCAGAAAAACATGCATTTTGATGAAACAAAAACCAAAAAAAGTTTTAAAGTGGTGTATGCCATTTAATAGAAATAGTCATACAAATAAGGTAAAATATTTTGTTGGTTTCTGTGATTATTTACCTTATTTTTAAAGGGAGATCGTTTATAAAACCGGAATATTTAAATTTTAACATTTTACCATCCAGACCGCTGAATTATTGCATTTTGAAATATAAAAGCACTATAAATGATGTTAATGAAGCCAGTAGCTAGGATGAAAGCTATTTGAAATTTTTAAAATTATGCTGTTTAACAGGATTTATTTAAAAGCGTAACTAATACATATAATCTCAAACTATCTCTTCTTATTTGATAAAAATTTCTTTGAAATATTACGATATTAAATATTTAGCTTCCTTTCATCGAGAGAAATAATAATCTATATCCTATACAAAATACTTGGACATTTTGCTAACTTAAGCATCAATCTAGTACTTCAATTCATATTATTTACGCTAGAACATAATTCAGTCTTTCGTTTAAAATTTTCCGCAAGCATATAAAACGTTAGAGTGAAAAGAAAAATACTTACATTTCAACAATGTAATGCAATATTTTAAACATCTGGGATCAAAATTTGAAAAAAAAGATAAATAAATGTCTTCTTTATTGGAAGTTTAATATCCTTCAAAAATATTATTCTTTTATGAGAGAATTTTCAAATTAGTTTCAATACTTAGATATATTACGACCGAAGAATGCAAGTAACGTATCAATGACAGCTCTCGTTTTATTTGTTATGAAAATAGAAGAATAAAAAAGGATCTTAAAATTTGTGATTTTATCCCTTTTTCTGTTTCTTTGTATAAATTAATGTTTGTTTTTACGTTAAAGTCTTTAACACCCAAAATCACGTTTGCAGTCAAAGACACGTATTTACAAGTACGGGGTTAAAAAATTATAAAAGGATTTGAGTGAATAATACATAAGGTAGGCAGGGTAAAAAAATTGAAGTTAATAATATACATCATGGCAAGATAAATTAAAAAAAAGTATCTGAATGTAGCATACGGTATGAGAAACGGGAAATTATAACCTAGGAAATTTAAAATGATTTGAATGAATAATACATATGGTAGGCAGGATAAAAAATTGAAGGTAATAATATACATCATGGCAAGACAATTTAAAAAAAAAAGTATGCGAATGTAACATACGGTATAAGAAAAGGGAAATTATAAACTAGGAAATTATAAAATGATTTGAGTAAATAATACATTTGGTAGGCAGGATAAAAAGATTAAAGTTAATATTATACATCATGGCAAGAAAAATTTTAAAACATTATCTGAATGTAGCATACGTTATGAGAAATGATAAATTATAAACGAGGAAATTTAAATGGATTTGAGTGATAATATATATGGTAGGCAGGATAAAAAGATTGAAGGTAATAATATACATCATAGCAAGGCAAATTTTAAAAAAAGTATGTGAATGCAACATGCGGTATGAGAAATGGGAAATTATAAATTAGGAAATTATAAAACGATTTATGTTAATAATACATATGGTAGGCAGGATAAAAAGATTGAAGTTAATAATATACATCATGGCAAGACAAATTTAAATAAAAGTATGTGAATGTAACATAAGGTATAAGAAAAGGGATATTATAAACTAGGAAATTATAAAATGATTTGAGTGAATAATACATATGGTAAGCAGAATAAAAAAGATTGAAGTTAATAGTATACATCATGCAAGACAAATTTAAAAAAAATTATGTGAATGTAACATACGGTATAAGAAAAGGAAAATTATAAACTAGGAAATTATAAAATGATTTGTGTGAATAATACATATGGTAAGTAGAATAAAAAGATTGAAGTTAATAATATACATCATGGCAAGACAAATTTAAAGAAAGTATCTGAATGTAGCATACGATAAGAGAAACGGGAAATTATAAACTAGGAAATTTAAAATGATTTGAGTGAATAATACATACGGTAGGCAGGATAAAAAGATTGAAGTTAATAATATACATCATGGCAAGACAAATTTTAAAAAAATATTTGAATGTAACATACGGTATAAGTAAAGGGAAATTATAAACTAGGAAATTATAAAATGACTTGAGTAAATAATACATATTGTAGGAAGGATAAGAAGATTGATGTTAATAATATACACCATGGCAAGACAAATTATAAAATAAGTATGTGACTGCGACATGAGGTATAACAAACAGGAAATTATAAACTAAGAAATTGTAAAATGATTTGAGTGAATAATACATATGGTAGGCAGGATAAAAAGATTGAAGTTAATATTATACATCATGGCAAAACAAATTTTAAAAAATTATCTGAATGTAGCATACGTTATGAGAAACGAGAAATTATAAACTAGGAAATTTAAATGGATTTGAGCTTGGTTTGGTTTGGAGCACTACGGTCTACTGTTTTGCACACGAGGGCTAATGAGGCCGGGACCTACTGTTTAAAGCCGATTCCGAACGGCTACGAACATCCATGCCATAGTGGGATTCGAACCCACGAACTCCGGTACCGATGATCAGCGCCCTAACCAATCGGCCAGCGTTCGGCTAAATGGATTTGAGTGATAATACATATGGTAGTCAGGATAAAAATGATTGAAGTTAATAATATACATCATGACAAGACAAATTTAAATAAAAGTATGTGAATGTAACATACGGTATAAGAAAAGGGAAATTATAAACTAGGAAATTATAAAATGATTTGATTTAATAATACATACGGTAGGCAGGATAAAAACGATTGAAGTTAATAGTATACATCATGCGAGACAAATTTGAAAAAAATTATGTGAATGTAACATACCGTATAAGAAAAGCTGCAACTAAAATAGTGGAAAGTGTCCAATGGCAGTCAAAAGACTTTAATAATTCTACTGCAAAAACACAGAGCTCGGCGAGCCCAAGCAGAAAGAGAGGATGTTGTTATATCTGTACTTCAGACAATACATTTCAAAAGGTATGCATGAAGTGTAAAAATAACATGGCTATTATATTATGGCTTCATGAATGTGCTCAGCTTACTATTCTGTGAGCTATATTTATTTTTTGTTTTGGTTGAAACGTAAGCCTATTTGTAAATAAATAGTTCACTTTATCTGTGTTTGGGTGTTTTTGGACTCTAATGCTAAAATACACAGTTTTGGAAAAAAAAACCATTTTCTCTTTGTAATATGAAGCATATACATATTTTTTAAAATATACATGTAATTAATACAAAACCATATTTGTAGAAGAGATGTGCTCCCACGACAAGAAGCTGCAACTAAAATAGTGGAAAGTGTCTAGGGTAGTTAAAAGAATTTGGAAATTAGTTTAACTGCTTAAACAAATGGAAACAGAAAGAAATGGCGCTGTAATATCTGTACATGAGACAATACATTTCAAAATGTATGCATAAAGTGTAAAATGAACATGGCTATTATATTGTGGCTTCATGAATGTGCTTGGCTTACTATTCTGTGAGATATATTTGTTTTTTGTTTTGATTGAAACGGAAGAATACATGTAAAAAATAGTTCACTTAATCAGCGTTCGCGTGTTTTTAGGCTCTAATGCTAAAATACATAGATTTGAAAAGAAAAAGATCAATTCCCTCTTTGTAATGTGAAAAATATACATATTTTTATAAATATTTTGAAAACTATACATGTCCTGAATACAAAACCATATTTGTAGAATATATGCGCTCTCACGACAAGAAGCTGCAATTAAAACAGTGGAAAGCCTTCAAAGGCAGTCAAAATAATTTGGACTGAACTTAGACTGAAATTTTACTGCAAATTTTGGAAATTTTGCGGTTGGAAATTTTACTGCACAAACACAGAGCTTGGCGAGCACAAACAGAAAGAGAGGGTGATGTTATATCTGTATCTGTACTTGAGACAATACATTTGAAAATATATGTATGGAATGTAAAAATATCATGGTTATTATATTGTGGCTCCATCAATGTACTCAGCTTAATATTCTGTAAGATATATTTGTTTTTTTTATTTGATTGAAACGTAAGCTTACTTGTAAATAAATAGTTCACTCTATATGTGCTTGGGTCTTTTTGGACCCTAATGCTAATATGCATAGATTTGAAAAGAAAAAGCCCAATTTCCTTTTTGTAATAAGAAAAATATAGATATTTTGAAAAATATACATGTCCTTAATACAAAACCATATTTCCAAAAGAGATGTGCTACCACGACAAAAAGCTGTAACTAAAACAGTGGAGAGTGTCCAAGGCAGTCAAAAGACTTTGGAAATTCTACTGCAAAAACACAGAACTCTGCGAGCACAAACAGAAAGAGAGGACGTTGTTATATCTGTACTTGAGACAATACATTGTGACTTCATGAATATGCTCAGGTTACTATTTTGTGAGATATATTTGTTTCTTGTTTTCATTGAAACGTAAGCCTACTTGTAAATAAATAGTTCACTTTCTCTGTGCCTGGGTCTTTTTCGACCCTAATGCTAAAATACATAGATTTGAAAAGAAAAAGAACAATTTCTTCTTTGTAATTTGAAAAATATACATATTTTTTTTAAATATTTTTAAAATTTATACATATCATTAATACAAAACCATATTTGTAGAAAAGATGTGCTCCCACGACAAGAACCTACGACTAAAATAGTGGAAAGTGTCCAGGGGCAGTCCAAAGATTCCGACTGCCTTTGGAAACTGCAAAAACACACAGCTCGGCGATCAAAAACAGAAAGAGAGGACGATGTTATATATGTATTTCAGACAATAAATTTCAAAATGTATCCATGAAGTGTGGTAAATACATATGCAAGTCTCACTTGAATCACGTATGTACAAAATGCACTTCTACAGTTGCTAAGTGAGGGATATTTTACTACAGTGAAAATATGGTCATAAAGCAGGTAACTTAAATTTATGATATAAAAATGTAAAAGAATATATGTATTCTTTTTTGTATAAATTACTACTAGTATTTTCTAAAATCGAATATATTTGATAAGTCTAATAAAATTTGTACTATATAATTCAAACTTAAATTTCTTTTGTGTGAAAAGTTGGAGTTATTTTTTGCATTATTTTTTGAATTAAATATTGATAAATATGCCTAAAGATACTGTGTTTTATATTGGATACTTTCTCAAAGACATAAAAAATTGTTGCACTGATTTTTTAACAAAATAAAATAAAAATATAGTTAATAATAGAAATAAGAAACATTGTCTACTTTTGTACCCAAGCAGTGTGTATAGACGAAATGAAGTAGAGTTAAATATTATTAGCATAAAATGATCCTAATAATGAATTATATGTAAAACAGCGACGATAACAATAATTAATGTTTTCTGGGGGTAACTTAAGTATACATTTTTATCCCTTGAATATAATTCTCCTGCTTTTTCATTGGTTTTGCACGGTGATAGGTAGTAAGATGCATATTAATATAAATATTCTACTCTTATATTTAGAAGCAAAATTTCCTATGGGTTTAGAGAGGGTAACATTTATAAACATCATTAGTATTTAAAACTATTTTCTTATTAAATATACCCGATACTGAATCTTCATATTTAAATCCTTGGTGCACGTTAGAAAAATATGCTTTGGATGAAAGCTTCTAAAGTGGTAAGAATATTGAAGTAGAATTTAAAATTGGATTATCTTATAAACTGCTTACATTTTAACAGTTTGTATTAAGTCTAATCCTTCTGAAAGATTATGGATTTGTAAACAGGAGATGATATTTCAATGCGAAAGTTTACATTAAGTTCATTATAGGTATTTTAATAATCTTTTCAAAAATGTACGTCAACATGGAGATTAGCATATCTATTTATGACAAGTATTTCTCCCTTTAACAATGTTATCTAGCATTTAAGCAGGAAATATTTCAATTAATAATTTCCACCTGTATATGTTGTCAGTTGTTCTTAAAAGGATATTGGAATTATTTATATGATAAAGCATGTTTATTATTTTAGAGCGACGATTTAAATAGTTAAGAGAATACGATGTTTAAGATGATTATTAAATGACTTAGTAAATCAGCAACCTTTCAGTTCTGAAATATTTGTCTAGTATTTAAGATTATTTAAACAACCCTTTGTTACCGTGCTGAAAATAGCTTTACTGTTTATGTAAGGAGATAAAATATTATGCAAGGTAAATAAAACTTACTAATCGGTTTTAAATTTATATGAAATTACGCAAAACTTTGATTGAACATTTATTTTCTTCATCTCCATGAATCTATCATATAATAAATCTACATTTTCTAGGAAATAATTAGAAATTATTCTGAGAGTTCCTTCAATATATCATTCAATTGAAACTTTTATTATTATTAATCATTTCCTTGAATAAGAAATCAAAAACTGAATCGATTTTTAAATAATCAACTGAAACCCTCATCATTATAACCTTTTTTGCTACTTTTAAAATAAATGGCTCTTTTAGGGTCATTTATGAAATTTAAATTTTTAACCTATTATACCTCTTTAATGTGGTAATGATCCTAGCACATTTTTTTCCTTTTCAATTCTTTTATTATCTCAGCCTGTTCTTATGGGCTACCTTATTACCTTACATGCAGTAGATATTAGATTATTTGCAAGGCCAACAAAACGTACTAATCGGTTTTTCATATATGTGACTTATCTAAAAGCAAGAAACGTGAAATTACACAAAAGTTTCATTGAACATTACTTTTCTTCCTCTCCGTGAACCTAGCATATAATAAATTTATAATTTCTAGGAAATAATTAGAAATCATTTTGAGATGATTTTCTTTCTTCATTAGATTATTCAATTGAAACTTTTATTAATATTAATAATTTCTTTGAATAAGCGGTCAAAAGCTGAATCAATTTTCAATAACTAACTGAAACACCTTTCTCATAATTTTTTTGCTACTTTTAAAATAAATGGTTCTTTTAGGGTCATTTATGAAATTTAAATTTTGAACCTCATTGTACCTCTTTAATTTGTTAACGATCCTTGCACTTTTTTTCCTTTTCAATTCTTTTATTACCTTAGCCTGTTCTTATGGGCTACCTTATTACCTTACATGCAGTAGATATTAGATTATTTGCAAGGCCAACAAAACATACTAATCGGTTTTTCATATATGTGACTTATCTAAAAGCAAGAAACGTGAAATTACACAAAAGTTTCATTGAACATTTATTTTCTTCATGAACCTATCATATAATAAATTTACATTTTCTAGGAAATAATTAGAAATCATTCTGAGATTTCCTTCAGTAGATATTCAATTAAAACTTTTATTGATATTAATCATTTCCTTGAATAAGAGGTCAAAAGATAAATCAATTTTCAATAATGAACTGAAATCTTCATCATTATAATTTTTTTGCTACTTTTGAAATAAATGGTTCTTTTAGGGACATTTACAAAATTTAAATTTCGGAACTCATTATGCCTCTTTAAAGTGTTATCAATTCTAGAATTTTTTCTTTCCTTTTTAATTGTTTTATTTCCTCAGGCTGTTCTACAGACTACCTTAATCCCACATGCAGTAGATATAAGATTATTATGCAAATAATCTTATATCTACTGGCAACAAAACGTATTAATCTGTTTTTCACATATGTGACTTATCTGAAAGCAAGAAACGTGAAATTACACAAAAGTTTCATTGAACATTAATTTCTTTCATCTCTGTGAACCTAGCATATAATAAATCTACAATTTCTAGGAAATAATTAGAAATCATTCTGAGATTTTCTTCAATAGATTTTTCAATTGAAACTTTTATTAATATTAATCATTTCCTTGAATAAGAGGTCAAAATCTGAATCAATTTTCAATAATGAACTGAAACTCTTATCATTATAATTTTGTTTGCTACTTTTAAAATAAATGGTTCTTTTAGGGACATTTATGAAATTTAAATTCTGTTACTTCTTATACCTCTTTAATGTGTTAACGATCTTACAACTTTTTTTACTTTTCAATTCTTTTATTACCTCAGCCTGTTCTTATGTGCTAACTTATTACCTTACATGCATTAGATATACGATTCTTTGCAATGCCAAAAAACGTACTAATCTGTTTTTTTTTATATATGTGACGTATCTAAAAGCAAGAAACTTGAAATTACACAAAAGTTTCATTGAACATATATTTTCTTCATCTCCGTGAACTTAACATATAATAAATCTAAATTTTCTAGGAAATAATTAGAAATCATTCTGAGATTTTCGTCATTAGATTATTCAATTGAAACTTTTATTAATATTAATCATTTCCTTGAATAAGAAGTCAAAAGATGAATCAATTTTCAATAATGAACTGAAACTATTATCATTATAATTTTTTTGCTACTTTTTAAATAAATGTTACTTTTAGGGACATTTACGAAATTTAAATTTGGTACTTCTTATACCTCTTTAATGTGTTAACGATCTTAGCACTTTTTCTTTCTTTTTCAATTCTTTTATTACCTCAGCATGTTCTGATGGGTTACCTTATTCCCACATGCAGTAGATATAAGGTTATTTGATACTGAATTTATAGACTTTCTTTGCATTTACCTCTTAACGGTTATTACACTTTATCATCATAACTGAATTGAGTAAAGAAAGTTTCGCTTTTGAATTATAAGGGAAGAAATTACAGAAATGAGTTACATTTATTCTTCTTATATTATTTTTCTGAAAAATGGTTAAAATTTTCTTTTAATGGAGAAAATGGTCTTAAATCCTGATTTATATAATGATTTATATCCTTCCTTTATCCTCAATATGATTCTGATACATTTCCATACAGAATAAACGATGTCATTATTAAGGCGATGGTTACTGTTAAAAACCGTTTATATAAAGTGCTAATCCTGGTTTATAAAATGATTTATATCCTTGATTTATTCTCATTATACTACTGACACATTTCCATATAGAAAAAACTATGTCATTATTAAGGGGATAATTAACGTTACAAAGCGTATTTATAAAGTACTAATCCTGATTTTTAAAATGACTTATATCCTCGATTTGTCCTCGCTATATTTCTGATAATTCTCCCTACAGAATAAACGATGACATTATTAAGTGGGTGAATTATGTTACAAAACGTTTTTATAAAGTACTAATCCTGATTTATAAAATTATTTATATACTTGCTTTATCCTCACTATGGTTTTGATACGTTTCTATAGAGAATAAACGGTGTCATTATTAAAGGCTTGATTAATGTCCCAAAACGATTTTATAAAGTACTAATCGTGATTTTAAAAATGCTTTATATCCTTGAATTATGCTCACTATACTTCTAATATATTTCCCTACAGAATTAACGATGTCATTATTAAGGGGATGATTAATGTTACAAAGCGTATTGATAAAGTACAAATCCTGATTTATAAAATGATTCATATACTTGATTTATCCTCACTGTACTTCTAATACCTTTCCTTACAGAATAAACGATGTCATTATTTAGGGGATAATTAACGTTACAAAGCGTGTTGATAAAGTACAAATCCTGATTTATAAAATGACTTATATCCTTGATTTATCCTCGCTATACTTCTAATACATTTCCCTACAGAATAAACAATGTCATTATTAAGGGGATCATTAACGTTACAAAGCGTGTTGATAAAGTACTAATCTTGATTTATAAAATGATTCATATCCTTGATTTATCCTCACTATACTTCTGATACCTTTTCATACAGAATAAACGATGTCATTATTAAGGGAAATGATTAATGTCACAAAGTGCTTTTATAAAGTACTAACTTAAAATTTAAAAACTTAATAAAAATATGCATGAAATATAGAGTAATTAATCACATTAAAACTTTATTAAATTGGTTTTCTAATGGTCACATTTAGAAAGTTCCTTTTTTTGTAGAAACGTTTAGTTAATTTTTAAAATTGTCCTTCCTTTTTAACATTTCATACGTTCCAAGAAAATGTTTACTTACACCTAATAAGTATTTAAATAAATATGGGTATCAGTTTAAATTTTGACATAATTAGATTATATAATTCATTATTAAGCTGTAAAATTACAATTTATTTTAAGAAATTACAGTGTACAGATATAAAAGTGTAACGTTTGTACAAAAGAATACCATATTATGTTCAAAACAAATTTTTAGTTAATCAAATAGTAAAGGTTGTAGCAGAAATCGTATATTATGCACTAGTAACGTTTTGAAACTATCAGATTATTCTTAATAAATAAATTATTTGAAAACATACCTAATTTCTATTTTTTAACTCAAGAATTAATTTCATTCTGCTGCATTATTTATGTTACAATGTGCAAGAAGACTAATTTAATAAAATACAAACACGATTTGAACCATCCAATGTCCTTTTAAAATATCAAATTTTAAAAAGTGTAAAAAATTTTCTATATTAGAATAGTTTTGATAATATTTAGTTTGGACTGATTTTATGTGCTACGGATTACACTACAAAAGAAACGTTTGATTGCAAAAATTATTTTCTGTAATGTACGTCAAGTTTGATTTATAGTAAGTGAAACAAAATACAAATCATTAATCAAAGTCAACTTATATAAGACCATTATTTTTTCTTCAATGTGTATAAATGGTCTATCTATGCACATTGAAATACGTTTCGCAAAAATTTTATGTCAATAAAAATTATTTATTTAAGTATCTCATATAGGCTCCTATAATTGTCTTGAAAAAATAGACTTATTTAATTTAGTGTAGTTATTATCTAAAAACTAAAAAATACATTATATCTATCTAATTTCTAAGTTATAAAACTATTCATGAACTAATATACTTTTTACCAAGTTATAAAAATTAGGAAAAAATATAGTCATTTAAGAAAAATAAAAGAGATTTTTTTTAATTACCAGAATTGATAGAATCTTGCATAATTAAAAATTGATAAAACACTATTTAATGAATGAAAATCGGAGTTGCAATCTAAAAAAAGGGGGTTGCTTATGTGACTTTGCACCCTCTCTAGGTACGCCTCGGTTCCTAAAATAAAACAGCCTTACAGTTCCCGAATGAAGCCTTTACACACACACACACACACACACACACACATATATATATATATATATTATATATATATATATATGTATACACATGTGTATACCTACACATACATATACACACATGCACACGCATACACACACATACATGCACAGATACACACATACACACACATATATATATGTGTGTGTATGTGTGTATAGATACACATACATATATATACATATATATACATACATATACATACATATATACAGGGTGAGTCTAAATTGTTACAAGAGATGTAAATACCATTCATAACACAGGTTATGGAATAAAATATTTTAAGAAATGGCTCACAATCATTTGAGATAAAGTCTCAGAGCTTAAAAGTTATGAAAACCTACTTTTGTCTACAAATAAGTATTATACTATAAGTATTCCTACTTTTTTTCGATTAAATAAACGTTTTCGACTTGATACAATTATTTCACCATTAGAAGCTTTAGTTGTCTTTACTATCAATAGCAGTATTTTATTTCTATTGACTTTTACTTATCTCAGTCTCTATTTTCATATTCAGTAGCAAGACATCATAAAAAAATTAATGGTATATCACTGACTTTATGCCATTAGCAAAAAAGAAAATATCATACACAATAATAATACTTCCTCCTTTGTCATGGACATATATTAGGCGAATAAAGAAGTAAACTCTGTTTTATGCGGTTTCCAGAGTATATAAAAAATATCGGGTGAGTAGTTCATGGATCATTTCAATAGATTAATGAGAAATCATTTCACTTTATGTCACAAAGGATGCCATAAAAGGGTTTTGCGTTCTGAGGAAGGGATCTTTTTAGTTTCTATAAAATTCTCAAGCTTTGCGATTCTTGTCTGCGCTGGTTTTTATAATAAGGGCAAGAAACATGTATGGATAACCTACCCTAATGTAAAGAAAATCATATTGTAATATTTTCTCTTTCTCAAATTTTGAATTACTTAGATTAGGTATATAAAATTTTAAAGTAATACTCTTAGATATGCATTGGAAAATATTATTTTAGATTACGGATTCAAACGCTAGAAATCCTTAAATTATCTCATATAAGCACCTATAATTGTCATAAAAAATAGTCTTATTTAATTTAGAGTTGTCATTATGTAAAAACTAAAGAATATTTTATATCTATCTAATTCCTAAGTTGTAAAACTATTCATGAACTAAGATACTTTTTACCAAAATATAAAAATTAGAAAAATATAGCCATTTAAGAAAAATAATAGAGATAGTTCAAATACAAAATTTTTTACTTACCAGAATTGATAGAATCTGGCATCATTGAAAATTGATAAAATACCATTTAATGATTGAAAAAAGCTGTTTAATAGAAAGGGGGGGTATGTCCCTTTGCACCCCATCTGTGTACGCCTCTGTTCCTAAAATAATACTGCCATACACTAACCAAAGGAAGCCTGTATACACACATACATATGTATATATACACATGTGTATACCTAGACTCATACACACATATACACATACATACATATACATACACACATACACATATATTCATATATATATATATATATATATATATATATATATATATATATATATATATATATATATATATATATATATATATATATATATATATATATATATATATATATATATATATATATATATATATATATATATATATATATATATATATATATATATATATATATATATATATATATATACATACATACATACATATACACAGGGTGAGTCTAAACTGTTACAAAAGATGTAAATACCATCCATAACACAGGTTATGGAAAACATATTTTAAGAAATTGCTTAAAATCATTTGAGATAACGTCTCAGAGCTTAAAAGTTATAAAATTATACTTTTATCTACCAATATGTGCTCTAATCCACACATTTTTCGAATAAGGAAAAGTTTTCGAATTGATACAACTACTTTTCAGTCGCTAGAAGCTTTAGTTGTCTTTACCATCAATAGCAGCATTTTATTTTTAATGACAATAACTGACTTCGACTTACCTCACTTTTCTATTTTCATATTCAGTAGCATGACATCATAAAAAAATGAATGGTATATCACTGACTTTATGCCATTAGCAAAAATGAAAATATCATACACAATGATAATACTTCCTCCTTTGTCATGGACATATATTAGGCGAATAAAGAAGTAAACTCTATTTTATGTGGTTTCCAGCGTATATAAGAAAACGTAGGGTGAGTAGTTCATGGATCATTTCCCTAGATTAATGAGAAATCATTTCACTTATATGACAAAGAATGCCATAAAAGGGTTTTGCGTTCTAAGGGAAGGGATGGTTTTATTTTCTATAAAATTCTCACGCTGTGCGTTTCTTTTCTGAGCTGGATTTTTGTAATAAGGGCAGAAACTTGTATGGATAACCTACCCTAATCTAAAGAAAATCATATTTTTATAAGTACTCTTTCTCAAATTCTGAATTACTTAGATTGGGTATATATTATTAAAAAACCTATTAGATATGCATTTGAAAATGTTATTTTAGGTTATGGATTCAAACACCAGTTACCCCCTCTGTTAAATTATTTCATATAGGCATCTATAATTGTCATGAAAAAATAGACTTATTTAATTTAGTGTTGTTAATACGTAAAGACTAAAGAACATATCATATCTATCTAATTTCTACGTTGTAAAACTATTCATGAAATAATATACTTTTTACCAAGTTATAAAAATTAGTAAAAATATAGCCATTTAAGAAAAATAGTAGAGATAGTACAAAAACAAACTTTCTTAATTATCAGAATTAATAAAATCCGGCTTCATTGAAAATTGATAAAAAACCATTTAATGATTAAAAAACGCAGTTGCAATTTTAAAAAAGGAGGTTGCATATGTCACTTTGCACGCCCTCTGGGAATGCCTCTGTTCCTAAAATAAAACGTTCATACACTACTTAAATTAAGCCTTTATACACACATTCGAATATATATATATATATATATATATATATATATATATATATATATATATAATATATATATATATATATATATATATATATATATATATATATATATATATATATATATATATGTATATATATATATATATGTATATATATATATATATATATATATATGTATATATATATATATATATATATATATATATATATATATATATATATATATATATATATATATATATATATATATATATATATATATATATATGATGAGTCTAAACTGTTATAAGATATGTAAATACCATGACAAAGGTTATGGACTAAAAGTTATATAAAAATACTTTTATTTACCAATACGTGCTCTAATCCACATTTTTTCTAGTAAGTAAAAGTTTTTGACTTGTCATAACTACTTATTAGTTTTGTTAATAGATAGAAGTTTTAGTTTTCTCTATTATCAATAGCAGCATTATATTTTTAATGACAATAACTGACTTTGACTTATCTCACTGTTTCTATTTTCATATTCAGTAGAATGACATCATAAAAAATGAATGGTATATCACTGACTTTATGCCATTAGCAAAAATGAAAATTTCATACACAAGAATATAACTTTCTCCTTTGTCATGGACATATATTATGCGAATAAAGAAGAAAACTCTATTTTATGCGGTTTCCAGCGTATATAAAAAAATCGGGTGAGTAGTTCATGGATCATTTCCCTAGATTAATGAGAAATCATTTCACTTTATATCACAAACGATGCCATAAAAGGGTTTTGCGTTCTAAGGGTAGGGATGGTTTTAGCTTCTAAAAAATTCTCACGCTGTGCGTTTCTTCTCTGATCTGGGTTTTTGTAAGAAGGGCAGAAACATGTATGTTTGATTTACTCTAATGTAAAGAAAATCATATTGTAATATGTACTTTTGTCAAATTCTGAATTACTTAGGTAATGTATATAAGATTTAAAAAATACTATCACTTTTGCATTTGATATATTACTTTAGATTATGGATTCATACACTATTAACATGTTTTACGAACTAAAATATTTGCATAAGAATCAAACGGAAGTATTTAATAAGTAGAATTATTTTAATAAGTAAAATGTTTATTTTAATAATTGAAATGAAAGTTTAACTAACAAAATTAGAGTACAATACCATAATAAAATGGGAGATAAAACATTTAAACTTTAAAATATTAATTAAATTATTATTAACAATCACAACATTAGTCACAATGTCCAACGTATTCGTTATTTAAATATCTAAATATTTACGTAATCGGTTTCCGACTTTATCCAATTGAACGATAGAGTCTTTATATATATATATATATATATATATATATAATATATATATATATAAATATATAATATATATATATATATATATATTTAAATATATATATATATATATATATATATATATATATATATATATATATATATATATATATATATATATATATATATATATATATATATATATATATATATATATATATATATATATATATATATATATATATATATATATATACATATATATATATATATATATATATATATATATATATATATGTATATATATACATACATATATATATATATATATATATATATATATATATATATATATATATATATACATATATATATATATATATATATATATATATATATATATATATATATATATATATATATATATATATAT
>CM063511.1:50708195-50710695 GCA_032207245.1 Pardosa pseudoannulata | reverse complement strand
CTTGGAAAAGAATTACACAGTTGCAATATATTTTTTAAATTGTCATTTTATTACTTCGCAACTTTTATTTAAATTATTCAATACCAAAAATTTAAAATAAAAATATTAAAAAATATATTCCTTAAATCACTATTTCATTAAATTTCAAAGTGTCAGGTACACTATGATTTAGTTTATTTGTAAACATGTAAGGAATCTTAAAACAATAATAACTGATACATGAAATAATTGGATTTTGGAAGGATGTAAAATCCAATTTAATGAGAAAATTTTATAGGATTTTATTAGTGAATTTTATAATTTGATTTGAAGCAATTTCAGTTTAGTAACTAAATCATGTAACTTTAACATTAAAACCTAAAAATTTCTATTATCCGACTCTCAAAGTTTTAAAAATTAAACATAAAGCCATGTCTGATTACATTTCATCATAATTGCCATGACTTTTGAGAATTAAAATATAAAATAACTTGTATGCTGTTTGTATATATTTCAAAGAAATAACAGTCCTGTTTTGAAAATGTATAATTAGATTTTAAGTAATTTACTATTCCAACTGAAACATTTATTTGAAACTTTAAAAAAATTGTATTTTCAGAAGGTCGAATAATTATATGTGAAATATAAAGCCGTGGCTGATTGCATTTTACCAAAATACGCATAACTTTAGAATATTATGTTATAAAAATACGATACGTACACATTGAATGTAAGCAATCAATGTATGTAATTATTCAATTTCACATTCGTATACAGACGTCCCAAAGATGTTAGAAATATTTAGGGTACTAGCCAGCCGTGCTAGAGTTTGTGGGTTTGAAACAAACTGTGACATGGATGTTCGTAGCTGTTTTGAATCGGCTTAGTAGGTCCCGTCTCATTAACCCTCGTGAGGCAAAAAGTAGACCGTAGCAATCCGAACCAATCTCATACATGTTTATTGTAAGTTTAAAAAAGTAGAGAAACCAAGAACATAGTATTTTCATTATTATTTCAATACTACTCACATATTTATGTAAATGAACTATACACACTGTAATTATTCATTATTGGAAGCTTAATATTTTATTTTAATCATTAAAATTTACAATTATTATGGGTTTTTTTATCAATAAAATTATATTAAAACAGTTTCACATTTTAGCAGTAATTTTAAACTGTTGGTGTATGTGTTGACCTACTGGCTTAGTGGTTAAGTCCTACGTTTCCCACGGTGGAGTCTACGGATTCAAGGATTGCTTGAGTTTGTCCTGTATCTTAGATGAAGTCAATCTTTTGTAATGGAGCTCATATCGAATGGTATCCAATCTTATATTTTATCTAAGTCCTTTGCGTTCTTAGGACATTCAACTTGTATGGGAGAGTCCACGAGTTAAAGACTTGCACAAGGTTTCATTTTATCTAAGTAGTAGTCGGTCTTTTGCCTGCAATGGATCTTATTTTGAAAGGCACGACAGCCTTACCGTTTAACTAAGTCTTAAGAGTTGTTACAGCATTCAACTCATGCGGTGGAGTTTGCGGTTTCAAGACTTTTGTAGCAAAAGTCGGTCTTTTGCCTGCAATGGAGCTCATATCGAAATATCTCCCTTAAATTTTATCTAAGTCTTTTGCGTTGTTAGAGCATTCATTTCGTATGGTAGATTCTGCGGGTTTAAGACATGTGTGAGGTTTGATTGTATCTTAGATGTCGGTCTTTTGTCTGCAATGAATCTCATCTTGAAAGGCACCCCATCCGTACCGTTTAACTGAGTTTTTGCGTTGTTAGATCATTCATCTCGTATGGTAGATTGGTTTGCTTTGGTTTGGAGTGCTATAGTCTACTTTTTGAAACACGAGGGCTCACTCGTATGGTAAAATCTGTAGTTTTAAGACATGCGTGAGGTTTAATTCTATCTTAGAAATAGGTCTTTTGTCTGCAGTGGATCTCATCTTTAAAGGCACCCCAGCTTTAGCGTTTAACTGAGTCTTTTGCGTTGTTAAAGTATTCATCTCATATGGTAGAATCTGTGGGTTTAAGACTTGCGTGAGTTTTGATTGTATCTTAGAAGTCTGTTTTTTGTCTGCAATGGATTTCATCTCTAAAGGCACCCCAACCTTACCGTTTAATCCTCTACGTTTTCTTCACTGATCATTTTATGCGTGATGCTTTTTTTTTATTATTCAGCAAATGAAATATTGAACAAAATGAACTTTAACACGAATACACAATATAAATTATTCATTTATAAATGCCGCAATAAATTTTTATGTGTTAGCTGGCCCTTTTATAAACTGGTGAGTTATTTTAGTGTAATGATATTTTAGTGGATGGTATAAAAAACTTTTAGGGAAAATTACCACAAGAGATTATGTTGAAATATACATACATTACACTAATTTTGAAAAGTTCAGAAATTTGTGTATTAAATATTAATAATACTCAAGTCAATGTTGTTATATTTCACTTTTTTGCTATCGATCATTAAGGCTCTTCATTTTTGTTGCGTGGCTGCATAACTAC
>CM063511.1:50690695-50703195 GCA_032207245.1 Pardosa pseudoannulata | reverse complement strand
AGACAATAAAAACTAGTTTTTACATTATTAGTTTTATGATTGCTCTTTTTATTTTTTATAATGTAAAAATAATTCGAAAAAATTTAAACTATATACTAATATTTCTATTTTCATATTTACGATACTATTATAAATTTATCCAGTAAAAAATATATTTTTTGTTTACAAAAATCTTATGATTGTAATTTTTTTTATTCCTATTATATATTTGATTATATATTGCAATATAAAATGCAAAAAGTAGGTTAAAAAATCTCATTTCAATATATAAGCGTGAAAGAAATATAAATGGTTATGAATTTCCTAACACTCTACGGTTAATTTTAATCATCGACAAATGACAGTAATTGTAAGGATGTCTTAAAGATCGAGTTACTTTTCCAGTATTTCTAATGGCCTTCTCAAGGGTAATATTGAGAAAAAGGCAAGCAAGGGCATCATCCTGTCTCAAACCTCTTTCGGTTATTATAAATAAATAGGGCTTATAAAGATAGTAACTTACTACTGAAATCGTACACGGACACATGTAAAGTTGTAATATGAATCACACATAGAATACTGGAATCACTTCGTCCAATGTTCAACTGTACAAAATATCCCCTGAGGAATTTCTTGTTGTGTTTTGCATAATAAATTATAAATTTTGTACATATTTTCTACACCTAGTGATCTTTAAAGTTCTTTTATTCTATTCAATTTAGTCAATATATGTATTACCTTCATTATACATGTATAATTTTTGCTTAAATTTCTAACCTAAAAGTTTTACGACCTTTCTAGAAAAATACCAGTTAAATTATAAAACATGCGTAAACCCATATATTTAGTTGGTATAAGGTCGCTATACATCTGTGATCAAGTGTAGTTCAGATTTTAAAAATAATAAATGCATTCTTTATATATGTATAATTCTTGGTTAAATTTCTTACCTAAAGGTTTTACTACTTTTCTAGAAAAATACCACTTAAATTATAAAATATTCGTAAGCCCATATGGTCAATTCATAAGGCCACTATATACCTTTGATCAAGTGTAGTTCAACTTTTAAAAATAATAAATACTTTCATTATATATGTATAATTCTTGCTCAAATTTCTAACCTAAAAATTTCACTACCTTTCTAGATAAATGCCACTTAAATTATAAAATATATGTATGCCCATATATTGATTCGATAAAAGGTCATGTACCACATACACTTGTGATCAACTATTTGACATTTCCGCTTTTAAAAATGATAAAAACAATGTAAAAGTATTGTCGCAGTAGATAGTATCTAGTATCCGCACAATGAATAATGACTCTTGAAGGAAATTTCGGCAACAGAGAATATTCCCAAAAGGAGGTGTTACCCGAAAGGAATAACATTTTATAGTAGTTACTTGTAACAACAGTAATTAGTGGTTGTGGAAAGAGTTGGATCTAATTAGGGATAAATCGATACAAAATTCCGGGAATTTTCCCTATTAGCAAGCAGATGCTGTTCGTTTCTGAACTGATAAAAGTATTCAAATATAGTGCATTAAGAAAGACTGTTAATGATCTCACACTTTTCACCAAACTACTTATTTAGTGGTATTGTTGTATTCACAGGTGATCTATTATTGTATATTCGTGCATATATATATATATATATATATATATATATATATATATATATATATATATATATATATATATATATATGTGTGTGTGTGTGTGTGTGTGTGTGTGCATGTGTGTTTGAGAGAGAGAGAGAGTGTGTGTATATGTGTGCAAGTGTCTGTATGTTTGTGTTTGAGTGCATGTGTGTCTGCGTATATGTGTATGTGTGTAGGTGTGTGCATGTACATATTAGAAGTTGATAATGAAAAATGATAAGACTGCAAATCATAGAGATAAAAACAAAGGTTTCAAGATGTAGTGTTTCCAAAGAACTCGGGTAAATACATTAAACTAAATTATGTTTTCTATAAGTAATCTATGAAATAAACGCATATTAGTAGTGTACAATGTAGTAAAAAAGAACAAAATTTAGCAACATTTTATGCTACAACGGGAAATAAATATATGCTAAACAAAAGAATGAAATTGAAACAAAAAAAAGGTAGTGTAACTAAACGCTTATACTGAAAATGTATTGAAAAAAATAATACCATGAAATTTAAGTATTATGAACAACATGAAATGATCTAATAGTAATACCTGAATATTATACCATGACACTCAACCGTTCTTCTATACCTAATTAATTACATATTTTAAATCTAATATGATAATATTATTCATTATGCTGTAATATTATATATATTTCAGACAGGAAAACAATTTTTGGACTCTATTTATCATATTTTCTACCGATATTACATGACCTCTCTTTTCCTTCCACAAAAACATAACCTTCCGAGTGGACAACACAGTACTACCCCATTCATCCCTTTGTACTTATAACACACCGTCTTGTACATATAACACACAGGCGTCGGGTAATTTTATTTTATAATCCTCTGACTTGGGCTGATGGCAGTTAAGCTGCTGATTTTTGGTATTGGAAACCCACTGTGGTATGCTTCTTTGCAGCCTTTCAGAATTGGCTTTAACACTAGAAATGCGGAATGGGTCATTTTAATCCAAAATCAATTCTAACTTTCTTGAAAAGTTTCTGATGGAACTGACAAAAAATTGTTGTTTTTTTCCTAATTCTATACCATTAACCATCTATGAAAATATAGCACGGTAAATACTTCTTAGATTTTGTTTGTTTTTAATACTTGTATCTCAAACTGCAAGATGGGTCATTTTGATCCCATTATAATCTCAAGCACAAATATTGCACTTCATTGTTTCCTAGAATGGGATATACTATTATAGGTTTCTTCACATTGCCCATATGTGAGCATAACCTTATCTCAAGATCAAATGGTCAACTTACATGGACAGAGAGAAGAGTCAGAGGGTTTTTACTGATAACAGCAGGACAGCAGATGATTTTAAATTGTAATATATTATTATTCAATCCCTTGAAAACCAGCACGAACATGCTATATAAATCGACCATTGTGAAAACCATTGCCGTTTACGTCCTCTAGTAATTAAATGTAGCATTTAAAAATTAAAATAAAACGTTCAGATCTCCTATTACACATACTCAACTCTGGTCTCTCAATATCAACCGTATATCATCGCGTGAACCCGACTCTGGATTGATAAGAATGAAAACGCTGCATAGCTTATAGGAGACGTTGGTTGCGAAGGGATTAATGCATTGTAACAATTCAAAACTATAATTACTAATAAATATCATTTCTAAAAAAAAGGAGAGTACTTTTTGTATAACAACACATGTTTATATAAATCGGTGTTAATTTGCCCAAACTGCGGTTTTAGGTATAAGGAAAATGCCGTGAATAAAAAAAAGTAGACCGTAGCTCTCCAAAGCAAACCAAACCAAACATCTGATTTGGATCTTTAACACTAGATTGCCCAAGGTTTTTTAATTTCAATTAGAAAAACAATTATAAAATATAATGACACAATTTCTTTGAATTTGGAGACTTTTTCTATAACATATAAATGGGTTTATGAATAATTGTAGTTACCCTCCTTTATTATATAATATTAAAAATTAATTTTAAACAAATTTCTTTACATATTTGTTATTTTTTCACAATGCAGTCATTTTGACTGTTTTTGGGCAATATAGGTATACAAGAAATCTCGGGAAATCTAGTGTTAATGCTGCTGACTACCTATAAACAGTCAATATCGGGCCATTAACCCTCATAAAAAACCAATTTTCAGTCTCTATTGATATTCAAACTTACGTCCGAATGCCAATAAAGAGCTCATTGCTAAAAGATAATAAATGCAATAGTTTGATTAGGAAATTTCTGTGTATGGAATCCTATCGAAAATCATACACTTTAGTATGAATATCAAAGTATGTTAGGATTGTGTATAAAAGTTATATAAATTTTGTATTTCATCAAATCACTGTAGCCCAAATTTGGAAAAAAACCTAAGAAAAAAATGTTTAAAAAATTAAACAGAACATAAGAAAAAATCAAACAAATGAAAGGAACATAAAATAGGAAAGGATTCATAAATAAGTCCTATGTATACGTATGACTTATTATAGATAGTTTTAGATCAACTTATTAAGTAGAAATCTGTAACATAGTTGTAAATATGGTATAAAACATATTTTTTGTTTTTAAAAATTATTTAACCTATGGAAAGTTTATAATTTTTGGATTATAAATCTATAAGAATATTTTACCCAGATATAGATTAAAATGTACGACAAACAGAGAAAGTATTTTCACCGCTTATATTACTCCAGGCTTACCGCCATTTTTCGGACGTGAGATAATTTCTCGAGATTTATGAGAATCTTCCGGCTCTTATGGCATAAACAATTTAATAAAGGTATGCTAGGGCATGAAAAATGGCTATAGGAAACTTACTCCGAGATATAAGAAATACTTGCTCGTAAGAACAGATAGGTCGGATGAAAATTAATATCAACGATGTGAAAATCATGATTTTTTCTTTTGAACTATTTTGTATATCAGAGTACTGTACAACAAATTTATTTGATAACAGTAATGATTGTTTTTCTTTGAGTTCAGTTCCGAAGAGATTGCAGTTATCTGTAATGTTTCTCTTTTACTGGAAAATATTTGCTTATTTATATAGATTTATGCTTTATTAATACCTATATTTCACATTAAAATATCATATAACGGGATTTAAAGAAATAAAAAAACGAGACTGTTCATGAACTAGATTACAGTAATAAATTGAAAATCACTTCCAAGTCTAAAATGTTAAAGCAATGTTTGATAAATCAATAAATTAACAGAAACGCTTTCTGCAATTTATAAAAAAGTTAAATTTTTTTAACTAGTATTACTTCCCCCTATGCTCTTTGAAATATTTAATCATCACTAACTTATATAATTAAATATAAATTAATGTTTATTCATTATTGCAGTATGATTTATTACAATAGTGGTGGATCATGTCAATGTATTTCATAACTGTTATAGACATTAAGTTGCACTGTATTATAAAGATATGTGTAGCTTTAATTTTACGTAATGACTGTCGATAAGGTTTGGTTTGGTTTTGGAGCGCTACGCTGTACTTTTTGCAACACGAGGGTTAATAAGACCGGGATCTACTGCGTAAAGCCGATTCCGAACGGCTACGAACATCCATGCCATAGTGGGATTCGAACCCATGAACCCCGGTTCCGAAGGCCAGCACCCTAACCATTCGGCCATCGTTCGGCTCTGTTGATAAGGAGGAATTTGGTTTGGAACAATACTGTTTTGCTCTCGAGGGCTAAAGCGACCGCAACCTAATGATTTAAGATGATTTTAATCAGCTACGAACATCTAGGTAGCAGTGGGATTAGAGCCCACGAATTCTGGCATCGAAAAGCAGCGAATCATTCGATAATCATTCAACCTGATGATGGGAGATAAATGAATACTTCATTAAAAATACATGATATTCATATAGCAAAAAAAGTAATCTTCTTTAATCTTTCGAATTGAAGCAAATGTCCTGTCTGGAGAATTGTCTATATTATAAAAAAAAGAAATTATAAATTCAGAAGATTCAGAGTATGCTCCACGAGAATAAATTTACATATAGAATAGAATCTCCTTTGTAGACAAATAAAATAACAAGAGACAATAAGACAAATAAATAACGCAGAATTTTAACAAGAATTGAACAGGGAGCTAAATGTAACATAGTGCTCCCGAATGTTAGATGGAAGATGGGGACACATTTGGAAACATGATTCTTGTTAAAAGTGATAAGGTAGATATTGATTATGGTTTTCAAGTTAATGCCTCTGGCTTAAATTTTCGAGAGACATTGCTTATTCTAACGTACAGATGGATCATTTTCTAATGGAAGGGATTCAAACACTCTCTCCTACAATCGGGATTTCTCAAAGACAGATTTTTCAAACTGTCTAAGTAGGTGTCCATTTCAGAACTGATTCTGACATTAAGGAAACCATTTTAAGGGGGAGACCTTGTTATTGACTTGTCTTATGCCAGATTTCATAGATTCATGTATCGGTATTACGAATGATTAAACGTCGTCAATGAAAATAAATATAGGCTAATGTTAATGTTGGACATTTTGATCCTGTTGGAGATATTTTTCTCAAAAAACCTGTTTTCCTTTCACACTTGCATTTACAGCTTCAACATTTACATTGTGAAGACTCCCCTTTGTCCGAGCACGCACCAAAACAGCTGATCGTAGTACACCTGTACCTGGACAATAGCATGGAGTAGCAGAGTCGGGGATATTGACAATCGGACTGAATAGACGGATACGCCCCTGATGGATCTCGTTAATGAACGCTCGGAAATTACGTGAATAGACAGCCAGCGAATGAGAATTCAGTCAAAAAGTATAACTGTAACTTTAGCTGGAGTTCTCATGTAACTGAGATCTTAACTGAGAAAAAAAAACAGTGGCGGAACCGTAACTGACCCCCCAGGTATAAAAAAGCCTACAATTTTGCGACTCAAGGCTTTTCGTCATTTTTTTCAGAGGTGTGTTGACCTCGTGGAGGCTTTTGTCTTTTACCAGCGACAGCTTTCTAGTTCGGGAGATTCGTAAAGTCCGCTCATATAGGGAGAGGCAGAATCTTGATACCGAACGGGGGATAAATTGGGTTTGATTGCACCCTGAAAAGCCTACCTATTTGTAAGAGATTATTAATTCTCTTGTTTTTCTTTCGACTGTGATTGTCGTGAGGAAGTTTTATCGGCAACCATCCTTTGCAGTTCTAGATGATTTAGGAATTAACGTTCCTTTGTAAATAGCCGTATTTAATCCAGAATTAAAGTGAATTTCCAATTTTATTCTTTGACTGTGATCCATTATTCACGTTACCTCTCATTTGAGAACATCGAAGGCGTCACAACATCTACATCTGATAATAGCACGTGCAGAAATTAAATTGCTGTGATTCTTCTGCTATTACCATGGTACAATACATAATTTAAAGTTTCATGGCTAGATATGGAGAAAAAAAATATTTAAATTGACCGGAGATTGATTGTAAATTTGACATCCGTATTAAAAACCGTTAAAAAGCTACTTCAGTTTATGTAAAGCGAGAAGGAAGGAGTTTGAAATGTTTATAAGATGGTGTTTTTGCACGTTGGAAATTTTTTATAACGACAGCTAATATTTTGATATTTTTGTAGCTGTTAGTTGGCTAAACATATCATACGTGTCCGAGCGTAAAAGCTGTTATTTTAAAGAGTGAAAAGGTAGGTAAATCGAATTTTTAATTATTTATTTATTTTTATTTCTGAAGGAATACGATGTTACATCAAAATACTAAATCTATATCCAGTGTTAAACAAAAATATATCTAGATGCAGTCTTTGTAACAATGAATTACTTAATACAGATGCAGATGAAAACAATGTCAAGTAGGCAGGTTGATAATAATTGAATACCAAAATCCTTCAAAAGTATTCGTTATATAATATTTTGTTAGCTTTTTGTTTTAAAATTATATTGTTTATAATTGCTGTAAAACATATATAAATATATATATATATATATATATATATATATATATATATATATATATATATATATATATATATATATATATATATATATATATATATATATATATATATATATATATATATTATATATATATATATATATATATATATATACATATACATATATATACATATATATATATATATATATATATATATATATATATATACATATATATATATATATATACATATACATATATATATATATATATATATATATATATATATATATATATATATATATATATAATATATATACATATATATATATATATATATATATATATATATATATACATATATATATATATATATATATATATATATATATATATATATATATATATATATATATATATATATATATATATATATATATATATATATATATACATATATATATATATACATATATATATATATATATATATATATATATATATATATATATATATATATATATATATATATATATATATATATATATATATATATATGTATGTATATATATGTGTGTGTATTACATAGGAAATATATCTATGATCTGTACTTTATTTTCACTAGTTAATTTTTATTGATTCATTGCTTAAGTACACGTTAAATATTAACTGATACGGTAGAAAAATATAAATAATGTAATAAATTGTCTTTTTAATTATTGACATATTAAATCAGGTACAGAAACTAAAATGCAATCATGTAATACTTTATAGGTAATTTTTCTTTTATAAAATTTCAGACGAAAAAGTGTTTACTACATTACCATCAAAATTAAATTACTGGTAAACTTTTTAATTTGATGCTTTAATTTTAAAGAAACTTTCTATATAAAATTATTTTTATGGACATTGTCTAAACTTTGTTCTCTTGTAAAATCTAATATGTCAGTTAATTACTTTTTGACTTTGTACGTTAATTAAATATAATAAGATGATTTGAACAGCGTTTCTAAATTTTTTCTTACGTCCGAGCAGCTTTGCAACCTAATTAGAAGCTGCCTGCCCATTCTTTAGAAACATGCTGTCATAAATTAGTTTATATATGGCATTGAGTTATTTTTAGGTTAATAGACGTATTCCAACTAAATGTATTTTGTTGGTAGACTAATGCAAGAAAAACTTGCTTATTATAAATGCATTCCCCTCTAAATTAAGGCTACAATTTATGACATGACTATACTTCATTAGAAAGTCAAATTTAATTATATTTTAGTAGTTCATATTATTTTGAAAGACAGTCTCTTTGAAATGATTAATTTTCTAGTTAAAATTTAAGTATAAGTATGGATAAATATTTATTACTAGCATATAACCCTCATATGACGTGATCAGTTAAAATCCTTACTGGCCATATGTTAATTGTTAACTTTAATTTATCTTTTCATATTACATGATAGGAAGGACAGAGGTTTTAATATCGACAGTGATTATTTGGTGGTATATATAAATAATGTCAAAAATATGGCGAATCGATTGCAAACTGTGTGGGTATGTATAAAAATCAAACATACAAACGAACGAACCTCTTAATTTTCAAATGTATATAACTTAAATACTAGATATTTATTAATCTGTGATATAGACTCTTAGACTTTTATGAAAAGAATTTGTTGTTAATACTGGTGATAAACCTTTCATGAAAACAAAAAATAATCGATGATTAAATTAAAAATTATCCCATATGTACCTAATCTATTATTTAAGCCAAATATAAAATAAAATGATTTATGTAATATCTAAGTTCAGTGATGAAATGTATGAAAATAATGCAGACGATATTGAAATAATTTAAAATAAGAATATGATTAAATGAGATGGTTAAAAGAATGACGTCATAATGCTAGAAAATTATTTTATATTTACGTATTTATAATGAGATAAATTAATAAATTTAATAGCCTGTTCTAAAAATGGGGCTTGATATAATGGCATTAAACGCTTGAAAAGGAGTAGAGGGGTGGATTTCGAACGTTATTAAGACGACGCTTTGAATTTTGCTGACTCTACTCATGAAGAATCCAATATGGATGGCTATATCCATTCAAGGTTCAACCTCTTCATAAATTCAAGGACAGACGGACATATAACTTACGCTATTATAATATAGGAGATAAGGAGAGATAGTAAAAAATAGAGAGTAACTGGATTACTTATTAAGTATATACTAATAATAATTATATTAATTTTAATTATTATTTTAGGTGACTTTATTAAACAATAATTTTAATCACACTGAAAACGTAGATACAGATTATTAGTTTAAACCTTCAGAGAAATTATTTTTGTACTGTTAAGGTTTTCTTCTCAGTGTTTAACGTTTATACATTTATTTTTATTGATTCATTGCTTAAGTACACGTTGAATATTAACTGATACCAAAGAAAAAATATAAATAACGTAATAAATTGTCTTTTTAATTATTGACACATCAAATCTGGTACATAAACTAAAATGTAATCATGCAACACTTTATAGGTAATTTATCTTTTATAAAATTTCAGAGGAAAACGAGTTTACTACATTACCTTCAAAATTAAATTACTGGTAAACTTTTTAATTTGATGTTCTAAATTTTAAAGAAACTTTCTATATAAAATTATTTTTATGGACATTGTCTAAACTTTGTTCTCTTGTAAAATCTAATATGTTAGTTAATTACTTTTTGACTTTGTACGTTAATTAAATATAATGAGATGATTTGAACACAGTTTCCAATTTTTTTTCTTACGTCCGAGCAGCTTTGCAACCTAATTAGAAGCTCCCTGCCCATTCTTTAGAAACATGCTGTCATAGATTGGTTTAAATATGGCATTGAGTTATTTTTAGGTTAATAGACGTATTCCAACTAAATGTATTTTGTTGGTAGACTAATGCAAGAAAAACTAGCTTATTATAAATGCATTCCCCTCTAAATTAAGGCTGCAATTTATGACATGACTATACTTCATTAGAAAGTCAAATTTAATTATATTTTAGTAGTTCATATTATTTTGAAAGACAGTCTCTTTGAAATGATTAATTTTCTCGTTAAAATTTAATTATAAGTATGGGTAAATATTTATTACTAGTATATAGCCCGTCATATGACGAGATCAGTTAAAAACATTACTGGCCGTATGTTAATTGCCAACTTTAATTTATCTTGTCATATTACGTGATAGGATGGACAGAGGTTTTAATATTGACAGTGATTATAGTATACAAATATTAGTAGTTCATATTATTTTGAAAGACAGTCTTTTGGAAATGATTAATTTTCTAATTAAAATTTAAGTATAAGTATGGATAAATATTTATTACTAGCATATAACCCTCATATGACGTAATCAATTAAAAACATTACTGGCCGTATGTTAATTGTCAACTTTAATTTATATTGTCATATTACATGATAGGATGGACAGAGTTTTTAATATTGACAGTGGTAATTTATCGGTATATATGAATAGTATTCAAAATGTGGCGAATCGATTAAAAACCGTGTGGTTATGTAAAAAAACAAACACAAAGGAACGAACTTCTTAATTTTCAAAGGTATATAACTTAAACGCTAGATATATATTAGTCAGTGAAATAGATTCCTAGAATTTTATGAAAAGAATTTATTGTTAATACTGATGATAAAATTTTCATTGCAACAAAATATAATCGATTATTAAATTTAAAATTATCACATATGTACCTAATCTATTATTTAAGCCAAATATAAATGAAAATTATTTACGAAATATCTAAGTTTAATGATAGAACGTATGAAAATAATGCAGACGATATTTAAAGAATTTAAAATAAAATATGATTAAAGAAATGACGATGGTTAAAGGAATGACGTCATAATGCTAGAAAAAATTGTTATTTTTGAGTATTTAATATGAGATAAATTGATAAAATTAATAGCCTGTTCTTAAAATGGGGCTTGATATAATGGCATTAAACGCTCGAAAAGGGGGAAGGGGTGGATTTCAAAAGTTTTAAAACCGAAGCATTTAATTTTGTTAACCCTAACGAATGGAGAATCCAGTATGGATACCTATATCCATTCCAGGTCCAACCGCTTCATAAATTCGAGGAAAGACGGACTTACACTACTATTATACAGGGGATAAAGAGAAATAGTAAAAAATAGAGAGTAACTGGACTCCTAGTACATACTAACAATACTTTTTTTCATTTTAATTATTATTTTAGGTGACCGTATTAAACAATAATTTTAATCACATAGAAAACGTAGATACAGATTATTAGTAAAATCCTCCAGAGAAAATACATTTGTACTGTTAAGGTTTTCTTCTCGCTGTTTAACGTTTATGCAGTTGTGTCTATAGGATATCAAATAGAAATAGGTAATTGACAATTAGTTATAAAAATATCTTTATTTACTTCATGATATAATTAAATAAACACCGTATACCTATTACATATTAAGATTTCTCGTGAATTTACTTTGTTTTAACAATATTGTCAAGGAGATCGTTAATTATATGACTTAAATTGCCATGGGAGATAATCTGAGATAGTAGATTTCTGGGGCAGTAACAGCATGGTGGCTACATATATGTATTAGAAATTCATGTGCAATTTTACAGGGCTACTCGGTTTTTCCTCGATGAATTGACTGCTTGTTCAGAGAAAATTATACTAATATATGTACACAACAATTTTAAGATATATTTTGTTTAGAAAAGAATTATAAGAATATACTTGTATAGCAATTTTTAGAGATGTCTTGTTTAGAAAAAAATTACAGGAATATACGTATATAGTAATTTTTAGATATATTTGTTTAGGAAACAATTATATGAATATACGTATATAGCAATTTTTATATCTATTTTGTTTAGACAAAGTATAAGAATATACGTATTTAGCAATTTTTAGATCTATTTTCATTAGAAAA
>CM063511.1:50678195-50683195 GCA_032207245.1 Pardosa pseudoannulata | reverse complement strand
AATAGTGCAAAGAGAATTTGAAAATCAGTTCAATGTAAAATAGTCCAGCCTGTAAAAGTTATAAGCTACTAAGTACCTAATTAAATACATGAGAAGAAAAAAAATGTCTCCGTTTATAAGTTGAATATTTATGAACCTATGCTTCGCTTCATTGTCATAATATGATGAATAGAAAAGTTCAAATAATTCGCTCGAGAAGTGTGTGAAAAGAATTTAAAATTCATTAGCGTAAAGTAGAGTGAATCACAAGATATTCCCAAATATGTTTGTTTAACTTTTATTATTCTTATTACAGATTGTATCGTTAAGCTTGAAGTTTTCAGCACGGCATCCACGTTTTACAAGATATTTTCTTTAATCAGTTTTCTCATTATAATTTAATTAGCTTCTCCGAAACTTTCCACTGAAAATTTAATTAATTCAAAGCCAATGGAAAAATAATCTTGTATAAGATTTAGAATAATATTGGTTTTTGGAGTTAGAAAAAAGATAAGCCCATATAAAATTTCTATATTTTGGCAATATCTGGTTTATAAATATCTTTTAAAACTTTCTTTGAATATTTAATAGCTGGGTCCATGAGCAGTAGTAAAGTAAAATTAACGATAGAAATAACATCGCAAAACAATAAAAAATAGCATCATTAATGGCAAATAGTTCAAATTACGGAATGTTATTGCCCCATAAGTCCTCTAGCTTCCTTTAACAATAAGTTACATTCAATTCACCTTTTTTTACCTCTTCCCGGGAGTCATCGTCAAGGACATACCAGCGCAGGACCGGTTTGAACTAGGATAATAGTTGATAATTAATTTTTTTAAGATTAGAATAATATTTATTTATTTTATTATTTAAACAATTAATGAAATATATATTCTTTCGTAAATAAAGAATTAAATGTTTTTAAGATAAGAAGATTATTTATTTATTTTATTATTTAAACAATTAACAGATTGTGACACACATTCACACATTCTTTCATGAATAAATAATTAAATGTTTTAAGATAAGAATATTATTTATTTATTTCATTATTTAAGCAATTAATGAATTGTATGACACAGTTACACATTCCTTCATATATAAATAATTAAATGTTTTTAAGATAAGAATATTATTTTTTTATTTTATTATTTAAACAATGAACAAATTGTGACAAACATTCTAATATTCTCTTATTTTCTTACTAAGTATACAATGTAAGAAAACGTTTTCTTATATAAGTTAAATACTGTCGGTCGGAAATTTGATTTGAAAAATAATAAGTTGAGTAAAATATATTCACCCTGCATAAAATAACGAAGTTTTGAATGCCTTCTTAAATAAATAGGAAAAATAAAGTTTTTGAATAAATGTTGAATATTTATCCATCTAAGCTGTATTTGCACTCTAGGACAAGTAGTAAATTGAAAACCAATTTTTTAGAAGAATATTACAAAATAATTTTAAATACATTACCGCAAAAAATATAGTGCGTTATTGACAACGGGTACTCAAATATGTTTGATTTCTTTTTATTTCTATTTTACTATATTCTTAACTTTGAAATTTCCTACAAGACACACGGGCTTGACACGACGTTTTCTTAAGTTTTCTCAATAGACTATAATTAAATTGAATTCAAACTTTCCAATAAAAGTTTAATAAATTCAATGTCTACGAAACAATAACAATTAACATAATATTGATATTTATTTTTAAAGAACGTATATAAATTTGTATTTTTCCTATGTAGATAGGTTTGAAATAGATTTTTGTTAAGATTATACCCAGTTTTACACTCATGTCCATAAATTAAGGATAATTCAGAATCACACAGAAATTGAGCTCTAAAATAAAAAATTCACCTGTAGAATTATCATACACATCTTGAAGAAGAATATGCAAATTGCAGGAAATCACCAGATGGCGCGGATAGTACGTCACAATGACGAGAGTGTATGAAAGGGGTATATAAGGAATGGTAGCAAAGAAGTAAAATTGTTCACAAGCGCTTTAAAAGCCTTTCAGTGCAATAACCGCATAGTTATGGCACAAAGGAAGCATTTGGATGATTTTTTACGTGGTAGAATTATCGGACGACTGGAATGTGGACGTACCCAGCTGGAAGTATCCGAGGAACTTGGAATCGCCCAGAGTGTCATCTCCAGGCTTTGGCAACGATTCAAACATGATGGTAATGTGAGTAGATGTTACAGCACAGGTCGAATCCTAGTTACTACGCCGAATGATGACCGGTATTTGGCAGTTACTACCAAAAGAAACAGACGGAGCACAACATCAGACATGTCTCGTCAGCTCTCTTCAGCTACCGGTACGACAGTTTCAAGGCAGACCGTGTACAGACGCTTAGGGAACATTGGTCTATATGCTCATAGGCCTGTCAGATGTGTTTCCCTTACCGCAACTCACTGTCGCCTACGATTATGCTGGGCTAGAGAGCATGCATTGTGGACACCGCAACAGTGGTCTTGTGTGATGTTTTCCGACGAGTCCAGGTTCAGTTTACATTCTGATTCTCGCCGGACTTTCATATGGAGAGAGCCAGGTACCCGTTACCACCAAGAGAACACCATTGAACGACACCGTTACGGTGGTGCAGGATGGCTCGTTTGGGGAGGAATTATTCTTGGTTCCAGAACTGACCTGCGTGTTCAGAGTGTAACGATGACAGGCCACATCTATCGGGATGTCATTCTGGAACAACATGTACGTTTGTTTCGGGACGCCATGGGTGCTGAATTTCTGTATATGAATGACAACGCCCGACCTTACCGTGCAAACATTGTAGACGAATGCCTTCAATCGGAGGATATCACCCGTATGGATTGGCCAGCATACTCACCGGACTTGAATCCAATAGAGCATGTGTGAGACATGATTGGCCGACGAATTGCAGCCCGTCAACCCCCTCCCAACTGTCTATCGGAACTTCGGAGGGCATTGCTTGATGAATGGTGTAATTTTCCCCAAGATCAGATTGATAATCTGATACTCAGCATGCGTAGGCGTTGTAACGTTTGTATTGCATCGTCCGGGAGACATATTCCGTATTGACCATCATACTAACCATGTTATACTGTTTTCTGTAAATAGGTTCTTTTTTGAAATTTGCTCCAGGGAGTAAAAATCGCAATTTTTATTAATTATGTCAAACATATAGCATCTTTTTTGCTCTTTACCTTTTGTTTAATAAATAGACTTTACAAATGAGTCAAATTTGTTTTGCTTTTGTCTCTTTCATTGCCTGAACTTCATTATCCTTAATTTATGGACATGAGTGTAATATTTTTGCTGAATCGAATTATTAAGAACAGGTTACGCTCCGATGTAGAGTCATGTAATCTTTTGTAACGTCAAGTAATATTTGTTGTTAGATGAGTAATAAAATATAAATATAAATTTGTAGTAGTATATTATACATACATACTAACATGCACACACACCACACACACACACACACACACACACACATATATATATATATATATATATATATATATATATATATATATATATATATATATATATATATATATATATATATATATATTTATATTTATATATATATATATATATATACATACATACAAACATACACTGGTGGACAAAATTAAGAGATGAAAGACATTTTCCCAAATATCTCAGAAAATACTGACTATAAATAAATGAAATTTGGTATGGACATAGCTAATTACATTATAATAAAGTATGCAAAACAAAAATGAAAGTGCCATTCACTGGAAAGACCTATTGCCAATAAATCCAATGTAGTCTGAACGTAAGGATAAAAGATGACAATAAAATTGAGGCTTGTACAGTGTGTGTTGCCTTTAGTATAGTGTATGGTCACCCCTGACAGACAGACAGCATGCACAACGAGCATGCTAGCTGTTAATAAAGGAGTTAAGGAGGTTTTTTTATTTTTTAATCCTCGGTGGCAAACAGTCTTCTCTAAGTATTAGGCTTTCAATTAAGGAGGGGTTTTGAAAGACCCTCCCATTCTTGCACCAGAGCAATTTTTAACTCTAGAATGTTTCTGGGGGGAGGTTGACACATCGCAATAGCTCTCCCAAGAGCATCCCAAGCATGTTCAATAGGATTCAAGTCAGGGGATTTGGCTCGCCAATCCATTTGTTGAATGTCCTACATTTCCAGATACTCATCAACCATAAGAGCCCTATGTGGCCGCGAATAAAAATGAATCCAGGGCCAACAGCTGCCCTGAAAAGACGCACATAGTGCTCTAGGATCTCCTTCCTGTACCTCTGGGCATTCACGGAAGTTTTGTCACACATGGAGCGATGTGCGGGTATCTTGCATGTTCCCTGCCCAAACCATGAGTCCACCACCAGCATAATGGTTCCTTTCGATAATGTTGCTGATATGGTATCGGGTTCCAGGTTCCCTCCATATCAATAAACGTCCAGAATCGGGTTGTAGACTGAATCTGGACTCATCGGTGAAGAGAACATTAGCCCATTGAAGCTGTGTCCAATTCTGACGTTGTCTGCACCATTCTGCAAGCGCTCTTTTGTATGAAGTGAGTGGGATGCTAATAGCAGGCTTATTGGCTTATAGCCCACTTTCAAGGAGTCTTCTGGAAACTGTGTTACTTTAAATTGATGTTCCTGTAGCAACCGCGAGGTCCCTAAACAATTGAGTGGCTGTAGCCGTCCTCCTTCGCTTAGCTGAAAAGAACAAATACCGGTCATCATTGGAGGTTGTATCCCTCGGGCGACCTTGTTCTGGTCGTCTGTATACTGTCCCACTAGTTTTAAATTGACTCCACAAATTAGAAATGACGCTTGGTTTTATATCCAATTCCCTAGCAACCTGAGCTTGGGACTGGTCTGCCTCAAGTCTACCCACAATTATCCACCTCATAACCTCGTCTAAACGATGATGTTTACTCATTTCACCTACAAACCAGAAAGAAACAACACGATTATTCAAAAAATTCATTAAAATCTGCAACTGTGTTGAAGAGTGGAATGAGA
>CM063511.1:50665695-50673195 GCA_032207245.1 Pardosa pseudoannulata | reverse complement strand
GCCACTCTGGTAGGGGAATCTTCATCAGCATTCCTTCTTCTAAATGTTGATTCAGACACATAAATTCTGACTACTGTTCGGTGTTCAGGTCTGAGCTTATCACAATTGAGCCTGATTTTACTACCATATGAATACTCACGGTAGATCTTCAGTTCAACCTTTTAGTAATTGAAGGAAGTTGGTGACAGAGGTGGGTTGTCCATTTTAACTCTTATCAACAGACTCTCTCAGATCAGAACTGGTGTTCTGGCAACGATATGGTTGATATTCTGGCGAGAGCTGCTGCTCTTCTTGTTCCTATCCAGACATGTGTTACACATTCAGCGAGGTTTTCTGTGGGAGAAAAAAAACTGAAAAGGGAAACTCTATGTAGAAACTCTCTCATGATCATCATTGATATTATAGGAGGAGACCTGGTGATGCTTTTCTTTTCATGAGTAACAGCAGATTTGTCACTCACGTTTTGCCAGTGGGAACTTGAGGTCTTTCTCCTTTGAGCAGGAACAGAAAACTTTTTAAGACTTGTAGCAATTGCAAGTCTACCCAGGCTTTGCCTGAGGATATTGTATTTTGCATCGGTTTTAAATTGGACGAGGTGTTTTCCAAACCCCTATGGTTTTTAGATTTTCTAGAAGTTTTTGGACTTGTGGAGTTGGTTTGATTTTAGTCATGACAACTAGGGATTCGTAAAAAGAACAACAGTTAATTATTGTCAGCATATTTTCTTAAAAATTTAGAATATCATTATCTAAATATTTCAAGAAATTATTAGCAGACCAAATTTTGTTAGTTTATATAATACTTCATATTTACTTTGTGTGACAGCTATTCATCTTTACTTACGCACATATATAACTTACCTTTTGTCCCGTTTATTATATATGATATATACATCAAATATGCTTTTATATTACAAGTGATGCACAAAGATCTAAAACACAAAAGATGCAGTGTTTATATATAATATAGCTTATTATATATTTCTTGTGATATACAAGCGTATAAAGTATTAGATGTGTACATTATATGAATGTACAGTACAGACAAACTGTTAAACACAAAATTTAAATTATAGAAGGAATTCACATATATTTTCTATAAGAAGAAATAAAACGTACTTCAATAACATATTTATGAAAGAGTCGTTAGCATTAGAAATACAACGGCATAAAATCGAACCGACAGCGATTCTTTTCTTCGCTCCGGCGCATTTAAATTTAAATCATACTTATTTAATATTTCTGAAAATTTCCGTTTGCATGAAAAATAATATTCAAAGCAGACATGTAATATGATCGCTGTTTCTGAAGCTAATGGAAATTCACCATTGTCGAGAAATAATATTCTGTTTTGAACAATGAAAACACGATATACTTTGCATCCTGAAATGGCAGCGTTAATCTAACATTCTAACAGGAATATTTTGCAAGACATTTCAGTTTCGTTTAAGCTATTCTATGAAAATATGCTCGCTTTAATATGCTGGGTTGCAATATTGCAGAAACAGTAATTCTGTTGTATGACTTCTGTTGTATGATGTGTTTAGAGTTGACGAATAATTTAAATTGCGTATCTCTTTTAATAAACGTCGTGCATGTCAAAGTGAAAGCTAAAGTTCTACAAAATGCGGTACTTAGTTTATATCAGGTTTCTGAATGGCTTTAATGTTGCAACTCCAATGCTCAAAACTTATCATACTAGTCATAACTGCTATAAATTTAAACTTCATTTTCGATTTATTATAGCTTAAAAGACTACATATTTACTAAAATTTTTTATCAAATTTAATAGACACAATTTTTAGTTAAATGCTTATATTTGGATAATCTCACAAAAACTACCTAAGATAGAAGAAATTTCAATTACTTTTTACTATTATCTCATACATCCCAAATTGCTTATAATATAACAGTTATGTAAACAATTTTACAGTGTAACTACATAACTGCTATAAGCATAGACTTAATTTTCGATTTAGTATATCTTAAAAGATTATATTTGCTAAAGATTTTATTAAATTTAAAACACACTATTTTTAGTTAAATGCTTACATTTGGATAATCTCACAAAAGTTACCTAAGATAAAAGAAATTTCAATCAGTATTACTTTTTCTTATTATCTCATAGATCTCAAATTACTCATATTATTTTAATTATATTAATAATTTTACAGTGTAACTACATAACTGTTTACTTATAACTGCTATAAGTTCAGACTTAATTTTGGATTTTGTATAGCTTAAAAGATTGTACATATGTTAAGAGTTTTATTAAATTTAAATAGCACTATTTTTAGTTAAATGTTTACAGTTTGAAAATCTCACAAAAATTACCTAATGTAAAAGAGATTTCAATGAGAATTACTTTTTACTATTTTCTCATAGATTCCAAATTACTCATATTATTTCAATTATATAAACAATTTTACAGAGTAACTACATAACTGCTATAAGTTCAGACTTAATTTTCTGTTTAGTATAGCTTAAAAGACTGTATATTTACTAAAACTTTCATTACACTTAAAAGACACTGTTTTAGTTAAATGTTTACATTTTGAAGATCTCACAAAAGTTACCTAAGAAATAAAAACTTTAAATGAGTATTACTTTTTACTATTATCTCATCACAAATTACTCATATTATTTCAATTATATAAACGATTTCACAGTGTAACTACATAATTGCTTAGACATAACTGCTATAAGTTTAGACTTAATTTTTGATTTAGTATAGCTTAAAAGACTGTATATTTGCTGAAAGTTTTATCAAAATTAATAGACATTATTTTTAGTTAAATGCTTACATTTGGATAATCTCACAAAAATTACCTAAGATAAAAGAAATTTCAATGAGTATTACTTTTTACTATTACATCAGAGGTCCCAAATTATTCATATTATTTCAGTTATATAAACAATTTTACACTGTAACTATATAACTGTTTATTCATAACAACTATAAGTTTGGACTTAAATTTGGATTTAGTATAGCATAAAAGTCTGTATATTTGCTAAAAGTTTTATTAAATTTAATAGACACTATTTTTAGTTAAATTCTTACATTTGGACAATGTCACAGAAATTACGTAAGATAAAAATACTCAATGAGTATTATTTTTTACTATTATCTCATATATACCAAATTACTCATAATATTAGAATTACCTAAACAATTTTGCAATGTAACTACATAAATGTTTACTCATAATTGCTATAAGTTCAGACTTAATTTTGGATTTTAAATAGCTTAAAAGACTGTACATTTGGTAAAAGTTTTATTAAGTTTAAAAGACACTATTTTTAGTTAAATGTTTATATTTTGAAAATCTCCATAGAAATAACTACTGCATAAAAAACTTTAATAAATATTACTTTTTACTATTTTCTCATAAATCACAAATTACTCATATTATTTCAATTATGTGGACAATTTTACAGCGTAACTACATAACAGCTTAGTCATAATTGCTATAAGTTTAGTCTTAATTTTTGATTCAGTATAGCTTAATACATTATATATTTGCGAAAAGTTTTATCAAATTTAATAGACTCTATTTTTAGTTAAATGCCTACATTTGGATAATCTCACAACAATTAAAAGTTAAAAGAAATTTCAATGAGTTTTACTTTTTACTATTATCTCATAGATCCCAAATTACTCATATTATTTCAACTATATAAACAATTTTATAGTGTAACTACATAACTACTTAGTCATAACTGCTATAAGTTTATACTTAATTTTCTATTTAGTATAGCTTAAAAGATTGTATATTTGCTAAAAGTTTTATTAAATTTAAAAGACACTATTTTTAGTTAAATATTTACGTTTGGATAATCTCACATAATTACCTAAGATAAAAGAAATTTCAATTATTTTTTTTATTATCTGATACATTCCAAATTAGTCATATTATATCAATTATATAAACAATTTTACAGTGTAACTACATAACTACTTGGTCATAACTGCTATAAGTTTATACAATTTTCTATTCAGTGTAGCTTAAAAGATTATATATTTGCTAAAAGTTTTATTAAATTTAATAGACACTATTTTTAGTTAAATGTTTATATTTTGAAAATCTCACAAAAAATACCAAAGATAAAAGAAATTTCAATGAGTATTACTCTTTATTATTATCTCATAGATCCCAAATTACTCATATTATTTCAGTTATGTAAATAATTTTACAGAGTAACTATATGACTGCTTAGTCATAACTGCTATAAGATTAGACTTAATTTTCGATTTAGCATAGTTTAAAAGACTGTATATTTGCTAAAAGTTTTCATTAAATTTAAAATACACTATTTTAGTTAAAAGTTTATGTTTTGAAGATCTCACAAAAGTTACCTAAGATATAAATAATTTCAATGAGTATTACTTTTTACTATTATCTCATAGATCACAAATTACTGAAATATTATTTCAATTATATAAACAAATTTTACAGTGTAACTTTTTAGCAATATAGTGGGATTTTAAGATATAACTAGAAAATAAATACTTACACTTTTCGAATTTTTTTCCTAAATGAGTTATTATATTTTGATAAATATGTTGAAGCATCTGAGAACTTAGAATTGCTACAAATGTAAACATTCTATTCAATTTAATAGTAGTTAAAATTATTTATCTAGTAAAGGAAAAGTTATTGGATGTTATACACACTATTTTTGCATCTGACAACTTAGAATTGCTACAAATGTAAACATTCTATTCAATTTAGTAGTAGTTAAAATTATTTATCTAGTAAAGGAAAAGTTTGCTGGATGTTTTACACACTATTTTTGATAATATATTTCCAAACATTTTAAAGATGTCACATAAATTATTGAAGGTATCAAACATTTCAATTATTTTTACTTTTTACTATTACCTCATAGATAATTACCCATTTATCATTTCGGTTATATACATAAAGAAGTTTTTAGTTTGAACATAAAGTAGTGTAATGTATTAATTTAAAACTAAAAAAAAATAAGGGTATGTCCTTCAACGATAATGCCGAACGATGGCCAATTGGTTAGGGTGCTGTCCTTCGCCTTTTCTTGGGTTCGAATAGCACTATGGCATGGATGTTCATAGCTGTTCGGAATTGGCTTTTAAGCTGTAGGTCTCGTCTCATTATCCTTCGTGTTGCAAAAAGTAGACCGTAGCACTCCAAACCAAACCAATCCTAACCAACGATAAAAAAGTCTTTCTTGTAATGTTTTCAGAAAAACCGCAGTTGCTTAGTTAGTAAAGACCTCTATCTCACCACCGGACGGTTTGTGAATGTGAGGCTTCAGCCGCCTAAACTTCCGCCGTGTTTATTAATCGCGGATGGGGCAAGTAAAGTATATTCGTGTCATCCAAGTTCAAACGATTCCTCAAAGTGTAGGAGGGCATGACTGGAGATCATCTGCTTAGCCCTTAATTTTAAATTATGAGGACCAGCTTGACAATGTTAGTCAAGTCCGTAGTATTCCTTAAATTACATGTGCGCCTTAGAGGTGCTAAAAAATTAAAAGGTTTGCAGCTGTCTTTAACTTAAAAAAATCTGCCTGTAATGTCAGATGTATTTAAAAGAAAAAGATATTTTAAGGAATATGTTTTAAAGACACATCTTAAAAGATGAGATCACAGTTCGTTGTCAAGTTTCCAAGCGTATCTTTTAAGTAAACAAGGCAGAGCAAACTAAGGTTTGAGTTTGGTTTTGAGCGATACGGTTTACTTCTTTACAACACGAGGCTTTAACATAAGAAAAGATAAAAACTACATTTGTGTGTTTATTATTGCAAAAATACACACTTTCAAAATTTTCCTTTCTTTTGCGACGGAAGGACCCTCGACCTTTCTTATAATTTAATAGAAAACTACAATTTTGCTACAATATAGTTTCAGTTTCTACGAATCAAAACAAATTATCAACTTGAATTATCATGTTCATATAGTCAATAAATTCAGAGAGACAGACATAATTCCAAAATATGGTGTTTTAGGCCTCAGAGAGATCCAAAACGGAAGATCAACCAAAATATCGATTTCGAATTTTAATACATTCCCTATACTAAGCATATGAGAATTTTAAAAGCGGTATCTGTTTATATTGTACTTTCTAATAATTTACTCTTCATTAAATATCAGTTTTCATATGTTAAAATTTTAAAATAATACTAAAGTTCATTCAATTGATATAAGACGTATTTGATAAAGTTCATTCAAAAGTAAAGTTCATTCAATTGATATAAGACGTATTTGATAAGTTTCATTCAAAAGTAAAGTTCATTCAATTGATATAAGACGTAATACTCTCTCTCTCTCTTCTCTCTCTCTCCTCTCTCTCTCTTCTCTATATATATATATATTATATATCTATATATATATATATATATATATATATATATACAATATATATATATATATTTATATATATATATATATATAATATATATATATAATATATTTATATATATATATATATATATATAATATATATACATATATATATATACATATATATATATATATATATATATTAATATTATTATATAAATATATATATATATATATATTATATAATATTATATATATATATATATACATATATATAATATATATATTACATACTATATATATACATATATATATATATATATTTATATACTATATATATATATATATTATATATATATATATATATATAATATATATATATATATACATATATATACATATATATATATATATATATATATATACATATATATATATACATATATATATATATATATATATTATATATATATATATATCTATATAATATATATATATATATATATATATATATACATATATATATAAAATATACATATATATATATATACATATATATATATATATATATATAATATATATATATATATAAATATATATATATATACATATATATATATACATATATATATATACATATATATATATATATATATATATATATATATATATATATATATATATATATATATATATATATGCATACATTTAAATGAAAATTTAACATGCCAAATTAAACACGGTATATTATAATTTAATATTTACTTTCATGACAGTTATTAATCAGTTATTACGCATGTATATACCTTAACGCTTAATTTCACAAGATGTTTTTTTCAAATATCGATCAAAAAATATTTAACTAATAATAATAATTTAAATAATAACAATAATAATTAATAATAATAATAATAATGTATAATATATTTAATATATTATATATTATCGATAAAAATATATATATTTATTATAAAGATTTTATTTATTTGATTGTTCGTTGTAGAGAACTTAGCCAAATTACGGGTTAAACCTTTGCTTTCTATGTAGATCAAATATCAGATACATATCTGATGTTTTATAAGATTTTATATTACAAGAAATATAGAAACACAATTATTATACAAATAGTAATGTACAATAGGGTACTTATAGTAATATGCAAACTATTACTATTAAGTT
>CM063511.1:50658195-50660695 GCA_032207245.1 Pardosa pseudoannulata | reverse complement strand
GAAGCAGTAGCCAATCAGAAGACCCATAGGTTTAGCTTTCCACCCATCAGAGGAATTGATTGAGAGCTTGGAGGACATTCTGACCATGAACTTATTTTACGTGCCCCAGTCACCTTTGAAGAAAACGGTGGACCTTAGACTTGTCGACTGAACTACCGTGGCTTTGAATATAGAATATAGTTCATTGTATATCAAATGATATATACAAATTTATAACCTAGATTTTAAATTAAATTATACCGTAAAATAAGATACATATGTTTTGTAATTTTTTGTATCATTTGTACTACATTTATCATGGCATTGAATAAAGTGAACTATATCATATTTTACATGAATTAAAATAGGTATGAATTGACTAATTTTTGTATGAGCACCGTTGAGGTAAAAGAACGACTTTGCTCAAGTGGGTTTTCGAAATTTTGGTTTTATATACTTAGTTACACCATATTAATAATATAGATTAAGTTTTAATAACTTACAGAAACATTTAGTTGGTGTGGTACAATATGGGTTAAGTTAAAAGAACGACTTTGCTCAAGTGGGTTTTCGAAATTTTGAATCAGTAGCCAATCAGAAGACCCATAGGTTTAGCTTTCCACCCATCAGAGAATTTGATTGAGAGCTTGGAGGACATTCTCACCACGAACTTATTTTACGTGCCCCAATCACCTTTAACGAAAACGGTGGACCTTAGATCTGCCAACTGAACTACCGTGGCTTTGAATATAGAATATAGTTCATTGTATATCAAATGAGATATACAAGTTTATAACCTAGATTTTAAATTAAATTATACCGTAAAATAAGATACATATGTTTTGTAATTTTTTGTATCATTTGTACTACATTTATCATGGCATTGAATAAAGTGAACTATATCATATTTTACATGAGTTAAAATAGGTATGAATTGACTAATTTTTGTATGAGCACTTTGTATTAAGGTAAAAGAACGACTTTGCTCAAGTGAGTTTTCGAAATTTTAATGCAGTAATTAATCCAAAGATACAGAGGTTCAGCATTCCACCCCCCAAAGGTATCGATTGAGAACTTCGAGGACATTGTGGCCACGAACATATTTTACGTGCCCCAGTCACTTTTAACGAAAACCTTAGACTTGCCGAATGAACTATCATGGCTTTGAATATAGAATATAGTTCGATGTCTATCAAATGAGATATTAAAGTTAATAACCTATATTTTAAATTAAGTTATTGGTCATACCGTAAAATAAGATATATATTATGAAAAAGAGTTTCACACGGTACCATTCTCTGGAGTAAATTCACGGAACTATTTTATGGGGGTAGTTTCTATTGAGAAGTTTGCGTCCAGCAAAATATAACGGGTTAGTACTTAAAAAAGAAACCATTGAGATGACAAAAAAATATAGCATTTGATGAGGTGGCGATGTATAGTGAAGTACACATTATTATCATAACCTTATCCTCTATATAATAATAGCCTAAGTTATCTGTCCATCTGTCCTCAAATTTATGAAGCGGTTGAACCTGAAATGGGCAGAGGTATCCATAGTTAGAAAAATTCAAAGCGAGTAATGTTTATACTCTCCTAAACTATCTGAAATGAATTGGTATTAATATTATTTATATCACAGCAAAAAATACTGCTGTCTTTAAATCGTTCAAAATCCACCCCTTTCCCTCGTTTTTGAGCTTTTAATAGCATTATTTTAACTCCTATTTACTCCGGTTAAGAAAAGGCGATTAAATTTATCAATTTATCACATAATAAATAGGTAAAAATAACATTTTTCCTAATATTATAACGTCATTCCTTTAACCAGCTCATTTAAACATTTCTCATTTTAAATTATTTAAATTATGCTTTATTTTCATACGTTTTATCATTGAACTTAGGTATTGAGTAAATAATTTTCTTTTATATTTGACTTAAATAATAGATTAGGTACATATGTGATAATTTTAAATTTAATCATAGATTATTTTTTGTTGCAAGATAATTCTCAGCCAAAAAACAAACCATTTTTTTTACCTGCATCATAGGGTACTTTACAATTTTCAAAAAATAAAAATTTTACTGATCCCGTCATATGACGGGTTATATGCTAGTTTTTAATAATTAAATTGGCTTTTCGCCAACATATGTCTTAAGTTTTAAAGTAAAAAAAAACACAATAGACATTAAAAAAGGAAGGAGAAGTTATTGAATTAATTGGATTTTATTAGCAATATGTTAAATTAAAATTAAAAATTTATTAATTATTTGAAAACTAGTTGAACGTTCAAAATTATAAAAAAATTAATAAAAAAATGGAGAAAATAAAAAATGTCACTTATAGAGACTGCGAAACGAAACTACGGGGGACGCAGCTCCGGGTTCCTTTTCTCTCCATGGGTAGTAGGTTTGTCCTCACTTCCATTCTCTGTCCGCAAGTGTGTCTTTCTCATGAACATTCCATTTGCCTGGGGGCACGGCGAAACACCGCCAAACGCAGCACTAAAAACACGCCAAT
>CM063511.1:50650695-50653195 GCA_032207245.1 Pardosa pseudoannulata | reverse complement strand
TCAAGAAAAATAATTTTCTCAAAAGTACACCTATATTACTTTTTTATTAGAAATTCTGGGCGCAGGGAGTTGCTAGAAATTTACCATTAAGGTTTTTACACTTCATATGATATCTCAAAAATAACAGCTAATCCATACATGCATATGCATCCATATAGCAATTATTGTGATGGAATTACTAGCCATTCTGTAGCTTTACCATTGATAGTGTGTGTGATGAGGCGATTTAGATCAGTAATATAATTGATTAATTCATACGATAAGTAAAATGCTTGGGATCTAAATCTGACCTCATCACAACTTTTGTAAAGGACAGTGGACAATAAAATATATTCAATATATATATATATATATATATATATATATATATATATATATATATATATATATATATATATATATATATATATATATATATATATATATATATATATATATATATATATATATATATATATATATATATATATATATATATATATATATATATATATATATATATATATATATATATATATATATATTATGACACGTTTAATTAAGTAATAAATAGAATTATATAACTAAAACTGTGGTTATGTTAGATAATATAATTATAATTACATTATGTAATAAATAGAAATTAACTGTAATTAAATTGAAATTTATTAAAACAATTTTTCTTGTGATAATATCTAAAACTTTTTTTTTCCAGTTCAATTTCTCACGATCAAAATGTATATAAAAAATCTTTTCTAGAAAGAAAAAAGTGCATATTCCATTTTTTGAATATATATAGATTTAAAATGTACAAAAAAATGCCCACTTTTTGAACCGATTTTGGTCTACAAATTAAGCAGTGAGAGGGTTAAAGGAGGGGAGAAAATTTATCTAATTTTGTATATCGTTTATTGTTATCAATCGGGTATTGTTATAAAAATCATGGTGTCATAAATTGAGCACATTAACCGGAGTCCACTGTAATTAAAAATTTCAAAGTTTTTAACTAAGATTTATAGTATTTTGTTACTTTAGGCCTAATATTGAAGTTAACATTAAACAATTACAAATAAAATAAAGGTAACCAATCGTATGAAATTTATTAACATGTATATGCTATCTGGTTAGAAATAAAGATAAAATATTAATATTCCTAATAAAGCAAGAATATCTAAGTTAATTTATATTAGTAGCTTTATTGTAAAACAAGCAATAAAAGTAGTGTTTAAACTATTTAACTAGATATAATTTAATGATTCTTTTGTCTAACGCAGCTATGCTTCCATCGTAATTACCCTGCATTCCTACGAAACTTTCATCTCCAGAAACTGTTCTGAATCACACAAACTTCGGAGTTTCATGCTTAAATCCCATAAACCACTCTAGTAGAATGGAAAGTTTCAGGGCGACTATAAAGTCAAGATTTATACCATATTCGAGGACATATTTTTCTTTATCTTCTTTGTGCTTCCAAACTCTTTCAATTTATTCATCCCCAAACTTGTAAGAAGGGAATTTCATGTTGCTAAGACACATCGGAATTTTAAATTTCCTCCTTTCAGAGTGCGAAAAATTCATTTTAGGTTTCCTAAAATATACCATTACTTCGAGAATTTACTTCGTATATGTATATAAAATATAATAAAATGGATTTCATTTCCTTAATAGCGTGACTTTGGTTTGGACATTTAGAATTTTAAGAGATTTGTATAGTGTTCTGCTTATCAGTTTTTATAGTAGTTTTAAATAGTTAATTTTCTGATAATATATTAAATTCCAAACCTTTTAATTAACACTCAAAATTAAGTTTTGGGATAAAAAGTAATTTTTACTTATCAAATATACGCCATTTTCAGGACGAATGTGACTTTTGATGTTTAATTATTCATGTTATGCAGGAATATGTGTTTTGAAATGTTTATTAGGGAGCAAATGTATGCATAAACAGATTTTTGAGATACAATATAAAATAAACATTCTTTTGAGAGATACATAGTTTCGAAGTATGCGTGAAACAAATGGAACGTATTTGTTGGTTACCTTTAGACTAAATGATTTATATGGACATCGGATAATGGACATCGGATTTAATTACATCGGGACTCACATCATAAACTAAATTTAGACCTTTTTCGAATATTAATTCTTGTAAAGAGGGACTATTAAATAAGGACATGCTTAATTTTATAATGTTACATTCAACCTTTTGCAGTATAAACACTAAAAAGGTGTAACATATGACTGTTTTCAAATGTTTCCTATGTGATAAATGTAAACATACACAATATTTTGAGATACAATATAAAATAAACACTCTTTTCAGAGATACATAGTTTCATAATATGCTAACATATTCTTTTCAACAAATGTAATATGTCTTTGGTTACCTGAGAACTAAATGTTTTATATTTTGGACATCGGATTTTTACACCAGGCCTCACAGCATAAACTAAATTTAGACCGTTTGCAAATTATTATTTCTAGAACTGATTTGGTTTTATAGTGTTACGTTTATGCAATA
>CM063511.1:50608195-50625695 GCA_032207245.1 Pardosa pseudoannulata | reverse complement strand
ATTTCGCTGCGTCTGGCGCAGAACCGTCAACTTGAGAAGTACTACAGTAAAGTGGACAGACACTCAACCGAACGTGCCACACATATAAATTGTGTACCAACTAATTAAAGTATATGAGGGTCACGTACATCTCTAAATTCAAAATTCAAAAATAAAAAGGTGTAGCTTAAAATACTCTAAGATTCCCTTTGAATTTTACTTAACATTTCAAGTCATTAAAACTCATAGACACATGGTATGAATCAATGCAGCTCAAATTCATTAAATTGATATAAAAGTTAATTCAAATAAATGATTCCACAATATAAATCCGATGATAACTAAAATAAAATACAATCTACAGAGGTAAGTTTTTCATCTGTTTACATGCAAAATAAGTGTGTCTCTGAATCTATATATAAGAAAGTGTCGTTTAAAACACTAAAATATTTTTGGTTGAATTTTAATTAACATTTCAAATAATTAAAAATCACACACACATAGTACGAATTAATGCGGTTAATATAAAAATTAATTTCAACTATTTAAACGCAAAAGGAATCTGTCTTTAAATCCATAAACAAAAAAGAGTAGCTTAAAATACTCAAAGAATTTCGTTTCAATTTTATTTGACATTTCAAATTATTAAAAATCACAAACACATGGTACGAATTACTGTAGTTAATAGAAAAATTAATTTCAACTATTTAAACGCAAAAGGAATCTGTCTCTAAATCCATAAACAAAAAAGAGTAGCTTAAAATACTCAAAGAATTTCGTTTCAATTTTATTTGACATTTCAAATTATTAAAAATCACAAACACATGGTACGAATTACTGTAGTTAATAGAAAAATTAATTTCAACTATTTAAACGCAAAAGGAATCTGTCTCTAAATCCATAAACGAAAAAGAGTAGCCTAAAATACTCAAAGAATTTCGTTTCAATTTTATTTGACATTTCAAATTATTAAAAATCACAAACACATGGTACGAATTACTGTAGTTAATAGAAAAATTAATTTCAACTATTTAAACGCAAAAGGAATCTGTCTCTAAATACATAAACGAAAAAGAGTAGCTTAAAATACTCAAAGAATTTCGTTTCAATTTTATTGGACATTTCAAATTATTAAAAATCACAAACACATGGTACGAATTACTGTAGTTAATAGAAAAATGGATTTAAAATATTTAGGTTGGTTGGTGTGGAGCACTACGATCTACTTTTTTGCAACACGAGTGAATTATTTAGGAAATTGATGACAGAATTCGTATCTACTCTATTAATTTATACAGAACTGTATAGAAAACATCTGTCGTGTCACCATCTCTTGTGAGTAATCTGAATTAATAAAAGAAACAAAAAAGTAAATACATAAACAATTATGTAAAGACATGCAAGCAGAGAAATCGCTGCATTAGATGTCTTTCCAGTATTTTGCTAAGTCTGAAAATGATCTAGTGAAAATGATCTAGTTAATACATGCCAATATTTCGAAAACTAAAAAAAAAAAATCTATTTTTTATTAAAAAATGTTATCTGTTTAGAAGTAGTAAAAAAATATCAACAATTTATTCTAACCAAATAAAAATAGACAACTGGTAAAATGGCTCAAGGGTGAAAATAACTCCTACTATTGTTTTAATATCAAAAACAAATTTAAATAGTGTTCTGTACATGTATACCGATAGTACATTTTACTGTTTGATAATTGGTTTGGTTTGGAGTGCTACGGTCTACTTTTTCCAACACGAGGGTTAATGAGACCGAAATCTACAGCTTAAAGCCTATTCCGAACGGCTACAAACATCCATGCCACAGTGAGATTCAAACACACGAACTCGGGTTCAGAAAGCCAGCACCCTAACCAATCGGCCATCGTACGACTGACCGCTTGATGAATTTAGAACTTTAAAGGAGAATATAACTCTGAAGAATTTTTTAAATATTTTTTGGCTAGACTAAAATCTAGATATTTGATTATTTTTTATAGGATATTCATTTTCCGTCGGATGAAAGAAAAACATGTCCAAAGAAAGCATAAAATTTCTATAAATTATTTTTTTATTTCTGAAGTGGTATGCATTGTATTTATAAAGTATGGTTTAGATATAGTCTATAAATATCAAGTGTCTATTGTATATATCATTTTTTATTACTCCAAACTAATTCTTTAAAGCTATTTTTTCTACTTAGTAATAGTGCAAAAAAGTTTCTTAACAAATTTAATAGATCACGTAAAGAAGCTGATTTTTCCACCAAACTCGGTAGAATAATGAAGGCAATTAACTGTGTAACGTAAGAAGTAATATGTTACAGGGCTGCATTTTTCACAGTTGAAGTAATTTGTACCAGGAAAATGTAGTCCTTGTTTGAGGTCAGACCTGTAATTACGGAAGGTTACGGGATACGTTCAGAGAACTTACGTAGTCTTGTACTAGTATTAATTTAATGACAACGCGTTTCACCTGAAATTATTTGCATCCGAAATTTTCGTTAGTTAGTTCCATCATTCTCTGTTAATGGTACTATCCAACCCATCATAACGTGATAGGTAATTAAAGAATTGTAATAAAGCATAATTTAGTGATTTTACACATTGAGAGCAAGTGAAACCATTACTTAATTTATATCGCACGTTATAATTTAATATACGTCAAATACTCATATATGTCAAAACGAAATTTTTGAAGTAGAAAATTGAACTTCTTGAATATTTTGTAGTAACACAGACATATACTTAAATAACAACAAAAAAAAACAATAATAATAATGATGATGATAATGATGATAATAGTAATAATAATAATGGTGTGGAGAGTAATAATAATGAGGATGATGGTATGATGATATAATGATGACAATGATGATGATAATGATGCCGATAAAGATAGTGATGAAGATGATGTTAATAATACTAATTAATGATAAGGATAACGATATGATAATTATGATGATGATGATGATGATGATGATGATGATGATGATATGATAATGAGGATGATAATGATGCCGATAAAGATATATATATATATATATATATATATATATATATATATATATATATATAATATATATATATATATATATATATATATATATATATATATATATATATCGATAAATTGCAAGTAACAATTTTATGTGTGTTATGTACATTTTATGTGTATTATGCGTATTCTTAAAGAGTATTGTGTATTGTTCAAAGAGATAGTATCATACCTTAAGGAAAACAAAATAATTAATATATAAAGGATTAATAAAGGAAAACTTACATGAAATTTTCGTTATCCTATTCTAGGTTTTTCAGTGAGTTTCATTCAAGGGATATCAAGCATAATATTAGTGAGGTTCTTTTTATTACCAAAAAACTGAATGAGACTTAAACTGATCGTATATGAGGCTTCACTTTTAATTGTAAATTCTCGAAAATGTTTCCCATTATTTTAAATTTCTCATTATTTAAAATTATTTTAAAATGAAACTGTTTAGCTTTTCCATATATTACTATTAAAAGTTACTTTAGATAGCAGTGAATATTTGAATATATTTTTATATAATCTACTGAAATTTTAATATGCAACACGAAACGATTTAATGTTATAGTTTTTTAAAATGTCTAGGTACTATATTAATTATATAACATATATAACTGATTAATTATTTCAAAGCTAGCTTCTTTCAAAACTTTTAAATCTTACTTTTAATATTAGGATATATTTATCCATGCATTATGTTTCATAAAATATTAAAATAAGGTTTTCAACATACGCATTCTTTAAAATATTCAAAGAAAGTATTAATAATCTTGAAAATACTTTTCCTTAACAGCTATATCAAGAGCGTTGCTGGGACAATGAATAATTTAGCTAGGTGTTGCACTGATATCTTATCAAAATAGTGTAAAATTCCTTTTTATTAAAAAAAAATCTTGTACGTGATTTAGGATTCGTTATAACCTAATTTTTTTTCACAGTATGTTTTAATTTTTCGAGAGTTATGAGAAAAAAAGGAAAATTCATCTTACGTAAAATACAGTATTGAATAAAATTAATGAATGTTTTAGTAATTATATTTTAATCTGTAAAAACAGTCATTCAGATGTCTAGATATGTCTTTGAAAGTTTCTGTTATTTAACTACAAAGTCTGTCTTACTCGAAAAAAAAGACATAATTATATAATTATATATATATATATATATATATATATAAATATATATATATATATATATATATATATATATATATATATATATATATATATATATATATATATATATATATATATATATATATATATATTATAAAATATATCATATTCATTCTTTAGATATATGTCTTTTTCAAAATCCTTTTAAACATCTTAATTATAAATTTAAGTATAAATTCGTGATTGAGCACTTATCCTAAAATCAATGAAGTTTTATTCGACACCAAATTGATACTTTGGATACCCAATGGATGTTTACTAACTCTAACATGTTTGTTTTAACGTTTTACGGATATTGTCCTTTCCATTGCGCAATTTCAAGAGCGTTCCACTTTAAATTTTTTGAAATTGCAGATGTTACTTATCCCCAGTATTTCTCTTAAGGAGTCGTGCTACTGTAAAATTGACAAAATCAAATAGATTTTTCAGAAAAAATACATGTGAAAAGGAATTTATTTATGAACATTTTAAAACAATCCGGGTAAAAAAAATCCAATATTAATAAGAGTTATGAATAAAAACGTGTCAGATGTTTACTGTAAAGAAATTTAACTTGCAAACTTTAACTTGATTTTTCTCAAGTTGTGTTGTTTTTGACGTAACGTGCATGCTATCTCAAATTTTTTTAATATTTTCTCATGAAAGTTTTACAGATTGGAAACATTATAGTTTTAATTCGATTGAACCTAAGTTTTCTTGTACATTTCTCAAAACATGTTTGTTTTTGTCCAATGATAAATTTTTAAACATTAAGTAAAAAATGTTTTTTTTCAGATATTTTTAAATATATATATGTATCTTAAAATCATACACATTTCAGTTCAGAGTTATTTTTAGATATTGTAGTAGTTTTTAAAAAAATAAGTTTGTCTTTAAATTAATTATATTTTTAGTTATCGTGAGAGTTAGCCTCGATATAATTTTTGTTAAAAACAAAGTGTCTCTTATTTAATTATTTCTAAGAAAAATATGTTTTATGTTTCAAACATGAATGAGAAACGTGTGTAAAAATAATGATTTGTTCTTCTTTTTCTTCAGCAGCGTTACAGCCTGGTACAAGCCAAGGCTTTCTCTGCTTCCTCCAAATGGCAAGATTTTTACAGTGTTTCTCCATCTACTAATACCCAAGATCTCCAAATTTTTCTCCACACAATCCAACCACCTTGTTGCTGGTCTACCTCTTCTTCTTCTAACCTCAATCTTTGAAAAAGTTAATTTTTAACTGGGTCCAAATCTGCTCGTTAGAAAACATGTCCCAGCCATCTAATTCTGTTGGATTTAATAATTCTCAAGATGTTAGGTTGTCTGTAATTAGTATATAATTCATGGTTATATATACCTCTCCATGTATAATTTTCCTTTACTGCTCCAAATATTGACCGAAGGATTTTTCTTTCAAAAATGAGTAGCCTAATTTCTCATTTTTGAAAGAGATAATACTTCTCAAGAGGTTAGGTTAGCTGTATTTAGTATATAATTCATGGTTATATAAACCTCTCCATGAATTATTTTCCTTTACTGCTCCAAATATTGACCGAAGGATTTTTCTTTCAAAAATGAGTAGCCTAATTTCTCCTTTTTGAAAGAGATAATACCTCAAGAGGTTAGGTTAGCTGTATTTAGTATATAATTCATGGTTATATAAACCTCTCCATGTATTATTTTCTTTTACTGCTCCAAATATTGACCGAAGGATTTTTCTTTCAAAAATGAGTAGCCTATTTTCTCATTTTTTAAAAAGAGATAATACCTCTCAAGATGTTAGGTTATCTGTATTTAGTGTATAATTCATGGTTATATAAACCTCTCCATGTATTATTTTCCTTTACTGCTCCAAATATTGACCGAAGGATTTTTCTTTCAAAAATGAGTAGCCTATTTTCTCATTTTTTAAAAGAGATAATACCTCTCAAGATGTTAGGTTATCTGTATTTAGTATATAATTCATGGTTATATAAACCTCTCCATGTATTATTTTCCTTTACTGCTCCAAATATTGACCGAAGGATTTTTCTTTCAAAAATGAGTAGTCTATTTTCTCATTTTTGAATGAGATAATACCTTACAAGATGTTACGTTATCTGTATTTACTATATAATTCATGGTTATATAAACCTCTCCATGTATTATTTTCCTCTACTGCTCCAAATATTGAGCGAAGGATTTTTCTTTCAAAAATGAGTAGCCTATTTTCTCATTTTTTAAAAGAGATAATACCTCTCAAGATGTTAGGTTATCTGTATTTAGTATATAATTCATGGTTATATAAACCTCTCCATGTATTATTTTCCTCTACTGCTCCAAATATTGAGCGAAGGATTTTTCTTTCAAAAATGAGTAGCCTATTTTCTCATTTTTAAAAGAGATAATACCTCTCAAGATGTTAGGTTATCTGTATTTAGTATATAATTCATGGTTATATAAACCTCTCTATGTATTATTTTCCTTTACTGCTCTAAATATTAACCGAAGGATTTTTCTTTCAAAAGTGAGTAGCTATTTTCTTCTCTTTTGTTAATTGACCATGTCTCACTGCCATAGAAAATCATCGGTCTTATAAGGTTTTTGTATAGGTTTGTTTTTGTATTGATGCAAAGGAGTTTAGATTTTATTTGGCAACTATTTCCATCAAAATTCGGTTTCTAATTTTGGTCTTTATCTCATTTCTACTGGTAATAAGTGTGCCCAAGTATTTAAACTGCGTGACTCTCTCAAAAATATAGTTTCCAATATTAAACGATTGTACATCATGTATTCTAGGACTCACCACCAAAAACTTAGTTTTTTCCTCGTTTATTGCTAAGCCCATATCCCTAGCAACACTCTCAAGGACAATAATTGCCTCAATGATTTATTCTAACTAGATTAAAAAAATAATGTTTGCAGAACTATTAGTTTTCAAGCTATGAGAAGTCGAAAATAATAATTATTTTAAAATTTTACGACTTCTAAGAATTGTATGATCTCTTAAATATATTTTTATGTTGCAGTATACTTTAACTTTTTTTTATCTAATCTGCTACTTTGGTATATCATAATTCATTTAATGTAGTATTTAATATATTTGTAAGTTAATATTAAAAATGTAATTCTTACACAAGTATCCTTATTTAAAATTGGCCTTTATAATTGTTAGTCTTCCTAATCAGATTATACTTATTGATATTTTATTCAGGAATTGAAATGAACTTAAATGTTATCATATGCATTCGGGAATTTATTCAGATTAAATATTTATATTTGCAAAAATTATTTTTGTTGAAAATATCTTTAACATATCTTTTAAGTACAATACTTGGATACCTTGTTTGTTTTGAAGAATTATAATTATAAATAGGTTTGATGAAATTATTAGTTGGTAAAGGAATTGATTATAGCATTAAAATGCTCCTGAAGTTATTCAACTTTTCTTACTGTGCAAAATGTGTTTTTAATTGCTAGAAATATTGATGTTGTTGGCTTTGGTCATAATATTATTAATTATTGAATGAGAATGGGAAATAGTTTCTTAATCTTTGCTATATAAATATTGAACTTTTAGCCTAAACTTTACATAACCACTGTTATTTTATAACAGAAGAATAGTTCTGAAATCTATCATAATATTATTAAGAATATGTGATTAATTTTCTGATCATGTAAATTAACTTTTAAAGAAGATATTTTCATTTATTTCTTGGCATTTTCACAAGTGCATGTCTTTTACAACGATGCGAAGAAAAAATAGTTTCTTAAATTGACTATAAACTAAAAAAGTGAAAAAGCAGGTTGAGCTCTGTGGAAGTTTATGTCGTTTTCTGAGGCAGACAGTGTGAAAAAAATGATTTATTATTCTTTTCACCCCCACACAAAATAGTTGGAAATGTTTGAAAGTTTTAATTTATATTAACGAGAGAATTCACTTAATGTTGGCAAAAAATGTGTTTTATTAAAGGATCTTGAAAACTGAAAATTTTTTTGATGTAAGAATTTCATACTTCAAAATAATACAATGCAAAAAAAATATTAACGAAAACTTTAAAATGCTTCCAAAAAGTTCTCTTTATAGTTCATCAGATAAAGTTAAAAAAACCGAGTAAAATGTGGGCTCCAAATAAAGAAATAAAATGTATTTTTAATTAAGAACTGAGCTTTATTCTTTTCGAGGAATAATTATTGCTGATACATTTCGTGTAGAGTGTATATGTTCTTTATAGTGGAGTTAGATGAAAAACTTAAAAACAGTCGCTTTAGTTTTCAGATATATATTTTCGTGAATAAGTTTGTAATTATGATCAGATCTTTATAAGTTTCCAAGACTCAAACGTGCTATCTTTTTTCAGGATTAACATAGACTAAAATCATATTAGATAATAAAATCTATCACAAGACTTTACTGCACTAATATAAATTAATCTATTACCTAACAATTTATCTTTTTATAAATAATATTCTAAGACGTTTACAGTCGTTACTTACATTCGTTTTCCAGAAGAAGGTTAATGTTATAATTTTATGAATAATTTTAAACTTAAAAATGAAAATAAAAGTATTTAATTTCCATCGACAGGAGGAAAGTCATCCTGGAAACATTACCTGGAAATTGTGGGTACAAATCAAACAACTAATGGAACATGTGTATTTTTACCATACCTTTCTACTGGATCGTATACTGAACTAAATCATAAACAAATAACCCTGTCCTGCCTTCCCCAATATAGGAAATGAAACATGTCTCTCAATATCTTCGTATAACAGCATTTCTTATTCCTCAAATCACTCTGTAAATAGCATTTTTAAACAATATTCACCTCACAGACGAATAGATAGCTGTAAATATAGCATTTTAGACCCTCACATGGGAATGTTAAACATCATGTACCTAATCAGCCCACAAATTCTGGCACCAAATTAGGTGGGATGTATGATGTTAGAACACATTACACGACAAACTGAATATTATTTTTTACTTCAAATGCAAGCTAAATGTATTCGTCTATCATCTTACTTTATAAAATATTAGGTAGAAACATTTAATAAACACTAAATATAAATATTACATTTTATAATTGTTTATCATTGATACCCTTATATGGAAAAATTATAAAGAGTAAAATGAGTTTAAAAATTAGTTAGAACAGTCCGAAAGAAAAAGAGAGAATTTAATTTGACAGTAAAACGAAGTAAAAAAATTCTTGCCAAAGATATAGTGAATCTTGCTGTATTATTTTTGTAAAAAGGGAAAACTGTAAGTAAGCTTTTAAAATAAACAACTGTCATCTCTTTGAACAATTTGATGACAAAAAAATGTGAAATATTTAGTATTTTACCTGTGTAATTTGTGAAGAATGACTTTCAAATTTTATTAATATTTGTCAATCTATTGTTTGGAGATACATACAAATGTTTAAACGTCTCTTTTAAAATAAATAAATTACACTCTTATGCTTACAGTTACTGAAAGAGTCATGAAGTGATTTACAGGAGGAATCGTTATATTCCAATAACTTTTAAAAATAAGGTATAAGCCTTCCTTTGTATACATTCCCTTGATTACTAATAGTTTTCATTACTGTAAGCAATTCAAAATTTAGCATTTTGTAGTTAAAATGACACTGAAAACAGTTTTCTTTGATTTTGGTGGTTTTTAATGTAATGAATTATATCATTTATACTATTTCTTGCTTCTTTACAGAAATCACCAAACTCTTGACATGCCTTCTTCTTTGAATACATCTTTTAACAATTTAAGTAGAATTATTATTTTAGAACTTGATAAGTATATATATATATATATATATATATATATATATATATATATATATATATATATATATATATATATATATATATATATATATATATATATATATATATATATATATATATATATATAATATATAAATATATATTTGTATATATACATATATATATATATATATATATATATATATATATATGTGTGTGTGTGTGTGTGTGTGTCTGTGAGTGTGTATGTGTGTGTGTGTGTGTGTGTGTGTGTGTGTTGAACATATGAAAAGAGATTTAAAACCAATTAAAAATATTCTTGTTTTACTGTACATTGTAAAGTAAACCAGAATAATTGAAAATGTATGATACCAAACATTTCCCGTTTTCTAGAAGGACCTGAGAAATTTATCTATAATTTTTTTCACAGTAAACGTTCTTGACTTCCTTTTTAGTTTTTTTGCTTTTAAAAAAAATGCATTTTGACTACATTATTACAGTAAAAACCTCGTACTCTAATGCATAATATAAAAATGAATTTTCCATTCAAAATCTATTCTTTCATTTAGATCAGAAGAGAATAAAAAAACTCCAAAAAACAAAACAATTTATTTTTACAATTATTTGTAAAAGACATTGTGGAAATGACTTCAAGGTGTACTACATACAACATGTGCATTTTTACACAGGAACAAAATTAAAATATATATAAAATATGCATAGTACATTGAATGTAATATAACCCTGTCGTTGTCTAAGTTGTTACTTGTCTGAAATAGATGTATATACGCAAAGCTACTGCTTGACAATGACATGTTCATTACACATTTAAGGAACATACACAGTCAGGGCCATGCTAAAGCTCGAAAAATAATTTACATACCGTCAAATTGAGTACAGTTCATTTCAAAGAGTTGAATTAAATAAATCTGTATTTTATAAAATGTTGTAAATCTGTATTGAAAATTATTAAATCTTGAATTATAATCTTAGATTATAAATTAGATATATTGAATGGTATATTCAGTTTGCTATATTAGGCGACATTTTGTCTTGGTACTTCAATAATTTTGGCGTGATTGCCACTAATTAGTTGGTTATTCAAAAAGTATACTAGCATAATCCTATAATCCAGTACTTTTAACAATTAGTGATAAATAATATTAGAAAAAGTGTTTTTGTAAGTGATATCTGTAAGAATTATGAATAAGAAACAAATAAATGAGTTATTTAATAAAAAAAACCTGATCCTAACTGAACAAATTATTAATTATTATTAATTGTTATTTATAATTATTAAGTAATAAATTAATAATAATAATAATAATTAAGTAATAATTAGTATTAATTATTTAAAGTCGTAATTTGCAAAAGAAATATTCCAAGATATTGGAAAAATGACTACTGTATATCATGCTTTAGGTTTACCAAAATAATTTTTGTAGTCAAAATAAAAGTATTAATTTTTTATAAGAACTAATCATAATTTTCTATTTTAATGTACTATTTTAGTGTTATTGAAATAGAAAATAATTGTCGTAAATTATACAATGAAATCTTATTTATTCTGGTGAAGTTTTTGTGTCGAAATATTCTTTATAAAAAATTTAAAAATTTATTACTTGTTACACATTATTACTTTGGCTTTTATCTCTTGAACATAATTATTTCAAAATTATTGTTAAGTGATGCGAGTGTGTTATGGATATTTTGTTTATTTGTCTGTACATATTAGTAAATATATTTTTACTGTTTATTTGTGTTTCAATCTGAAATGTGTAAAATTAATTGAAAATTAATAATTATACTAATTATTAGAGAATCTATAGTTATAAACCAGTGTCTGTATATAAAACTAATTTTTGAGATTGAATATTCTTTATAAAATTTGTGATATTTTTTTACACAAAACTTTGTTGATATTAGCATGATAATTAATTTTCTTAAAATTATTGTACAGCATGGCCTAAAGATATTTTTAGCATAGCCCTGAGTAGAGTACTAACTATGAATGGAACAATAAAACATTTATATTTGAGATTATGCGTATATGTCATTCTTAATGTTTATCACTTATGATGAAGTGACCTTATTAAAAAATTTATAATATAATTATCATTCATAATCCTGATTTTGTGTATTCAGAAATGAAAATTATACTGGTATCTACTTAAAAAGTAATCAAAGTATAAATATACAAAATATGTCTTCAATTTAAAAATACTATTTTTCCTTCTCTACTGCATGTATTTTTCTCTAATTACATATATATTACTTAGTTTTCAAAAATTAGATAGCACAAAATATAATTTCAAATTTTCTAATCAGTAAATATTTTTATTAACTATATAAATAAATTATTCAACATTTATTTTGAATGATTTTTTTAATAAATATTTTTTAAGGCAACATGGTCTGAAACGCTTACGTAAATGCTCTCACATTATATGCTTGATATATTATTTATTAAATAAAATGTGTTGTTTTAGAACTTTTATTTTTCTGATATGTTTCAGACTTTTTTCATAATTTTTTTAAATTATGAAAATTTTTTTTTTAATTTTTTTTACTGTTACAGTTATATTAGCTCTTTTACATTTCTCTTTTAAACGTATGTGAGTCATAAATTTACAAACAAATAACTATAATATAGCATTTCATTATTAGGAATCAAACCTATTGCTTCTTAAAGCATTTTTATAGATATATAGCACTACTTTAACCAGTATAAAGAAAGAAACATATTTTGGTATTTAGAGAAAGAGAAATATGTCTCGAACATATTTTCTAAGCTGTATAATCAAAATTATATAATTATATAATCAAAATTGTATAATTATATAATCAAAATTGTATAATTATATAATCAAAATTGTATAATTATATAATCAATATTCTATAGTTATTTAATCTAAATTATATAATTATATAATTAAAATTGTATAATTATATAATCAAAATTCTATAGTTATATAATCAAAATTATATAATTATATAATTTTTAAAATTATATAATGTTTCTATAGGGGTTTTATTTAGCTATATCGAATGGTATTATTGATTTTCATTTCAGTCCTTTAAATCATTAGAAATACGTCTTAGAAATTAAAAATATCCTTTAGTACAGAGATGGGCAAACTACTGCCCGCCGGAAGGTTTTATTCTACCTGCGTATAGAATTTTAAGTTGCCGGTCCGAGGCAAATTATTAGAAATATATATTTATATTTTATATATCCATCTCCTTTTCTACTTTTCTTAAATATTATATCCCAAATTTATTATCTCACGCCCAGAAGATCAGCGGTATATTTACTTCTTATATGTGAACAAGTGTTTTAAACTTTGAACCTTATAAAGAATAATTTCAGAAGTAGACTGACATATGAGCATTTAGTATCGTTCCTTAAAATCAATACAACTCACTTTGTACCTCAGTATAAAGAACTTTTAAAAATGAAATCCCAATTTCGTTCATCTCATTAACGTATTTAAAACGCTAGGTACTTGTATATTGCTTTCAAAATTTTAGAAAAATTTTCTTAGCCCGCCATACTCCTTTTCTTTCGAATTTTGGTCCGCGGCCGAAAACGTTTGTCCATCCTTGCTTTAATTGATAGAGTTTAAGATAAATATGTTTTAAACTTATTCTTAAATCTGTATAATCAAAACAATATAATTATATAATTTTTAAAATTATATAATATTTGTATAACGGTTTTATTTAATTATATTGAATAGTATTATTGATTTTTATGAAGTGTTTTAAATCATAATAAATAATTTAGAAATATACCTCTTAGAAATATACAATTAAAACAAAACTTTATATTTTTTTCTAAAGAAAGTTTGACTGTTGGGTATTTCGACTTTAGATAACTATTTTGAGTTTAGGAATGTTTTAAATTGTTAGTATTTACATTTTTTTCTCGATTTAAACAAAGCTTTTTAGCAGCCATAGTGTACTTTTAAAATTTATGAACAAAGATTATATTCATAATTAAACATGGCAGCAAAATTTTGTTAAGATACTTATATGTATTAATATTTTCCAAAGGAAAGATTTTGCAACTCAAAAAATACTTATATTGTAATTCAATAAATATTTATATTTAATACAGGTAACGAAAACAGATAACTATTTGTACTCGTTTTAAAACAATAAATAGGTTATATTTTGCATACATGATGCGTCAGCTTACACACACATATATATGTATGTATATGCATATATATATATATATATATATATATATATAATATATATATATATATATATATATATATAAATCTGAACAGTTATAAAATAACTAGCATCTATGATATAAATTTAATAAAAATCAAATTTCATTATTTGTTGTAACAAAATGAATTATATTGTATTTTTTTATGTTGAATTTGAAAAAAAATATTTATTTCTAAAACACATCAGGAAGAGTAGTTTTATACTTTAGATCATTTTTAAAGAATTAAATGACTTTATTTTTATTTTATATATGGAAATTTACACACATATATATATATATACATATTTTATTATATGCTTACTGAAGAAATTAAAACTGTGTATATATATATGTATATATATATATAATTAGTAGTTAATTAATTTTACATCTGAGCTCACATACGTTTAATTAGATGAACATGGTGTAAATAAGATGAACTCCCTTTAATAGACTGTACAGATTCAGAAAACTGGGTTTTTAAACAGACTGTTGACTGAAATTTTGAATTTATTTTCAGCAGCGCACAATTCAGATTAGCCATAACCAGATAAACAACCACGAGTCTCACCTTTGCATATCATAATTACTTTCAAATTGGTCACAGCCAGTTACGTGTCAAAAGTTTCTTGTCTGGATACTGTAACCCTAGTTTGAAAGATCTCTATTTGTAATCCTCTAATTCACGTTTGATCTCTTGATTATTTTCGACCTCTTTCGGTTTCAAAGGAAAGGGTTCATAGCATACTGGTTTGTATTGAATTAGCTGACAGACTGTCACGTAGAATTAGATTTCCGAAATTGGGGTTTTGAAAGACGTTACTCTCTCTCTTCAGATGTAATTAGATATCTCGTGTAGATATACTGTTTCAGATGAAAGCAGTTTCAATTATTTTGTCCAAATATAAATTTCCTCAAATGATGGAAGACAGTAAATTGAATTTTGTAAGCAGTTAATGTTGGCATTTCTGTTGTTTTACGTTTAATTGTTGCAAATATCATCCTAGCAACAAAACTTTTCCTTTTTACGTTAAAAATTTTTTTTCTCGTAGAATCAAATTTATATTTGACAGTTTAGTGTACTGAAATTCAATAACAAAAAGAAAATGTGTTATTAAGTATTATTTACTTAAAAGGAAAAAAGATCAATTTTAAAAAATGTTTAATAAAATATTCATGAATAAATCAAAACTAAAATTCAATCTTTAAATAATAATAAAAATTTATCCACATAAATAATATTTTAATATAAGTTACTCCATGTACCACGATTGCACTTAAAACAAAATCGTGTTTTGAGATAATATTTTAAAACATTTTTCATGATATAATATTTATAAAACCCTATTAAATTCTAACACATTATTAGACGTCATTTCATAACCTTTTTAAGACATTTGATTTCACACCATACAATTCAAAATAGAAATTATTTCTTTATAAGATACTATATTTGAATGTGAGATTATAAACACGTAACTTTGGTTGAAGGAAATGAATGATCTATGATATCACTATAGATAAGTTAGTTATTAAATAATTCTGCAATTTAGATTTAAGGTAGGTTAATGACACAAATCTTTTATTAAATATGGCACGCCCTTTAGGACTAAAGGATTAAATATTGTTTAATAATTTGTGGCTTTACAAGTTGTAATTTTTTTTCCAAAAATTATAATATAGTTTTGTGCAGTAGGGGTAATATTTGTCTCCTCAAATTATAAAATAAGCACTGAAATATATAAAAAAAAATATTTATACATATAAAATAATCGAATGTTTAACAAAATTTTTATTCAAATTCATATTGAGTGGTTGGGGATTTTGGAGCGTTATGGCTAACTTATTTGTTCCATGACGGCTAATGGAACAACAAATTTATATCGGAAGGCATCGGTAGGAAGATCAATTAAAATCATTGTACTTTTATCTGGGAAATATATCCTTTGCTCAAAGAATACTAAATCATTCTTTTTTTCTTCATAATTCTAAAAATAAATTTTGAGGCTACTTGCAAATAATTGAATTTAGTATTATCCTTTTATCCACGCTTGTTTTATTGCTTTTTATTTTATTTTACCATATGTTACTGTTTAATGAAAAAGGAAATTTGTGGAAAATTATGTATATAGCTTACTTAAATGCAGTATTCCATTTGTTATATGAAATGAAGATATTTTAAGATATACTTCTTTACATACAGATGATATATATATGTGTCTAACAGAAAAGAAAAAAAGTCCTATGAATAAGGAATTATTTTCAAAGTGTCCCTGTGATCAACTACTTTTTAAAATGATTCGTTTTGTATCCAAAATCTTAGTCGCTATGAAGCTAATATATAAGTAACAATACCTTGTGTGTAACAACATGTATAAGTTAGTGACAACCAGCTTGCTAAAGATGATAAAAGGGTTTTACTAAATGAAGCATCTGTGTACTTAACAAATTTAATTAAGTTTGGTTTTATGATTATGTAGTATGTTTATTGATATGGATTGTTAAGTAAGAAATCAACTTGATAGCTATTTTAACAAAGGAGTTGCGAACTACAAGCAGTTACAGTTTACATCGTTATCTAACCGTAATTATGTTTTAGTTTTAATAAATATGATTTCGATATCTATTGAGACTGAAATGCAAACCAGCACTAAGGAACTCTAGAAGAAGCAAAATGCTGGAAGTCAACTTTAAAATTATTTCTCCGAAACAGAGATACTAACCACGACATCGTGGTAATGATTCATCTGGTTATTACTAAACTGCCATTGGTGACTGTTTCGACAGACAGCACGACACATGAAGACCAATCAGAACACCGAAATGGCCTTCAGGATAACCCGACGACATTGACAAGACAGATTCCAACTGTGAGGTCCGAGTGTTCGTCAGACCAGTGCCCCGTCAGTCTCTTGGTTTTCGATTTCGGCCTTTATCTCGTCGGGTGTGGCCGACACTTGATACGCTTTCTCCTTGTGATCCAAGCGCACCACAATCTGCTGTTTGGGGGGTCCATTCGGATCCCCGTTGGCAGACGACTGTGAGGTGGTTCTTCGAAACCGGTGGATGTTGGTACCAACCAAGATGAGGATAATGGCTGCGTAAAAGACGACTACCACCTAGGAATAAATATACAATTATCTTAGTGCACATTTCCCTATATCCATATACAAAGTATATTAATCGTTTTCAGGACAAGTGTCTTATGAGTTGCTGAGACGCCAATTCGGTTAACTTTTTCCAGCTGAGCCACTTTTTATCCCACGTGTGAACACGAAGCAAAGCGTACATTTTATAAGCATTTAATTGGTGCTTCTTACTTTAATACAACATAGTTTAACATGAAATATCACAAA
>CM063511.1:50598195-50600695 GCA_032207245.1 Pardosa pseudoannulata | reverse complement strand
TTGAGCCTATGCCACAACAGTCCACTTCTTCCTCTCTACAACCAAACCATTGCAGTTGTGAATTATACATTTTTAAGGTCTTTTTAAATTCCTTCCATCCATTTCTCTCTTGGATTTCATCTTCTTCTCTTTTTAAAATTTTAACTATTTTTATTTATTTAATAATATTTTCCTTACTTCTTGATTAGGCTTCTGCAAACCATCGGATTATTTGAAGCTTTATGTATCTATGTCTTTATTGGCTTCTCGAATATCAATGTGTCATCTTGTGTTTCTTCTTTTGATCCATAAATCGTTGTTGTTGATGATGTCTTGTACCACTTCGTCAAACCAAACACGATTTCAGCCATACGATACTCGTATTAAGGTAAAGAGTTGCGCCTTTCGTTTTAACGAGTAGCTTATGGGTAAAATTACCACTTCTTGCTCAAGTAGATCATCGTAGTTTTAAACTAAGGACAAAGCATAAGAACTATAGGGTTATCCTCCCTCCCTCAGAGGTATTGGTTGAAAACTTGGAGAGTTCCATACATTGTTTTCTAATATGTTATTGAATTAGTAATTATAAAATGCTTTAGATGCATTATTTCAGGTTCATTCTTGAACCCTGTCTTCATTGGTTTCTCGAATATCAATTTGTCCTCTTCTGTTTCTTACTTTGTTCCATATATTGTTGTTGATGATGTCTTGTACCACTTCGTCAAACCATGCACAATTTGAACCATACGCTACTCGTATTAACGCAAAGAGATGCGCCTTTCGTTTTAACGAGCATCGCAAGGGTGAAATTGCCACTTCTTGCTCAAGTGGATCTTAGTAATTTTATACCAGGAGGAACAAAGCAGAAGACCCATAAGCTTAGCCTGCCACCATCAGAGGTATTGATTGAAGACGTGGAGGGTTCCATACATTATTTTCTAATATTTTATTGAATTAGTAATAACAAAATGCTTCAGGTGTATTCTTTGAACCTTTATGTATCTCTGTCTTTATTGGTTTCCAGAATATCAATTTGTGATCTTGTGTTTCTTATTTTGTTCCATACATTGTTGTTGTTCATAATGTCTTGTACCACTTCGTTAAACCATGCACAAGTTGAACCATACGCTACTCGTATTAAGGGAAAGGGGTGAGCCTGTCGTTTCAACGAGCATCACAAGGGTGAAATTGCCACTTCTTGCTCAAGTGGGTCTTCGTAATTTTATACCAGGGGGAACAAAGCAGCAGATCCATAAGCTTAGCCTGCCACCAACAGAGGTATTGATTGAAGACGTGGAGGGTTCCGTACATTGTTTTCTAATATTTTATTGACTTAGTAATTAGAAAATGCTTTAGATGCATTACTTCAGGTGCATTCTTGGAACCCTTATGTATCTCTGTCTTCATTGGCTTCTCGAATATCAATTTGTCATCTTCTGTTTCTTACTTTGTTCCATATATTGTTGTTGATGATGTTTTGTACTACTTCGTCAAACCATGCACAATTTGAACCATAAGCTACTCGTATTAACGCAAAGAGTTGCGCCTTTCGTTTCAGCGAGCATCACAAGGGTGAAATTGCCACTTCTTGCTGAAGTGGGTCTTCGTAATTTTATACCAGGGGGACAAAGCAGAAGACCCATAAGCTTAGCCTGCCACCATCAGAGGTATTGATTGAAGACGTGGAGGGTTCCATACATTATTTTCTAATATTTTATTGAATTAGTAATAACAAAATGCTTCAGGTGTATTCTTTGAACCTTTATGTATCTCTGTCTTTATTGGTTTCCAGAATATCAATTTGTGATCTTGTGTTTCTTATTTTGTTCCATACATTGTTGTTGTTCATAATGTCTTGTACCACTTCGTTAAACCATGCACAAGTTGAACCATACGCTACTCGTATTAAGGGAAAGGGGTGAGCCTGTCGTTTCAACGAGAACCTCATAGGTTAAATTACCACTTCTTGCTCAAGTGGGTCCTCGTAATTTTAAACCAGGGATAAGCAGAAAACCCAAAGGATTTGCCTACAGAGCTATTGATTGAGGACTTGGAGAGTCCCATAAATTGTTTTCTAATATTTTATTGCATTAGTAATTTTATTGAATTACAAAATACTTCAAGTGTTATACTTTGAATTAATTTCTGAATGATATTTTCTCGTCATAAAGTGCATAAAGTTAAACAAAAGGTAGAAAAATAAATAAATAGCCATCAAACAGAGAAATAAATGTATAATATTATCTTTAAAAATATTGCTTAACGACTAGGTATAAAGTTTAATACTTATTAAACCCATGACGAAGTCATAAATCCATAAAAGCAAAAAACTTGCAAGATTATATTAATATCTGCCATTCTTTTAAAACGTCTGTTATTGAGTGTTAAGATTGTAAAGCTTACTGCTATTAATTTTGTCTATAAAATTTCCTGTGAAGGCTTTTGATTAATTATAGCGTCAAACGTAATTCTTTAAAACTAGTATTCAAACTTAATGGAAACAACGATAATACATTATTTT
>CM063511.1:50570695-50590695 GCA_032207245.1 Pardosa pseudoannulata | reverse complement strand
CTTTTTGATATGAAAGACTGAAAACTATACTTCATTTCTAAGGAACTTTTTATTATTTTACTCACGACATAAATGGCAATTGAAATGTGTTCTAAACTCCTAGTTTACGCGATCAGCATTACAAGTCGATTTCTGCTCATTTTACATAAAATTATTTTCTTTTTGTTAACATGTTTTAAAGTTGTCTGTTATTATGTGTACTTTTTTAAAAACGCACTTCATCGTCAAACACTTCCCTTTTAAAAATGAATATTAAATTTCACAAATTCGTGTTTCTCTTTTATGTATGAGTATTATTGTATGAGTGTAAACAGAGCACTCATGCAATATGCTTATGTATTGCGAAACTGAGAAATATAGGTATATGTATTGTATGGGAGCATACATTTTTGGATATTATACTTTAAGAGATTGAACATCCATTATATATATATATATATATATATATATATATATATATATATATATATATATATATATATATATATATATATATATATATATATATATATATATATATATATATATATATATATATATATATATATATATATATATATATATATATATATATATATATATATATATATATATATATATATATATATATATATATATATATATATATATATATATATATATATATATATATATAATATAATATATATATATATATATAATATATATATATATATATATATATATATATATATATATATATATATATATATATATATATATATATATATATATATATATATATATATATATATATATATATATATTCCGAAACATTACAGGTTACAAAAACTTTTCTAGTTACTTTGGGTTTATTAGAGGACAGCAATTTTACTTTTGTTTCTTCTGAAATCCAATACTTATGATAATGCCAAGGCTTTTACAAAGTCCGTCAACATTTGCTTTTCTTTATACGATATATACTCTTTCTTCAGCTTCTTTGAGAGCTTAGAATGAGAAGAAAAGTAGCTGCAAATTGCGTAAGAAGCCAAAAGGAAAAAAATCGTAGTTAGAAGTTACAAATAGAACTTTTTCTTGTAAGTGTTTCGGCTCTATTTCTTTGCCTTTAAATGACTATTTTTCTTAAGTCTTTTCTTTTAATATATAAGAGCTACTCGTTTTTCTGTCCATAGTACTTTATTTTTTACTTGCTTCCTTTTTGTTCGGAATAATACATTTTAAATTAAAGATTTTGTTTTAAATTTCAAGTACTTTCTGCTGGATAAATTTTACCTTTCCTGAGATTTATTACCTTTATAACATATATTCATTCTTGGAAACATGAAATTGTACTATAAGTTACAAAAGAAGTGAAAAAATTGTCCCAAAGTGAAACTAATTTACTGTATTGAAATGAATATCTTAAATCTGTGTTTTATATATTCTTCTGGTTGTCCAATTTTAATCACAAAAGAAATAATTGAAAAATTAGTCATTTTGCAGCTATCTAAACTTATGTACACATATATATGTAGGCGCCTATCTAAACTTATGTACACATGTATATGTACATAAGTTTATATGTACGTAGTTTATTTTATAATGCTTACTTCATAACATGTATTTATTGTGTTCTATTTTATCAAAACGTTCTGGCCGAGAGATGGTTGGATGGTTAGGGCACTGACTTTTGGAACCGGAGTTCGTAAGATCGAGTTCCACTACGGCATGGTTGTTCGTAGCCATTCGGAATCGTCTGTAAGCAGTAGGTCCAGGTGTCATTAGCTCTCGTGTTGCAAAAAACGTAGAACTTAGTCATCCCAACAAAATAATTCGTACTGAAAGTTTTGGTGAATTTAAAATTTTTAAAGAAATAAAAACAGCCACGGGCTTAATCTGTAAACGTCGTAGATATTTTTGGCATCATGTTCAATTTATATCTTAAATATTAAAAGAAATCTATAAAACTTATAAAACCTTGCATAATAAACCTCACATAAATAGATCTGTAATTATTTCTTTTTAAATGGGTTTGTAATACCACAAAGATATTTTTGAACATATGCATAACGATAGAATAATAGTACGTTACAAGCTACATGTAAACTATCTGTAGATATGTCTGTCATTAAGTAAAGAGCATATCTCAAATATTAGAAAAAATCATAAACTGATAAATGTTTTAATGATTAAGTAAATCTTGAAGTATATATTAAACATTAGAAGAAATCCATAAAACTCAGAAATAAACATTACATAAATAATTCTGTAATTATTCCATTTTAAATAGGTTTGTAATACCACAAAGATATTTTTGAATACATGCATAACTATAGAATGATAGTACGTTAGAAGCTACATGTAAACTATATTTAGATATGTTTGTCATTAAGTAAAAAACATATCTCAAATATTAGAAAAAAATCATAAACTGATAAATGTTTTAATGATTAAGTAAATGTTTAAGCATATCTTAAACATTAGAAGAAATCCATAAAACTCAAATAAACATTACATAAATAGTTCTGTAATTATTTCATTTTAAAGAGGTTTGTAATACCACAAATATATTTTTAAATATACGCATAACGATAGAATTATAGTACATTACAAGCTATATGTAAACTAGCTGTAGATATTTCTGTCATTAAGTAAAAAGCATATCTCAAATATCAGAAAAAAAATCATAAACTGATAAATGTTTTAATGATTAAGTAAATGTTTAAGCATATCTTAAACATTAGAAGAAATCCATAAAACTCAAATAAACATTACATAAATAGTTCTGTAATTATTTCATTTTAAAGAGGTTTGTAATAATACAAAGATATTTTTGAATGTACGCATAACGATAAAATGATAGTACATTACAAGCCACATGCAAACTAGTTGTACATATTTCTGTCATTAATTAAAAAGCATATCTCAAATATTAGAAAAAAATCATAAGCTGATAAATGTTTTCATGATTAAGTAAATGTTTAAGTATATCTTAAACATTAGAAGAAATCCATAAAACTCAAATAAACATTACATAAATAGTTCTGTAATTATTTCATTTTAAAGAGGTTTGTAATACCACAAAGATATTTTTGATATACGCATAACGATAAAATGATAGTACATTACAAGCTACATGTAAACTATCTGTAGATATGTCTGTTATTAAGTAAAAAGCATATCTCAAATATTATAATAAAATCATAAATTGATAAATGTTTTAATTAATAAGTAAATGTTTAAGTTTATCTTAAAGATTAAAAGAAATCCATAAAACTTAGAAATAAACATTACATACATAGTTCTGTAATTATTTCTTTTTAAATAGGTTTGTAATACCACAAATATATTTTTAAATATATGCATAACGAAAGAATGATAGTACGTTACAAGCTACATGTAAACTATCTCTAGATATTCTGTCATTAATTAAAAAGCATATCTCAAATATTAGAAAAAAATCATAAGCTGATAAATGTTTTCATGATTAAGTAAATGTTTAAGTATATCTTAAACATTAGAAATAATCCATAAAACTTAGAAATAAACATTACATAAATAGTACTGTAATTATTTCTTTTTAAATGGGTTTGTAATACCACAAATATATTTTTGAATATATGCATAACGAAAGAATGATAGTACGTTACAAGCTACATGTAAACTATCTCTAGATATTCTGTCATTAAGTAAAAATCATATCTTAAACATTAGAAAAATTCATAAACTGATAAAGAATGATTTAATAAATAGTTGTGTTATTATGTCCTTTTGAATTGGTTTGTAAATCCACAAAGCCCTTTTATAAACACTTAAATACAGACAAAATTACAGTAGAAGCTACATCCAAATAATCTGTAGATATTTTTTGCACTGAAATTAAATATATACCTCAAACATTGGCAGAAATCCATAAATTCAGAAAGAGAGTTACATAAATAGATCTATTTTCTGTCTAATATATAGGTATGTGCACCCACAAAGGGATATAAAACATATTCAGAAAAATAGAATGATAATGATTTACGACCTACATGTATTCCATTTTGTAGATCTTTGTTCAACTAAAGATAAACGTATGTATCAAATTGTAAAGGAAATCCATAAATAGAGAAAGATAGTTTAAATAAATAGATATCTAAATCGGTCTTTATTTATTTGCTCGTAAAAAAGATAAATTTGACTTGATAGTTGAAACGCTAGGTAATTGGAACTTTAAAATAGTTCATTACACCTTTATCATTGTAGATTTGCACTTAGAGAAACATATAAATTTTAAAGATTTATAAAGTATATTTATCAAAATTTACTTTCTTTGATAACTAATATTGCTGTATATATTACGTCGCAAATGCAAAAGATATTATTATTTATTTCTACGTAAGAATGTTATTGTATAACAATAATTTTTTAAAAAAACATTTTAACAAAATTTATTTTCTCTTTTGTTGTATATAAATTTTTACTAATTATTTCTACCTAATATTGTTATTATATAACAATAATTCATTTAAAAAAGCATTTTTGCAAAATTTTTTTCTCAGATGTATATATAATTATTTTTAATTTCTACGTAACAATGTTATTGTATAACAACCATTCATTAAAAATAGCATTTTAACAAAATTTATTTTCTCTTTTATTGTACATTAATATATTATTATTTATTTCAAAGTATTAATATTATTGTATAACAATAATTCATTTAAAAAAGTATTTTAACAAAATTTATTTTCTCTTTTGTTGTATATAAATTTTTACTAATTATTTCTACCTAATATTGTTATTATATAACAATAATTAATTTAAAAAAGCATTTTTGCAAAATTTTTTTCTCAGATGTATATATAATTATTTTTAATTTCTACGTAACAATGTTATTGTATAACAACCATTCATTAAAAATAGCATTTTAACAAAATTTATTTTCTCTTTTATTGTACATTAATATATTATTATTTATTTCAACGTAATAATGTTATTGTATAACAATAATTCATTTAAAAAAGCATTTGAATAATATTTATTTTCTCTTTTGTTGTATATAAACTTATTACTATTTATTTTAACGTAACAATATTATTGTATAACAATAATTCAATTAAAAAAGAATTTTAACAAAATTTATTTTCTCTTTTATTGTACATTAATATATTAGTATTTATTTCAACGTAATAATGTTATTGTATAACAATAATTCATTTAAAAAAGCATTTGAATACTATTTATTTTCTCTTCTTCTGTATATAAACTTATTATGATTTATTTCTACGTAAGAATGTTATTGTATAACAATAATTTTTTTAAAAAACATTTTAACAAAATTTATTTTCTCTTTTGTTGTATATAAATTTTTACTAATTATTTCTACCTAATATTGTTATTATATAACAATAATTAATTTAAAAAAGCATTTTTGCAAAATTTTTTTCTCAGATGTATATATAATTATTTTTAATTTCTACGTAACAATGTTATTGTATAACAACCATTCATTAAAAATAGCATTTTAACAAAATTTATTTTCTCTTTTATTGTACATTAATATATTAGTATTTATTTCAACGTAATAATGTTATTGTATAACAATAATTCATTTAAAAAAGCATTTGAATACTATTTATTTTCTCTTTTGTTGTATATAAACTTATTATTATTTATTTTAGTGTAACAATGTTATTGTATAACAATAATTCAATTAAAAAAGAATTTTAACAAAATTTATTTTCTCTTTTATTGTATATAAACAGATTACTATTTATTTCTACGTAACAATATTAATGTATGACAATAATTCATTTCAAAAATCCTTTTAACAATATTTATTTTCTCTTCTTCTGTATATAAACTTATTATGATTTATTTCTACGTATTAATTGTATAACAATAATTCATTTAAAAAAGCATTTGAATACTATTTATTTTCTCTTTTGTTGTATATAAACTTATTATTATTTATTTTAGTGTAACAATGTTATTGTATAACAATAATTCAATTAAAAAAGAATTTTAACAAAATTTAATTTCTCTTTTATTGTATATAAACAGATTACTATTTATTTCTACGTAACAATATTAATGTATGACAATAATTCATTTCAAAAATCCTTTTAACAATATTTATTTTCTCTTCTTCTGTATATAAACTTATTATGATTTATTTCTACGTATTAATTGTATAACAATAATTCATTAAAAACAACATTTAAACAAAATTTATTTTTTCTTTTTTTTATACATATAAACTTATTATTATTTATTTTTACGTAACAATGTTATTTCATAAAAATTATTCATTTAAAAAAGCATTTTAACAATTTATTTTCTCAGTTGTATATAATACTTCCGAAAATACTTTAAAAGTGTTGTACTTTCGTGTAGTGAATCTGAATATACTTCATCGCATTTTGTTTCGTACTTAAATGGTTTGAAAATGATCTTCCTTCATATGTTTATAAGATTATCAGTGTAATTAATGCTATGAAACTTAAAAGCATTTCTAAAATGCATTTTGTTTTTTTATAAACATTAATTTTGTAAGACACTTTAAAGGAATTAAAACCCTCGGTTCATTTTTCAGAGCATAAATAAACGCAGACAAAAAACACACATTTGAAAATAGGATATAATTAGAGAAAAGTTGTTTGAGAAATACGCTCTTTTGTTAAATTAGCAAAAATGTAAATGCATTAAAAGAATTTTCCTTCTTAAGTGGAGTCTAACAAATTGTTATAAAAATATGAGAATGTTTCTTAGATTTGCTTATTATTGAGAGAAATATATTTCATTAAAATGTAAAATATCTGAATTAAAATGTTTCTGAGCAATTATTTATATGTTTTTCGTATATAAATGTTTTATAAATTAATAAAATATGTTATTTATCATATTACTTCTGTTTAAACGGTAAGTTTTATACTCTTTATTCAACTGACGCGAAGGATTAGATATTATTTTGGATTTAAAGAATTTATTTTATTCATGATATATTTCAATCTCATAAATGTAATCTCATAAATGTAAATATATGAAACAAATGTTACGATTTTAAAAGGATGGGGTATTTAATTCAGAAATTATCCTCTCTGTACTGCTTGAGTATATCTTTTATAATTTCAATTATGTTGGAAGAGAGTGATTTAGTTTAATAAATATATTTCTAAAAATTTATAAGCGTTGTTTTGCTATTTAATTTTCTTTGCGTCATTAGTAGAGAAAATTTTATTTTGAAGAGTAATATTTAATGCTTACATGTATAATATATATATATTCTATATATATATATATAATATATATATATATATGCTATATATATTTTATATATATATATTATAGAGAAATATTTATATATATATATAATATAATATATATAAATATTTATATATACATATATATATAATATATATATATATATATATATATATATATATATATATATATATATATATATATATATATATATATATATATATATATATATATATATATATATATATATATATATATATATATATATATATAAATATATATATATATTATATATATATATATATATACATATATATATATATATATATACATATATATATATATTATATATATATATACACATATATACATATATATATATATATATATATATATATATATATATATATATATATATATATATATATATATATACATATATATATATACACATATATACATATATATATATATATATATATATATATAATATATATATATATATATATATATATATATATATATATATATATATATATATATATATATATATATATATATATATATATATATATATATATATATATATATATATATATATATATATATATATATATATATATATATATACACGTGTGTGTGTGTGTGTGTGTGCGTGTGTTGAATGTGTGTGTACTGAATTCAACTTATTAAATAATTAGAATAAGTATTCTCAATGCTGATAAAGTTAGTGTAAAATAAATCTAACTTCATTTTCATGAGTGTAAATTTTTTTCTCATATTTTCGTTATATAATTTTCTAATACACATAAAGGACATCTAAATTTAAATTCCTTTGACAAATGGAAGTAGCGGAAAGTTCGAGAAAAATATTTCAGTCTAATCACGACTGCATTTAAAGTGCAATAAATGAATTAACGGTGTTGAAAAATCATGTAAATTTCCAAAGGACAAAGCCTAGACAATTAAACTTAAAGTTATATAATTTTAAGAGGGAATGTAATTAAAAAAATTTTGCGTTAACAAAGGTATTCTTTTAATTAAGAAAACAAAGGTCTAAATTAGTTTTTTACTTATTTTACTTCTTCATATTATACTCTTTTCTTAATTTTATAATAAAATTAACTCCATTCAGAAATTTTAATTCTCCTTGTTAGGCTAAAGGAAGTAAAAATAAAAGATTGAAATGTAAAATTTTTAAGATTATTTTTTATACTGAAATAAACTTGTTTGTTTTTACATGTTTTTCTCTTCTATAAACAATCTTATTATATTACTTCTAAATTCTTCTTTTTCACACACCCTTGATAACATTTTTGTCAATTTTTATATTTTGTAACATCTGATCGGCCATGTCTTTTTGATAGCAATCTACAAATTTTGTAACGAATACCTTCAATATAACAAAAATTAACGCTGCAAATTATTGCTGTTAAAAACTAACAGTAATTTTTTTTTATTTAGAACTGTTTCATATTAAGCATGTGAATCTATGTCTTTTAACAATGTATGTTATTAAAACAACATATTTTGCAAGGAAGGCGTTCAATATTTTCTGACGTAACTTATATTACAACAAGAATGTGTATTGTACTGCTTTTAGAAACAAAGTTCATGGGTTCGAATCTTACTGGTTTTGGTTTGGAGTGTTATGGTCTACTGTTTTGCTGCACGATGGCTAATGAGACCGAGACCTATTGTTTAAAGCCGATTCCGAACGGCTACGAAAATTCTTGCTACTAGCAGAATTTGAATCCGTGAACTTCGGTACCGAAGAGCAGCGAATCTCACAGGTAGCATGAGTGTTGTTTGCCAATTAAAGTCGGTTTTAAGGACGTCAGTCAGCAAATACAGCGATCTCGTAACTAAAATGTGGCGGGTTCGGGAACGTAAATTATGTTCGTGGTCACAATGTCCTCCAAGTTCTCAAACGATACTTCTGGAGTAGCAGGCGAAGCCTGGGGGTCTCCTGCTTGGTTCCATCTTTTAAATTACGAGGACCCAGTGGGGATGATATCACTCGCAACCGTAGCATATTTTAATCTACACGTGCTCCTCGGTTGGTGCTAAATGGGTGACAACTTTGAAGTCTTCTATTGATATAAAGGCATATACGGCCTGTATTGATAGCAGCGTTATGACCCGGATGAAAAAATGATTATGATCCAGACTCTTTAGAATTCGTGTAGCAAAACAGTATACTATAACTCTCCAAACCAAAGCAAACCATGCAACATATCTAATAGTACGGGTATGGGGTAAATCGGTAAGTCGGTTTTCATGCAATATCACATGCCAGATAAACGCTTACAGTGTGTTTTGACGTAAAATACATCAGATGTTGAATCTGATCCAATTTTTTCAATGTAGATTTACGTCTAAAAATGTTTCAAGCAGTAGTGCATAATATATCAACCTATATATTTTATTTGGTCTAAAGTTTCGTGTAGGATAACGATGTGTTATTTTGCCTTTGCGGTATTATGTCTCATAGCTTTTATTTGACGAACAATTGCGTACATTAGTCTGCAGACCGACTATGATTGTTTTGCCAAACACCTCTGCTACATAAACATCCATAATAGCCCCTTGTGCATTCTGTGCAATCAAAATTTTTAGATGGGCAAAGACCACCTTCCAATGTGTCCATCTTTGAAAGAGGTAAACCTTTACAATCGGTATTGAGAAGCAAGATAGATCATGCAGTCGACACACAGAGATTGATTTTCTTTTGTTTTTAATGCTTTTAATAATTAATTTTTCGTATTCTAACATTCTTGTTTTTTATGGTAGCTTTTATGAAGTTTATTACTGCTTTATCTTTTGTAATTATTTACGGCTCAAATCTCATACATCTGTGATGAACGGAAGCCCATGATGTAGAATCAAGAACTTTTGCAATAAAAAATAATTACGTTTAATAGCATTTACTAAACTTTGGTCGTATAATGCATATATTACAACATAAAGTATGTGTCATTTCTAAAGTTTAAATCCATACCACAACTTTTTATTAACATATTCGAACTGCGGCAACGCTGATACATTAAAGGAATATTACACGACAACAACGTGTACACGTGATTCCTAACGTAGCAAAACACCTTATAAAATAATATTGATTAATATAACACTATAATATACTACCAATAGTTTTGCTTCACCTATCTCTCAAAACATATATTATACATTTATTTATTTCTCTCAAATTTCTTTTCAGACGTTTGCATATTTTATATTGAATATAGAAACTACCTTTCAAAGTAAAATGAAACATTAATGATGTAAGTGAATGTCTTAGTATACATTCAGTTTAAAATAAATTTTAAATAGAATACCTTTAATTAAGTCCCAAAATTTAAATTTAGCAAATTAATTTTCTTTAGAGAATGTAAAGGATTATAGTTAAGTATAATCTACCTTAAGAGGATTAATTGTGTCTAATACAATTTAAATTAAATCAATTCTGTCAACTTAAGGGAATTAGTTTTTTCCAAATCTTCAGTGGGAACAAAGAAACAAAATCAAAAATCCTCGACAAATACACGAATATTAATTAGAAAGGCTAAGAATTTATAATATCAGTAACGTAATTTTGCTTATAGACTGAACTGTCTAAACGTATTCAGTAATAAGCTTTGTACTGTTAGACATTAAAATTTTAGATATGACTTTCTTAATATGAAGTTTATAATATTATTTCGTTTCGTAAAAAGTGCGTAATTGATTTTATAATTAGTTTTGAAAATCTATATTATATTGTTGTGCGATACACAATACGATGAGTAATACTCGCTAGCTTTATTTAAATATTTTTCTTGGCATTTTACAAGAATTATAAAAATATTGCTGGAATCCTCGGATTACAAAAACTAAATTATAAGTAATAAAACATTTCGCTTATTGGCAAATAAGAGTCTACAGTTATATTAAAATTCAAAAATTTCTAAATTTTACTCGCTAGCTTTATTTACATATTTTTCTTGGCATTTTACAAGAATTATAAAAATATTGCTGGAATCCTCGGATTACAAAAATTAAATTATAAGTAATAAAACATTTGGCTTAATGGCAAACAAGAGTCTACAGATATGTTAAAATCCAATAATTTCTAATTTGTAATATGAAACTAGATCTATTTTTCAGCTAATCCCTTTCATACAGTGAATCATTTCTTTTGAATATTAATTGATTAATACTTTAAATTTAAAATAGTACAGTTGCCTAGACTAATACAACCTTATAAACGAAGAATAGAAATGCTTCGTGATAAGAGATTTATTTGAACTCATTACTTTTAAGAGGAGTTTAATTGTATTTCTCATGGCTTTATTCAGCATACCTGCCTAAAAAATAATTTTTTATCCTAGGCTAGAAAAATCGTAAAATTTGATGTAAATGAAAAAAAATTAATAGAAGATGAGTTTTTAGAGTGTCTGTGGGTTTAGTAACTGTCTTAGGAGAAAATAAATCCTCGTTACGAGAAAAAATCTTACAAACTGTTATTTCGCTATACCTAAAAGGGGACTACTGCAGGTATTAATAGATTTATCACTGCAGATTCTGTCAAAATGAAAAGCACTGTAGAAAGATTACAGTTTGTATTTGGGATTGTTTTAATACTTGCTGTTACTTCTCGTTGATTGTTTTAATTGAATTGCAATCTACAACCTATACAAGGAAAAAAATTCAATATAACTTATAACAACACTGTCCGACATGATTAAAAAACAATTACTCTTAAAATCCTGAAATTATATTTTTTGAACAGATATAGTTGTACACTATCAATTTTAATTAAACTCTACACTCTAATTAAAAAAAAATGATTTCTGCCAATGCACCTGTCGAAAAAATAAATTTATATCCAAATCTGATAATAAGCTGATGTTTGGCTATTTCATTTATATCCAAAATTCCATAAAACTGTAAATTAAATGAAAAAATTTAATAGAAGATCAGATTTTAGAATGTCTATGGATTTATTACCTACCTTAGGAGAAAAGAAATCCTCGTTCGAAGAAAAAAAATCCTACAAACTGTTATTTCGCTGTACCTAAAAGGGGACTGCAGGTATTAATAGATTTTTCACTGAAGACTCTGTCGAAAAGGAAAAGGTAGATAGATGACATTTTGTATTTAAGATTGTTTTAATACTCGTTGTTACTTGTTGTTGATTGTTTTAATTGAATTGCAATCTACAAGCTATACAAGGAAAAAATTTCAATATAACTTTTAACAACACTGTCCGACATGATTAAAAACAATTACCGTAAAATCCTAAAATTTATGTTTATTGAACTGTTATAGTATGACGCTATCATTTTTAATTTAAATCTGAGCTCTAAATATAAAACAAATACAACATATAATTGAGTTATCCATTTAAAACAATGGAAACTGAAATGTATCGTGTATTTACCAGTAACAGAAATAACAGAAACGATATTTTTCAAATACATTAATTATGGTTACAATACAAAGATACGTTATAAATTAAATCAGATAAATATAAAGATATTTCTGAGTACATAATCAAAGTAAAAATGTGGGTAAGTTAATAGGAGTAAAAGAAAATCATGTGTTTTCACTTCAGTTTGGAATTTAAATTTGAAATAAAATAATTTCTAGTCCGAGAGAAAAAAAGCAAAGTTCTACTAAGACCAGATATTTCTAAGGTAAAATAAAAAATAAATACCGAACATAGAATAAAGCAATAAATCACACTTTTTAAATAAAATAAGTTATTTTAATGGATGGAAACGTTAGAAGTATAAAATACTGTGACATTTGAAAAATTATGTTCTCCTATGAAATATCATTCATTATTTGCAATAATAAAAAATTAGAAATTAATATCACAATTAATAATTAATAGCTCAAAGTTTAAGAGTTTTAAGCTGTTTTCCAAGCAAAACAATTTAAAATATTTTCCTCGATAAATAATTTCTGTTCTGGAAAAAGAATGAATTTTCTCTTGGAATCCAACACATTCGAAGAGAAAAAAAAAGAAATCCTGGACATAGCATTCGAGTGTCTGATTTTAAATAATGACACCTTTCTTCTAATCGAATAAAAATAGTATTTGCAAGAATATGGTAATGAAGTGAAGACTTAAAGAAAATGTTTGTATTTCTATAATATATGAACTATAGTTTCCTAACATAAATTTCAAGAACTTCTTTTAGTAATTAGTTTTGAAAAGCCTTAGAGTGTAATTAAAGTGTTTTACTGTAATTAATTTAAAAATATCTTCTCTTACTCGAAAAGGATGATAAATACTTATCACTAGATTATTTAAAAATAAGCAATAACACCTTAAAACAGTAAAAAATGTGTGACTTCGTATAAAATGTTATGATTTGTGAAGGTGAAATATATTTCCTTGTTTTCATAACAAAGTTCCAAATTTCTGAGTACATACAGTTCCTCATAAATATGTTTAAAATGAAAAATGTTAAAGAACACGCTGTAGTCTAAGAAAGTAATTATTATTATGAATAAACTCAAAAATAAGGAAGAAAGACCGGACAATGCAATGCAAGGAAAAGTAGACAAATAAGAGTAGCTGAATTACGACCTAAATTATATTGTTAGAGTACAATAAAATCAATAACTTTAAAACAGAAAATGGAAACAACACACTCAATATTGAACGTCTAGCTATAATATTTCAATGATCATAAAGCAAAAATCCAATTGATTTATTTCTATAATTATTCAGAGCTTTATCGTATAATCCCACTTTTTCTCGTGTTATAAATTTAAAATGTCTTTTTCACATATGTCACTTTATTACTATAAAAAATAATAAAATTAACATATTATCAAAATTATAGCACGTAAGGATCACTAAAACAAAACAATAAGATTAAAAAGTGAAATGTAGAAAAACAGTGATTTCAAGTTCAGTGAAAGTAACTAGGTGGGACTTACTTTAAACTGAAGGCATTTCAGCAAAGACCTTGTTCACATAACCGGACAATTATGAGTTCGGGACTAGGACCGCTATATACATTAATTGATGCTGGGGCACGTAAAATAGGGACAAGGTCGTAATACCCTCTAAGTGCCCAAACACTAAATGTGGCAGGCAAAACTTAGGGGGAGGAGGGTCTTCTGCTTGTGTGCTGCTTTTAAACTACAAAATCTCACTTTATTTTTGTTGTCCCATGAAGTAGTTTGCCTATATGGTGCTGTCGTAATAAAATGGACAATAATTATCTGTACTCTCTAAGTCCTCAAACACTCGAGGTGGCAGGCGAAGCTTAGGGCGGTAAGGGTCTTCTGCTTTTAAATTACGAAAACTCACTTTATTTGTGTTGTCTCATGGAGAAATATAGTCCACCGATATGGTGCTGTCATAATAAAAAGTACAAAAGTTATCTTTCTCTCTAAGTACCCAAACGCTCGAGGTGTCAGGCGAAGCTTAGGGCGGTAAGGGTCTTCTGCTTTTAAATTACGAAAACTCACTTTATTTGTGTTGTCTCATGGAGAAATATAGGCCACCGATATGGTGCTGTCATAATAAAAAGTACAAAAGTTATCTTTCCCTCTAAGTACCCAAACGCTCGAGGTGGCAGGCCAAGCTTAGGGCGGTAAGGGTCTTCTGCTTTTAAATTACGAAAACTCACTTTATTTGTGTTGTCTCATGGAGAAATATAGGCCACCGATATGGTGCTGTCATAATAAAAAGTACAAAAGTTATCTTTCCCTCTAAGTACCCAAACGCTCGAGGTGGCAGGCCAAGCTTAGGGGAGGAAGGGTCTTCTGCTTGTATACTGCTTTTAAATTATGTAAACTCACTTTATGTGTATTGTGCCATGGCGTAATGTAGGCCACCTGGGTGGTGTTGTCATAATAAAAAGTACAAAAGTTATCTTTCCCTCTAAGTACCCAAACGCTCGAGGTGGCAGGCCAAGCTTAGGGCGGTAAGGGTCTTCTGCTTTTAAATTACGAAAACTCACTTTATTTGTGTTGTCTCATGGAGAAATATAGTCCACCGATATGGTGCTGTCATAATAAAAAGTACAAAAGTTATCTTTCCCTCTAAGTACCCAAACGCTCGAGGTGGCAGGCCAAGCTTAGGGCGGTAAGGGTCTTCTGCTTTTAAATTACGAAAACTCACTTTATTTGTGTTGTCTCATGGAGAAATATAGTCCACCGATATGGTGCTGTCATAATAAAAAGTACAAAAGTTAACTTTCCCTCTAAGTAACCAAACGCTCGAGGTGGCAGGCCAAGCTTAGGGAAGGAAGGGTCTTCTGCTTGTATACTGCTTTTAAATTATGTAAACTCACTTTATGTGTGTTGTGCCATGGCGTAATATAGGCCACCTGGATGGTGTTGTCATAATAAAATAGACGACAATTATCTGCGGCTTCGCAGTAGCAAACATAAATTTATTTTTCTACGTTTCTTTCTAATGAGAGGTTAGTCTCCTACACTCTCATTAGAAATAATAACAAATAAAAAAAGAAAATCATTTTATTCTGGAATTTCAAAGGAAGCAACAGATAGAATGAAACGGAGAAAAGGAGAAAGGAAAGAATGAGAAGGAACAAACATAATGAAGAAAGGAATAATTATTTTTCAATTACAAATCTAAGAAAAAAACAAAGAAATGAAATATTCTAAACACAGCATTAAATAATACATAAAGATCACTGAATATAAATAATAACTTGAACAATAAAAAGTTTATGCATTAAAAAAATAAAATAATTCCATCAAAGAGAACAATAACTTAAAAAAATTGAACAGATCTGTCTTTTGTTGTACAAACTGAGAAAAACTAAATGACAAACTAAATGATATTTATAAATGAATTTGAACCAGATCTACAACATCGTGATAAGGGGTTAAAACTGAAGACATTATACTAAAAATAAAATTTTTTATTTAAGTAAAAGACAAAGAAATGAAAAATCCTAGAAACAACATCAAATAGCAAATCATAATCACTGAATAAAAAGAATAATGCCTTTGTGTGATAGAAACAAAAATAAAGGTTCAAATAGAACAATAATGGAGAAAATCTTTTAAAAATTCATTAAAATTTCAGTCACCATTTGTAAAGACAAAGACACTTAATTTGTATCATAATTAATTTTGAAAAGCATAAACTTTTTCTATCATTTTGATTTATCAAAGAAAGATAATTCTAATGTCTTTTCTAAAACAAAGAAGCAGTTTTCCTTAACAGATGCCGTAACAAATATATGGGGAATCCAGATTTCCAAATGGACAAAGACATGTCTTTGTGTCCTCACAAAGAAAGTAAAACTGAAAAAAAATGACAAATTTTGTTTCATCAAAGAATGTACTCACGAAAACACGTAAAATTTTCAGAAATATTTTAACGCAGACAAAAGAATTCGGAAATAAAGAATTGCAAGAGACACCAACAAACAAAAGTAGCAAAATATGCTTTTGTAGAATGAGCAATTAAAGAAATTGCAGGAAAGAATAATCTTGTTTTAAATTCGTGAAATTCTTTCAACTCTTTTACGTTGCTATCTAAATGCACCTCATAGGAAAATATATTGCTGTTTAGCGGGATATGTATCCTCTGGAAAGTTAGAAAAATTAATTTATGTTCAAGTATTTCAATTTAATACTTTCTTATATTAAAATGATATATGCACACACACACACACACACACACCTAAACTTATATATCCCATTATTAGTGGATTCATCTAACTCTATGCTAAAAGAATGCAACAACACAAAAATTATAAAATATTTTCTTTATTGATAAATCGTCCTTTTAGAATCTGGAAAAACTCATAACTTTTAAATTCTTGCAACAAAAATGCTTTTTGTAACACTTAGTTTACTAAAAATATGTGAAAATATACAGCATGATAATTGAATTAATTTTATATTCTCGATCTTTATACCTTTCGAAGTCTGCACTTATAGTATGTATACATAATGTATATACTATCTGCTAATGTATATACATCTGCACTAAAGTATATACATAATGTATTTAACTTTTTTCTAATGCCATTTATTTCTAATTTTTATACGTAATGGGGATGAAAAACTGTATTAGAAATCCAATAGTATTTAACATAGTAAGAGGTTATTCTAACACATGTGTAGAGGTTTAATTAAGTTTTGTCTGGAAAAATGTACAGAACATTAGAATTTGTAAATGAAAACGTATTCTATGGATTATGTTGCGAAACATCGGGATTAACACCTTTTTGTCTTACAAATTTTTCTGTGTAATTACTAAGTAAAAAATGAATCATATTTTCTACATATCCTTTTTATTTTAGATTCTGCTGTAATGCAATTCATGTTCAATTAAAATATTAGAGTAGATTAAAGTGTTAAAATTTAATAACGAAAATCGTACTTAAAGTAGAAATTAACCCACTTCTAAAACTGATTATTCCCGAAATGTATGGATGAAAAAATATTTTTGAAGAATCTTTATCATTAGATCTGTTAGAAGTTTTTGTCCAGAAATGCTAGTTTTCATTTCAGTCCACATTCAGGTATTCGTCTGATACATGTAAGAATGTATATTTTACCATTGAATTTATACACATGTGCTCCTCTAAACTAACTGACACAAAATTGTCTCAAGGTATTATAAAATGAAGATGTCATATAAGCAGTGCAACCAATTATGTTAATTTACGACACTGCATTTTTGAAAAATCACAACAAATAATGAGTACTACAGTAGAGTGACAAAATGTCCTGAAAGTTTTTTGTGTAGATGCAGTTTTGAAGGGTAGTTGCAGGAAATGGCTGGAAAAAATGATGCAGTTCGTCTTAATCTTAATATTATGCCACATTGTGGGGAGATGTATTTCTAATTATCTGGGTGACATTATAAGACCTTGAATTTTCTGAACGCATCGGAGATTGAGGAAAGCCATTACACATTTGGATGTATTTAAATTGTGGGACAGTATCTAATGATTATATACTGAGAATAAATGTATAAAATGGGTAACTAATGATTTGAGAAAATTTTGCACTGTTGATTTTTCGTATTTTCTTTTCTATGTTCTCATTACATAAACGATAGTATTATGAGTGGGGATAAAAAGTTGATTACCTATTAAATCTACTACTAAATTCTACTACAGTAATCTGCTACATAGTAAATAGATTACAGTATTAGGACATTATATGGTATAATGTAGCAAACTTTAATCTCTGGCAGTCAGTCGCTCTATTTTTAAACAGAGATTCTTCTAGGTACAATTTGTGTGAAATATTATGTTCATTGTATATTTAGTGCCCCAGACTCTCATACAACTAAAAAACTAACATTATGGCTAAATAATAGAATGATGCGTAAATGGTGGAACATAAAAGAACCACAAGGTTTGAATGCATATTGTATATAGACGTATATTGTATAGTTACCTTTAAGAAGTGTATTGTATAATGTAGTAAACTTTAATGTCGGGCAAAAAGCCGCTCGATTTTTAAAATAATCTTCTAGGTACAATTTGTTTGGAATATTATGTTCAATGTAGATTTAGTGCCACAGATATTCACACAACCAACAAACCAACATTATGGCTAAATAATAGAATGATGTGTACATGGTTCAACGTAACTGAACCACAAGCTTTTGAATGCCATTACGAAATTTAATGAACTGAGCTTTGGAACTCTAAAAAAGCTTGATTTGGAGTGATACAGTTAGCAAATCCTTAATTTTATAATTCAGTCAAATTAGAAACCAGCAACATTCAATAGGTAACACATCATAATGAATCATGACAATCCCAGATTATGTCATGCTTTATCAACTCAATGCATAAATGTAGATTTAGGTTTTTAAATTATGCCACATCCACCATAATCCACAGAATTGACACCGATTATCATTTCTTTCCATCCATGTAAAATTTTTCGATGGCAAGAATTCAAAATTGAAGCATCCATGTATTACTTCAGTTCTTCACCTCTAAGAACAAGACATGCTTTAAAAAGAAAAATGACACTTAAAATTTACCACCATGCTGAATAGAAATCAGTACTAAAAACTGAAATAATATTGTGCAATATTCAAGGAATCAAAACGGCATTATATTGTTAGCTTCTGAAACAGACATAATTTCACAATACGCTTAGTATTTTAGAAAATTGCTTGTCTAATTATTAGCATAAAGAATTAAATTAAACTTCTAAGTTTTGTCATCCAGTTATAAATAAATTGACTTATGGGCCTTATTATATTAACTTCATGACCTGTAACAACACTATGATTACTAAAAGTTATATATTCACATAAATATTCATTTATCACCTTATTAGAAGACAGTATATATATAAAATTTACACTCTTTTTGTTATTCTTTTATTTCTAGAATATACTTGAGAAAAACCTGTCGGAAATAGATATTTTCTTCTCTTTAATTTTGTTCGTTATTATCATTAAACTGGTAGAAATAGATTATTTTAGAAAAAATATTAAAGTAATAAATACTATTTTCACACATATGGGATATGATAATGTATTACGCAAGTTTCGCTCACATTACAGCAAAATAAAATAAATGGCATAATTTTCTGAATAAATATAATAAACTAAACAACAAGATTATTATCTATATCAACTGTCACGAATTCCATGTCCCTCAGATTACTTTCAATTTCACAAATCCTTTAGAGTATCCGAGAAATAGCAACAAATGGCACGAATCTCCAAAAATGTTCATGATAAATTATCTCTACCTATAAGGCAATTTGTCGCAACGTCAGGAACTACTATAATGCAATTCCCATTCATTTTCATGTTTACAACAGCC
>CM063511.1:50550695-50565695 GCA_032207245.1 Pardosa pseudoannulata | reverse complement strand
CCTTATATACCCCTTTCATACACTCTCGTCATTGTGACGTACTATCCGCGCCATCTGGTGGTTTCCTGCAATTTGCATATTCTTCTTCAAGATGTGTGTGATATTTCTACAGGTGAAATTTTTATTTTAGAGCTCAATTTCTGTGTGATTTTGAATTATCGTTAATTTATGGACATGAGTGTATATATATGCACATATATATATATATATATATATATATATATATATATATATATATATATATATATGAAAGTATATAAATCACAGATCATACATTGTGCATGTTAACATATAGCAAGATTAGTTTTAAAGTTAATTTCCAGTTTCCAGTTTCATTTCTAGGTCTAATATGCATTGAATAATTCTAAAATCGAATATAATACCAAGTCTCGTACGTATGCCTAAATATCAATTAACCTATTCCCCGATAACCTGCCGCATTCCATTTATGATCTGAGATTGAAATATCTGAGGATATAATTATGGACTACCATACTACCATCTGAAACATTCCTGGTTATCGTCACGTGTGGTCGATTACAATATTTCGAATCAATTCTGTATGACAGCCAGTGGGAGTATAGATTATAATTAATGCCATGAGAGAATCATGGTTATAGAAATGCAATACAATAATAGCATAAGAAATGAATCCATTTGTAAATTTCGGCTGAAAGAGCTGGTTACTAAACACATAATAAAAAGAACATACAGAAAAACACACATATAAAACAGAAAAACTTTAATATATAATCAACAGTCTAAATGAACATATTGAAATAATCACTTTACTTTTAATAATTCATGATGAAAGCATTACACTATTTCCACTAAAAATGAACATTTTACAATAAAGCTTTCTTTATTTGTTTTATCAGATATTTATATCAGTTTTGAATTTTTTCCAGGTTTTTTTGTGTGTTTTATTTACTAAATAAATAATAGAATATAACGTAAGTATCACTTCATTTTTTAAGATTTTCTGTTTTATATTTTATTTTTAGATGCAGCAAGTATAATTCTCGGGGAAATCTGTATAATGATATTGAAAATTCAATTAAATTGCGATTATTTGCCATGAGATGTTGAGAAGCCTTTTGCAATCCACAAGGGTACATCAGATTTTGGGTGCATGTACCAGTTTCTCTATTCTTGAGCCTTTATGATACATTCCTCCGTTGTCTATTCTTGAAACCAACTTTTATATTCTTTCCTATACTGAGTGTAAATCATCCTGAACCACACACGAAGCTATCAAGCTAGAAGCTTTGAAGCTAGCAAGACGTCTTTCTCCATTTTCTTTATGAGTTCCCACCTATTAGCCAATGAGCTAATGTTATACGGAATGTTAGGATGTCTACAATGAGTTTTGCCCTTGCCATATGTGTAATTTACAACAGAGCTAAAGATTTAATACTATACTGAATGCTAGCTGGCCTAAAGTGAGTTTTACAGTTGCCGTATGTGTAAGATATAACACAGCTAACGAGCTAATGTTCTACGGAATGCAAGAAGGTCTATAGTGGGTTTCGCTCTTGCGTAAGATATAACACAGCTAACTTATACTATACTGAATTCTAGGAGGTCTATAGTGGGTTGTGTTTTGCTCTTGCCATATGTATAAGGTATAACACAGCATACAAGTTACTGCTATACGGAATGTTAGCAGGTCTATAGTTGGTTTTGTGGTTACCTTATGTGTAAGATATAACACAGCTCGAGCTAATGTTCTACAGAATAGTAGCAGATCTATAGTGGGTTTACCAGTGCCATGTGTATAACAGAACTTACGAGTTACTGCTATACGGAATGCTAACAGGTCGAAAGTGGGTTTTGCGCTTGCCTTGTGTGCAAGATATAACACAGCTAAAGAGCTAATGCTATACGGAATGCTAGTAGTCTTATAGAGGGTTTTTCTCTAGTTGTATGTGTAAGATATAAAACAGATAACAATTTAGTGCGATACTGAATGTAAGTCTGTAGTGGGTTTTGCTCTAGTTGTATGTGTAAGATATAACACAGCTTACAAACTAATTCTATAAGGAATGTTAGTAGGTCTACAGTAGGTTTTCAGCTTTATAATATTTCGCAAGATTACATAAAGCGTAGGAATTAGCCTACCAACGGCCAAAGAAAAAGTTAGTAAAAATTAAACTTAAAAAAATATTACCACCTTCAAGTACTATTCTTAAAAATATATAAAGCAAATTTTAAAAACGTTAAAAATAATTTTTTTTGCCAGATACCATTTAAATTATATAAATTAAAATCTAAATTACACTGGTGTGCAAAACTTAAGTAACAGGTGGATTTTTTGCCATAACTCCACAAGAAATCATCTGAGAGACATGAAATTCAGAAATGAGGGAGAGTATTACGTACATAAAGGATGACGAATGCATCGGCGCTGAAAAAAGAATAGAATTCATATGGTATCGAATCAAACAAAAACTAGCTTTATTGAAAGCATAGTATCGTGACTCATGATTGTATATCCAAGAGAAAACACAAGCAGATGTTCCATAATATGGAATATGCCCTCCCCTAACTGCAATGGTTGCATCGCATACTCAGAACCAGTTGGTCCAACATTTCTTGCGGTAGTAGTGCCCATTCCGCAATCAGCATCTGTGTTGAGTTGCTAGGTGTTCTCCGGAGGATGTAAGCGTGCGAAAATGCCTCTCCCCAGAGCATCCCACACTTGTTCGATAGGATTTAAATCAGGGGAGTAGGCCGGCGAATCCATTCGAGTGATAATTTCACTTTCAAGTAGCTCCTCATATTTTATAAAATAAAGGACTTGAAATTAAAACTAAAAAATATTATAAAGGTACACACACACACACACACACACACACACACACACACACACACACACACACACACACACACACACACACATATATATATATATATATATATATATATATATATATATATATATATATATATATATATATATATATATATATATATATATATATATATATATATATAATATATATATATATATATATATATATATATATATATATATATATATATATATATATATATATATATATATATATATATATATATATATATATATATATATATATATATATATATATATATATATATATATATATATATATATATATATATATATATATATATATATATATATATATATATATATATATATATATATATATATATATATATATATATATATATATATATATATATATATATATATATATATATATATATATATATATATATATATAATGTTTTTGTTTAATAATAAGTAATTTGATGAATAAATTTTAATTATTATATTAATATTTTAGTTTTATTTGCTAAACTAATGAACTCTCTTAAACTCTCTAAATTTGTAGTAATAATGAATATTCCAAGGATATTTTAATTCATACTATTTACATGTCGTAAATTAATATATATCAGCAATAATACAGTATATGACGTTTAACAATTTATAATTTAAAAGACGTCAAATAAAGCAAAAATTGTAGTAATAATACCCCTTAATCCAAGCATGTTCTATCTCATACTATTTGTGTGCCGTTAGAGAAATTATATCTGCAATGATATTGTATACAACGTTTATGAATGTATAATTTAAAAGAAGTTTAAGAAAGCAAAAATTGTAGTAATAATAACCCTTACTCCTAGGATAGTCTATCATACTATTTGCAAGTCTTATTAAAGAATTTCTAAAACTGCTATATTAAAAGTACCGTAAATTTCATAAAAAGAAATATAAAAAAAAAACATTATTGTGTAAAAATTTTAGATTAAAAGCTATTAAGTCATACTTTATTACCAGGATTAGTAAGTACTAAATCTAAATTCTAGCATTGTAATTTATTAGGCATAGTATTATCTATTGAAAGGGTATTTACTCCTTTATTGGAAGTAATATTCCTTGCAATTCATCTTCATGTATTTTAATCACCATTCCTTCTAAAATATCTGCTAAAATCTCGGTTAGGAAAATTTGAATCTTGTATGTGCTACCCATTTGTTGACATAGCATCTATTACAATGAATCTTGAGTGAAATTTGATTAGTCTTTGAGATAAAAGCAGTCATTCATATCAATTGTTTATGCAATGTATGTATGCATGTCTCTTGAGATGAGCTTCATTCACCATTGAGAATGCAACGAGATTGGGCAGTATTTGTATAATACGTGTTTGTCTAGTGTATAGTTCAATGTCTTTTGATCACACAATTCAAATGGTAGAAATTTGGGATATTAATATAACATAATTGTTCCCTTATTTATTCACAATTTGTTACTACCAATTCTCAAGCAAAAATATACAACACTTTTTCGATTGTTGTTTAGTGCAGCATAATAAAAACCTCTATAATAGATCAGAGTCATATATAGTTTAAAATGTACGGTGATATAGTTACAGGAATACTAATGACACGATCAAAATCCACTGTATGCAGTTACAAATGCGAAACCCTTATCCATGCAATTTGGATGTAACTTTTCGGATACTGAATTTAATAACATAAATTTAAGAAAATCTGTAGCAGATAGGAAAAGTCAGAAAAATATATGATATATATTATTATATCTAAGTATTATTATAACTAAGTCAATATAAAAATTTTTTTCTTTAAATTTATTCCCCTTATTTAACAAAATTATTATAATAAAAGTAAATACAAATAGATATAAATGAGTCTGAATACTTCAAGCTACAAGGCTTTTATTTATATTGCAGATTAATTAATTTATACAAAATAATAATACTCCTAAAATATGTAAGAATAAATATAATTTATTGTCAATTTTTTACAAAAGCTAATAAAATATGTATATAACGTAATGAAGTTTTTGTTTAATAATAAGTAATTTGATGAATAAATTTTAATTATTATATTAATATTTTAGTTTTACTTGCTAAATTGATGAACTGTGTTAAAATCTCAAAAGATGTAGTAATAATGAATATCCCAAGGATATTTTATCTCATACATATATCAGCAATAATACAGTGTATGACGTTTAACAATTTATAATTTAAAAGACGTCAAATAAAGCAAAAATTGTAGTAATAATACCCTTTACTCCAAGGATGATCTAGCTTATACTATTTGTGTGACGTTAGAGAAATTATATCTGCAATAATATTGTACACAACGTTTATGAATTTATAATTTAAAAGAAGTTTAATAATGAAAAATTGTAGTAATAATAACCCTTACTCCTAGGATAGTCTATCATACTATTTGCCTACGTACATCGTACTTATATCATACTACATGTCGTTAGAACAGATATATCTGCAATGATACTGTTTACAACGCTTACAAATTATAATTTAAAACAAGTTCAATAATGCGGAAATGGTAGTAAAAAAAACCTTACTCCAAGGATAGTCTATCTTATACTATTTATATGAATTAAGCCAATATATATCTGCAATAATATAGTGTCTGAGATTTAACAATTTATAATTTAAAAGAAGTTTAATAATACTAAAATTGTAGTAATAATAACCCATACTCCAAGGATATTCTATCTTATACTATATATGTGTTGTTAGAGAAAATATGTCTGCAATGATATTGTATATGACGTTTACGAAATTATAATTAAAAGAAGTTCAATAATTCGATGATATTGTATATAACGTTTATGAATTTATAATTTAAAAGAAGTTCAATAAAGCAAAAATTGTAGTAATAATAACTCTTACTCCTAGGATAGTCTATCATACTATTTGCATGTCGTTAGAACAGATATATCTGCAATGATACTGTTTACAACGTTTACAAATTATAATTTAAAACAAGTTCAATAATGCGGAAATTGTAGTAAAAATAACACTTACGCCAAAGGTAGTCTATCTTATACTATTTATATGAATCAAGCTAATATATATCTGCAATAATATAGTGTCTGAGGTTTAACAATTTATAATTTAAAAGAAGTTTAATAATACTAAAATTGTAGTAAAAATAACCCTTACTCCAAAGATATTCTCTCTTAAACTAGATATGTGCCGTTAGAGAAAATATGTCAGCAATGATATTGTATACGAAGTTTACGAATTTATAATTTAAAAGAAGTTCAATAATCCGAAAATTCTAATAAAAATAACCCGTACTCGAACGATATTCTATCTTATACTATATATGTGTCGTTAGAGGAAATATGTCTGCAATGATATTGTATACGACGTTTACGAATTTATAATTTAAAAGAAGTTCAATAATGCGAAAATTGTAATAAAAAAGCCCGTACTCAAAGGAGAGTCTATCTTATACTATTTATATGAATCAAGCTAATATATATCTGCAATAATATAGTGTCTGAGGTTTAACAATTCAAAATTTAAAAGAAGTTTAATAATACTAAAATTGTAATAATAATAACCGTTACTCCAAGGATATTCTATCTTATATTATATATGTGTTGTTAGAGAAAATATGTTTGCAATCATATTGTATACGAAGTTTACAAATTTATAATTTAAAAGAAGTTCAATAATTCGAAAATTGTAATAAAAATAACCTGTACTCGAAGGATAGTCTATCTTATACTATTTATAGGAATCAAGCTAATATATATCTTCAATAATATAGTGTCTGAGGTTTAACAATTTATAATTTAAAAGAAGTTTAATAATACTTAAATTGTTGCAATAATAACCCTTACTCCAAGGATATTCTATCATATATGTTTGTAGTTAGAAATATATATATGTACAATGATACTGTTTACAACGTTTACGAATTTATAATTTCAAAAAAGTTTAATAAAGAAAAAATTGTAGTAATAAAAACCCTTACTTCTAGGATAGTCTATCTTATACTATTTATATGCCGTAAGCTAATATACATCTACAATAATATAGTGTTTGACGTTTAACAATTTATAATTTAAAAGAAGTTTGATAATACTAAAATTGTTGTAAAAATAACGCTTACTCCAAGGATATTGTATATTATACTATTTGTGTGTCGTTCGAAAAAATATATCTGCAATGATACTGTTTACAACTTTTACGAATTTATAATTTAAAAGAAGTTTAATAAAGCAAAATTGAAGCAATATTGAAGATTACTCCAAGGATCTTTCATTTTATGAGTCGTTGGATAAGATACATCTGCAATAATACAGTGTATGGTGTATACGAATCTATAATTTAGAAGAAGTTTTCTTTTAAATTGTATGCTATTTAAAATATTTTACTTTAACTTTTATTTCTCTGATTTCTGTGTGGGTGTAGGGTGAATATATTTTAAGTTCAATGTAGGAGTTTTAAATTGCTTTTTTTGTTTTTATATTCTAACAATTCTTTAATACTGAGTAAAAACACAAAACCCCAACTTCGACTGCAAGCTATCTTGTTACATATGAATTTCTCTTTTTTAGCTTTGCTTGTACAAAAGATATCTTGCTATATACTAGACAGTTTTTTCAGTAAATTTACCGTATATAAATATCTTTTTAAAATATAAATCTTACATACGTGTAAATATGTACATGTACAGTGATATCTACGTATCATAGCTTATTGATAGCCTGAAAGTTCTTTATTTCAAATTAGAAATATAACTTTCCGTTTTATTAAATATTTCATTAATATATAGTATAGAGGGCTTATTTATAAATTATATGTTTTAGGACAATATGTTCAACTTTTAATGTAAACTTTATTTATTTTAACTATTTTTCTTTTTCTTAGACATTTTTAGTTATTCGTATTTCTCTCTATATATATTTGATAATGTATAAAATCCCCCTTGTAATGTCTAAAATATTATGTTTTGATAAAAACAATAGTAAAATTCATATTATTTTTCTTTTTAATTACTGTATCGTTTAAAACCTCTGTGTACCAATTTCTTTTGTTCTAAGAGTCTTAAAAAATATTAAATCACGGGAGACAAAAATAATCAAAATTTGTGCGTAGTTAGAGAAAATGTATCTGCAATGATACTTTTTACAACGTTTACGAATTTATAATTTAAAAGAAGTTTAATAAAGAAAAATTTGTAGTAATATTGAAGATTACTATAAGGATCTTTAATTTTATGTGTCGTTAGGTAAGATAAAACTTCAATAATACAGTGTAAGGTGTATACAAATCTATAATTCAAAAGAAGTTTATTTAAAAAAAATTGTATGCTTTTTAAAATATTTCACTTTAACTTTTATTTCTCTGATTTCTGTGTAGGTGTAGGTTGCATATATTTTAAGTTCAATGTAACTGTTTTAAATTACTTTTTTGTTTTTATATTCTAACGATTCTTTAATACTGACAGAGTAAAAACATAAAATCCCATCTGCGTCTGCAAACTATCTTGTTACATATGAATTTCTCCTCTTTAGCTCCGCTTGTATAAAAGATATCTTGCTGTATACAACCCAGTTTTACAGTACATTTACCGTATATAAATGACTTTTTAAAATATAAATTTATATATGTGTAAATATGTACTTGTACAGTGATATCTATGTATCATAGCTTACTGATACCCTGTAAGTTATTTATTTCAAATTAGAAATGTTACTTTTCGCTTTATTAAATATTTCATTAATATATAGTACAGAGGACTTATACATAAATTATATATTTTAGGACATCATGTTCAACATTTATTGTAAACATTATTCTAACTAATTTTCTTTTTCTTGGACATTTTAGTTGTGCTTATTTCTCTATATATATGTTTGATAATGTATAAAGCAGCGGCTTTGGAACAGAGCTTCGCACTCCCTTGACACAGGTCCGAGGTTTGATTCCCGGGCTGAGCAAAGTTAACTCAGCCTTTCATCCCTTCAGTGGGTAGATGAACTAAGGACCAAGCGGGCTTTGGAACTAAAAACTGGGGGTTCCGCTTAAGATTGACCACCTAACCGGAACATATACTTCGCAACCCAGCACCATTGGTCACTTAAACGGAAATTGGCACCGTAGTTTTAGTTAATGTATAAAATCTATCAATTTAATGTATAAAATATTATGCTTTGATAAAAACAATAGTAAAGTTCATATTCTTTTTTTAATTATGGTTATGTTTAAAACCTCTAAGGACCAATTCCATTTCTTCTAACAATCGTAAAAAATATTAAACCTTGGGGGACAAAAATAATCATAATGTATTTTGGGAATATAACATAAAACCTGTGATAAATCACGAAACGTTTAATAATTTAGTGGTAATACACATAAACGAGATATTAAAAAATAACACAGGAGCGCGCTAACTAGAGAAACTATAAATGTACACCGCTTATACATTACAAACGTCTTGATTTGGTTATTTGAAGTCATCCTTAGGGAATTGCAAAGTACAGTCGTTCATTTTATTTTAAGGAGTGCCCATACAAAGTATAACATGAAACAAAACTACTAATTCAATTTTTTACAGTTCAACAAACCTTAGCCTTATGAATCACGCAACGTGATTTCATTTTCTGACATCAGTGACCACTCTGTAAGTGGTGTAATCTATTTCTGTTGCAGTGCACGTTCTTAAAGTAATTATTCTAATATTATTGTAGATCCATATGTTAGGATTATTTCCTAAATAATGTATTGTGCAATACATCATACTTTATTGCCTGTAAATTAATTTTTCTGGTGATTGTTTCTACATGTCCCACAGACCTGTGATACGAGAGGATAAAGCAACTAAAAAAGTTCGCGTTGTTTATAATGCCCCCTCTAAAGAAAATAATTGTTTATCCCTGAACGAAACTTTAAATCCCGGTCCTAACTTGCACCCCTGTATTTTAGATATAATTAATATTTTTATGCACTAAAATTTCTGCACTATAATTAATATTATTCTGCACTAAAGTTACAAAGAGTCATGAAAATAATGTTATGGTATAAACATCCATCACTGGTAAATTAGTACCTAAAAGGCTACAAACATTCATTGTTAAATTATTTCTGAAAATGACTACATGCTTACGTACATAAAAAAGGTAAAAAATCAAGACAGCAGTATGATTGTACAAGGATGGTAAAAACATGCAAGCGATCGAACTAGGAACTACAAATTTCAACAACACCACAAACATTATTTTATTCGAATATAAAATTAATGTTCATTATATATAATAATACGATTTGGAAATGACTTCATGCTGACATGTATGAACAAAAGTAAAAAAAAAAAATCAAGAAAGCAGTATTATTGTACAAGGATGGAAAAACTTATGCAAACAATCTAACTAGAACCTATAAACTTCAACAATCTGATCGGAACCACAAACAAGAGAGAATAGTTATTCGTGGTTCAACCACAAACATTTTATTCGAATATAAAATTAATGTACATTACATATAATAATACAATTTCCTGAGATCCATTGCGTAGCTCAGTTTAGACCATCTAGGTATTGTAACACAATTATTAATTTCAGTAACAAATGCATCATTATATTTGCCCGATTAAATTCTACTCGGACACAATGATATTAATATCTCATTATTAACAATATAATTACATTCGATATCATCGCTAATTACAGATTATAAAGTTGTATTAAAATCAATCGCCATTTATGTATCGTCAGATATACTAGATTCATAATTTAGATTATTAGTTTATTACACTATCCGATTAGGTTTATTACTTCTTTCTACCTAAAAAAATAGTCTAACCTCGGGTGAGAAATAAATCTGTTTCTATATGCCCCACAAACATGTGATACGAGAGGGTAGAGCAATTATAAAAGTTCGCATTGTTTATGACGCCTCCTCTTAAGAAAATAATTGTTTATCCCTGACCGAAAATATAAATCCTCGTCCAAACTTGAACCCCTGTATTTTAGATATAATTAATATTTTTCTACTCTAAGTTTCAAATAGTCATGCAAACAATGTTATTGGATAAACTAACATCACTGGTAAATTATTACGTAAAATGCTACAAACAACCATTCTAAAATTAATTCTGAAAATGACTTCATGCTGGTGTTCATGAACAAAGGTAATAAAATCAGACAGCAGTATGATTGTACAAGGAAGGGTAAAATTATGCAAACAATCGAACTAGGAACTACAGACTTCAACTATCTGATCAGAACTAGAAACAAGACAGAATAGTTATTCGTGGTTCTTCGTGCTGACGTGCATGAACAATGTAAAAAAATTCAACACAGCAGTATGATTGTACAAGGAAGGGTAAAATTATGCAAACAATCGAACTAGGAACTACAGACTTCAACTATCTGATCAGAACTAGAAACAAGACAGAATAGTTATTCGTGGTTAAACCACAAACATTTTATTCGAATATAAAATTAATGTACATTACATATAATAATACAATTTCCTGAGATGCATTGCGTAGCTGAGTTTAAACCATCTAGGTATTATAACACAATTATTAATTTGAGTAACAAATGCATCATTATATTTGCCTGATTAAATTCTACTCAGATACAATGATATTAATCTCCCATTATTAACCATATAATTACAATCGATATCATCGCTAATTACAAATTATAAAGTTATATTGAAATCAATCGCCATTTATGTATCGTCAGATATACTAGATTCATAATTTAGATTATCAATTTATTACACTATTATATTAGATTTATTACATCTTTCTGCCTAAAAAAATAGTCTAACCTCGGGTGAGAAATAAAAACGGTTTCTACATGCCCCACACATATGTGATAAGAGAGGATAGAGCAATTATAAAAGTTCACATTATTTATGACGCCTCCTCTTAAGAAAATAAGTGTTTATAACTGAATGATAATTAAAATCTTGGTCCTAACTTGAACCCCTGTATTTTAGATATAATTAATATTTTTCTATCCTAAGTTACAAATAGTCATGCTAACAATGTTATTGAATAAACATACATCACTGGTAAATTATTACATGAAAGGCTACAAACAACCATTCTAAAATTAATTCTGAAAATGACTTCATGCTGATGTGAATGAACAAAGGTAAAAATAAGATCAAGAAAGCAGTGTGATTGTACAAGGATGTGAAAAATAATACTAACAATCGAACTACAACCTATAGACTTCAATCTGATCGGAACCACAAACAAGAGAGAATAGTTATTTGTGGATCAACCATAAGCATTTTATTCGAATATAAAATTAATGTTCATTACGTATAATAATACGATATCTTGAGATGCATTGCTTAGCTCAGTTTAAACCATCTAGGTAAACTAATAACACAATTATTATTTTGAATAACAAATGCATCATTATATTTGCCTGATTAAATTCTACTCAGATACAACGATATTAATCTCTCATTATTAACCATATAATTACATTCGATATCATCGCTAATTACAGATTATAAAGTTGTATTGAAATCAATCGCCATTTCTGTATCGTCAGATATACTAGATTACAGATTATAAAGTTGTATTGAAATCAATCGCCATTTCTGTATCGTCAGATATACTAGAAACATAATTTAGATTATCAGTTTATTACACTATCAGATTAGTTTTACTACTTCTTTCTACCTAAAAAAAATAGTCTAACCTCGGGTGAGAAATAAAACGGTTTCTACATGGCCCAAAAACATGTGATAAGAGAGGATAGAGCAATTATAAAAGTTATCATTGTTTATGACACCTCATCTAAAGAAAATAATTGTTTATCCCTGAACGAAAATTTAAATCTTCGTCCTAACTTGAACCACTGTATTTTAGATATAATTAATATTTTTCTACACTAAGTTTCAAATAGTCATGCAAACAATGTTATTGGATAAACTAACATCACTGGTAAATTATTACATAAAAGGCTACAAACAACCATTCAAAAATTAATTCTGAAAATGATTTCATGATGACGTGAATGAAAAAAGGTAAAAAAATCAAGACAGCAGTATGATTGTACAAGGATGGGAAAAATATGCAAGGAATCGAACTACGAACTACATACTTCAACTATCTGATCAGAACTAGAAACAAGAGAGAATAGTTATACGTGGTTCTTCGTGCTGACGTGCATGAACAAATGTAAAAAAATTCAACACAGCAGTATGATTGTACAAGGAAAGGGAACATTTTGCAAACAATTGAACTAGGACCTACAGACGTCAACTATCTTATCAGAACTAGAAACAAGACAGACAGAATAGTTATTCGTGGTTCCACCACAAACATTATTTTATTCGAATATAAAATTAATGTACATTACATATAATAATACAATTTCCTGAGATGCATTGCGTAGCTGAGTTTAAACAATCTAGGTATTATAACACAATTATTAATTTGAATAACAAATGCATCATTATATTTGCCTGATTAAATTCTAATCGGATACAATGATATTAATCTCTCATTATTAACCATATAATTACATTCGATATCATCGCTAATTACAGATTATAAAGTTGTATTGAAATCAATCGCCATTTATGCATCGTCAGATATACTAGATTCATAATTTAGATTATCAGCTTATTACACTGTTAGATTAGTTTTATTAGTTCTTTCTACCTAAAAAATTAGTCTAACTTTGTATGAGAAATAAAACTGTTTCTACATGCCCCACACATATGTGATACGAGAGGATAGAGCAATTATAAAAGTTCACATTATTTATGACGCCTCCTCTTAAGAAAATAATTGTTTATATCTGAACGATAATTAAAATCTTGGTCCTAACTTGAACCCCTATATTTTAGATATAATTAATATTTTCTATCCTATGTTACAAATAGTCATGCTAACAATGTTATTGAATAAACATACATCACTGGTAAATTATTACATAAAAGGCTATAAACAACCATTCTAAAATTAATTCTGAAAATGACTTCATGCTGATGTGAATGAACAAAGGAAAAAAAATCAAGACAGCAGTATGATTGTACATGGATGTGAAAAATCATGCTAACAATCGAACTACAACCTATAGACTTCAATCTGATCTGAACCACAAACAAGAGAGAATAGTTATTTGTGGTTCAATTACAAACATTTTATTCGAATATAAAATTAATGTTCCTTACATATAATCATACGATATCCTGAGATGCATTGCTTAGCTCAGTTTAAACCATCTAGGTATTATAACACAATTATTAATTTGAGTAACAAATGCATCATTATATTTGCCTGATTAAATTCTACTCAGATACAACGATATTAATCTCTCATTATTAACCATATAATTACATTCGATATCATCGCTAATTACAGATTATAAAGTTGTATTGAAATCAATCGCCATTTCTGTATCGTCAGATATACTAGACAATCGCCATTTCTGTATCGTCAGATATACTAGAAACATAATTTAGATTATCAGTTTATTACACTATCAGATTAGTTTTACTACTTCTTTCTACCTAAAAAAAATAGTCTAACCTCGGGTGAGAAATAAAACGGTTTCTACATGGCCCAAAAACATGTGATAAGAGAGGATAGAGCAATTATAAAAGTTATCATTGTTTATGACACCTCATCTAAAGAAAATAATTGTTTATCCCTGAACGAAAATTTAAATCTTCGTCCTAACTTGAACCACTGTATTTTAGATATAATTAATATTTTTCTACACTAAGTTTCAAATAGTCATGCAAACAATGTTATTGGATAAACTAACATCCCTGGTAAATTATGACGTAAAATGCTACAAACAACCATTCAAAAATTAATTCTGAAAATGATTTCATGATGACGTGCATGAAAAAAGGTAAAAAAATCAAGACAGCAGTATGATTGTACAAGGATGGGAAAAATATGCAAGCAATCGAGCTAGGACCTACAGACTTCAACTATCTGATCAGAACTAGAAACAAGACAGAATAGTTATTCGTGGTTCTTCGTGCTGACGTGCATGAACAAATGTAAAAAAATTCAACACAGCAGTATGATTGTACAAGGAAGGGTAAAATTATGCAAACAATCGAACTAGGAACTACAGACTTCAACTATCTGATCAGAACTAGAAACAAGACAGAATAGTTATTCGTGGTTCAACCACAAACATTATTTTATTCG
>CM063511.1:50533195-50535695 GCA_032207245.1 Pardosa pseudoannulata | reverse complement strand
ATTTACAAAAATACTTGGTTAACATAATCATCAATCATTTATATCTTCTATTTACACTGTTATTATCCCACATCACTTTATAAGGAATTATTATTATTAACAGAGGCCTAAGTCAAAGGACTGTAAATATTATTTATAAATTACCTCCATTAAAGTCACAGGGGAGCAGGCAGGGGCTTTCCTCACGGGCATACGGGACGAGTTGGTGATGGTGAGCGGGGTGGTCTCGGTCCGGGCGCACAGGACGAGCTGGTGCTAGTGGATCCTTGTTCCACTTCTCTCGACTGCCCACTTCTAACTCTCAGCTCTCACTCCATTTCCAAAAACCTCACCTCGGTCCCAACGCCCCTTCTTTCTTGTTATCCAATCCCTTCCTTCGGGAAAATTTTCCCACATCAAATGCCCTTCGGGAGTGCAGGTGGGCTCATTAAAGTAGCCCCTTTTTGTTCAAGCTGACATTAACATAATAGCACGACTGCAACACTTTCGATTTGTCTAGCTGATTATGCATCCCCTTGCCCAGCAAGTCCGCGCAATTAAAAAAAAACCAGGAGGCTACAGTTAATTTTATGTTATTGGCGGATTAATTATCACCTGATTACATATATTATGTCTAATATAGTGAATATATATATATATATATTTATATATATATATATATATATATAATATATATTTATATATATATATATATATATATATATATATATATATATATATATATATATATATATATATATTATATATATATATACATATATATACATATATATGTATATATATATATATATATATATATATATATATATATATATATATATATATATATATATATATTTATATATATATACATATATATATACATATATATATATATATATATATATAATATATATAGTATATATATATATATATATATATATATATATATATATATATATATATATATATATATATATATATATTTACATATATTTACATATATATATATTATATACATATATATATATATATATATATATATATATATACATATATATATATATATATATATATATATATTTATATATATATATATATATATTTATATATATATATATATATATATTATATATATATATATATATATATATATATTTATATATGCATAAATTTAATTAAATGTAGCACATAAATATCGTTTATATCTCATTAAATGTTTTTCCCGGATAGGTTTCTTTATTTACCTATCTGGATTCATCTTCAAACTTCTTAATGAATTTTACCCTATTATTTACTTAGCCGCTCAGAAAATAAAGTAAGTATCTAGTAACCCATTGTATTTTAAAATCTTTCTAACTCTTTTATCCTCATAATAGAAAATGTGATTTTTTTTTTCTATCCGGTCCTGTATCAACATCTCTTTCAACTAATCGAGTCAGAGAAACATGCCGGCTTAGTTATCATATGTCTTTTTAAAAAGAGATAAAGCACTTTAGAATTATAGTTCATTACAATGGATTAAACATTTAAGACTTCCTGAAAGAGTTTTTCTCTAGTGCAACCAGATAATTACAGTCTCGAGATTTTAACGGTTCAAACAAAATTGTATAATATATATGCATTTAATTTTAAAAAGTATGCGAAGATTTAAACATATAGACCAGTGTATTTGATATTCTTTATACTGCACTAAAATCAGTCTGAATTTTTAAACATGCTTTATTTTGTGTTTTGTATAATATATTTAAAATAGTTACAGTTAATTATTTGTGATTGGCGGATTAATTATCACCTGATTACATATATGTCTAAATAGTGAATATATCTCGTCTGTGCCTCATAAAATTGAACCTTTTATATCTATCTGTCTATATATAAATCTCTCTCTATTTACATATACATGTGTATAAAAGTTTGGAGAGACCAATACGACTATTTCCCAGACTATTAATCCGTACCCACTATCATATTAGCTACAACATTCGGAGTCCATTTTAAAAATTTTATAGTTAGTCATCATATCCCCATTAGAATTGCATTAATTACTTTTTCTAGTCGTTAAATACATTGTGTGTAAGAACTAAATTCAGGTAGTTTGGACATTTTAATCCATTAAATCTCAGTCTTCAATTGTTATTTTTTTGTGTGTGTCATTCCATCGTAAGTACTTGTCGCGTGTTTTCTTAAGCCTCGACGTTTGTTAACAACGAGTCCTCTCAAAATTCATTCACGGGATTAAACACTCGAACAAATGCAATTATTTCGTAATTGCTTCAACAAATACGTATATTTATTTATTCAATAAATATTCTACATATGTCCTTCGTCTATTACTCACTCTCTCACTCACACACATATATACTTATATATATATATATTTGTGTATATATGTATGTGTGTATATATATATATATATATATATATATATATATATATATATATGTATGTATGTGTATATATATATATATATATATATATATATATATATATATATATTGTAATTTTGATAATCACATCG
>CM063511.1:50478195-50505695 GCA_032207245.1 Pardosa pseudoannulata | reverse complement strand
TTCACCAATTCTGTTTTTATTTTTTACCAAATGCTTAAGATTAATATACAAGTCAGTTTACTTCAACTTAATTAATCTTTTTAAAGGAAAAAAATTACTATAAAGTTCCTATTAAAAAAATCTGCAATTATCAACATAATTAATTAATTATGGCTTAACTAAAGTGAAAAATACAGAATCATGATTTTTAAACATTTCTCAATTTAATAGTTTTGTAGTTATTCAACACCATGTATAGTTCTTTTCACTAAATCACATTCAAATTTTCTTCTAAAATTTCTTCACATTTTTCTCATGTATTCCTAACACACATTACACCATAAGGTAATAACATATGATTTACTACTCAAAATATGCCACGTCTCATTTACTTTCACCACTAAATAAAAATTCATAAAAAAAATCTTTTCAAAACATTCGTTTTAAATTCATAAGGATATGTGCGCTTCCGCCAACCAAATTTATTTATTCATTCGCCTTTCCCTCCATTTTTGACAGCTTTCCTTTCAGACTCCTTCCTCTCACAAAAGCGGGCACTCTCATGCTTCTGAATAAAATAAACACAGAATAGTATGATGGATGTGAGCGTGGATGGATATGGTGTATCTCGGGTGGTTTATTTCTTATTTTGTACGATGAAACACCGTCTTATATTTTTTTGAAAGTGTTCTTTAATGTCAATTTGATAGGTTTCTTTTATGTATTTGCAGAAACATTGAATAATTTGGTCTAGATCAGGCCATAAAAATAACAGTGTAATGATTTACGCGGATGGATCTAAGATATTGGATAGGTTGGGATTTGCCTTCATTGTAATTCTTGATAATAAAATTGTTTATAAAGCCCAATATAGAGTTAGTGATCAGGGCACCGTGTGCAAATGTGAAGTCTTAGCTATTCGTAAGGCTATCTATTATATCATGGATAACGATTTTAATGAAGCATATATTAGAACGGATTCGCTATTTGGTCTTCAAGCGCTTTACGGTAAGAGTAGAAATCTTTTGATCTTGGAGATAAAGAGAAGGTTGAAGATTGGAAATAATCACATCCATCTGACTTGGGTGCAAGCCCATGTAAGAGAGGAATTCAATGAGTATGTCGATGCTTTAGCTAAAGAAGCAACATGCAAGGATATTAGTCATAGTTTACGTCTTTCTTCGGTTGTTTAATATTATCAACATTTATATAAAACAGACATTTTCCATAGTCAAAATGTAGTTAAAGCATAAGGATTATGTACCTTCCCTTTGTTAAATAATATATAGTCGCTGCCTATCTTCATCAGATGCCATGTTTTATAAAGCCACTGTTGGAATAGTTTTCTATACCAATTCGTAATCACTTTATATCAACTGAATTAATATTTTTATTGGAAAAAATGTCTGCAAAGTTCCTATCCAAAAATCTCCCACTTTCAACATAATTACTTAATCTTGGTTTTTATCTAATACTGTAACCAAATAAAGGAAAAAACGTATAACTTAAGTGATAAATGTTACAGAAAATCATCATTTTTAAACCTTTCTCTATTTAATAATCTTGTAGTTATTCAATACCATATACAGCTCATTTCCCAAAATCGCGTCCAAACTTTCTTCAGATTTTTCTCATCCCTAACATACATTATATCATAAGGTAATAACATATGATTTACTACTCAAAATATGCCACGTCTCATTTACTTTAACCACTAAATAAAAATTCATAAGAAAAAAAATCTCTTCAAAACATTCGTTTTAAATTCATAAGGATATGTGCGCTTCCGCCAACCAAATTTATTTATTCATTCGCCTTCCCCACCATTTTTGACAGCTTTCCTTTCAGACTCCTTCCTCTCACAAAAGCGGGCACTCTCATGCTTCTGAATAAAATAAACACAGAATAGTATGATGGATGGAAGCGTGGATGGATATGGCGTATCTCGGGTAGTTCATTTTTTATTTTGTGCGATGAAACACCGTCTTACATTTTCCTGAAAGTGTTCTTTAAAGTCAGTTTGATAGGTTTCTTTTATGTATCTGACGAAATATTGAATAACTTGGACTAAATCAAATCATAAAAATAAGAGTGTAATGATTTTCACGGATGGATCTAAAATATTGGCTAGGTTGGACTTTGCTTTTATTGTAATTCTTGATAGTAAAATTATTTATAAACCCCAAAATAGAGTTAGTGATCAAAGCACAGTGTCCAAATGGGAAGTGTTAGCTATTTGAGAGTCTAATGATTACACCACAGCTAACGATTTTAATGAAGCATATATTAGAACAGATTTGCTATCTGCTCCTTCCGGTAAGAGTAGAAATCCTCAGATCTTGGAGATGAAGAGAAGGTTGAGAAGTGGAAATCATCGCATCCATCGGACTTGGGTGGAGGCCCATGTAGGAGACGGATTCAATGAGCATATTGATGCTTAACTAAAGAAGCAACATGTATGAAGGCCATAGACTTTGTAGTATGGTTCTCTACTAAGCAGGTCAAGACTTTACTATTTGAAGATATAATCAATAAGTGGCAAGAAGATTGGATTACGGGTGAAAAGAAACTTCATATATACGATTATTTTCCGTTATTGAATGTTAGAAGACTGTAATTCTTGATAGTAAAATTGTTTATAAAGCTCAAAATAGACTTAGTGAATAGAGCACTGTGTTCAAATGTGAAGTGTTAGCTATTTGTATGGCAATCCATTATAACATAGCTAACGATTTTAATGAAGCATAGAAGTTATTCGCTATCTGCTCTTCAAGCTCTTTCCGGTAAGAGTAGAAATCCTCAGATCTCGGAGATGAAGAGAAGGTTCAGAAGTGGAAATCTTCGCATCCATCTGACTTGGGTGCATTCCCATTTAGGAGATGAATTCAATGAGTATGTTGATGCTTTAGCTAAAGAAGTAACATGTAAGGATGTTAGTCATAGTTTACGTCTTTCTTCGGCTGTTCAATATAATCAACATTTATATTAAAAAAACATTGTAATGCATCGAATCTAGCACCCTACTTTTTGTTTTATAGTTCCGTAATCAAAATAATAAATCAGGTGGTCAAATCAAGTTGCAAGAAAAAGAAATGACGCACTTAGCTGTCTATAAAAGATTTAAATAGTTTACAACAGAACATCATTTCTATTATAGAGTTATATTTCAATATAGAGTTAGTGATCAGTGCACCGTGTGCAAATGTGAAGTCTTAGCTATTTGTAAGGCTATCGATTATATCATGGCTAACGATTTTAATGAAGCATATATATTAGAACGGATTCGCAATCTGCGAATCCATCAGTTCGATAGCTTTCCTTCCCCTTTCAGTCCATAAGCAATGAATTTTAAGCTTGTTATATATATTTTGCTATACAGTAGTGATACTGATCGATAAATGATTTAGTATGTAAACTAATATTTACTACAATTTTAACTTAAGTTTCTGCGTAGTCATGTGGTGTAACACAATTTGGAGCATTTATTAATTTAGTATCATTTATTTTTGTGCCTATAAGGAAAGGTATTAAAAGGTCTACTGACAATTTTATATACCTGCTAATTCGGTCGATTAACTCATTAATAGTGTAAATGAAGTAATAAACTATATTATTTTTAGTCTTTTTAGTTAATTTTAGTTACCTATCACTTGTATAGGATAAAATATTTTATGTGGGGATTTAGGAATGTAGTTCCAGTATAAAGAAATCTATTGAAAAAATTATTATTATTATTCCCCTAAGTATGTTCTCCTAACATTTATAATGTTGTTTAATGTTTAGTACTAAATTTCATTATAAATAAAATTCATTAGCAAAAATATTTGATAGCTATATATTTCATGTCAGAAAATAGTTTTAACTGCAGTAGACTTATATGTTTTTATTCAACAAATATCTTGTATATAAAATTAAAAATAGATCTGAGTCTTAGTTTACGTCTTTCTTCGGTTGTTCAATATAATCAACATCTATATAAAAAGAACATTGTAATATTTTGAATCTATCACCCTTCCTTTTGTTTTATAGTTCCGTAATCAAAATAATAAATCAAATGGTCAAATAAAGTTGAAACAAAAAGAAATGACGCACGTAGCCATCTATAAAAGATTTAAAGAATTTACAACAAAACATTATTTTTAACACATATGAAATATATTCAACAAATATTTTGCATATAAAATTAAGAATAGATGTCAGTCATAGTTTACGTCTTTCTTCGATTGTACAATATAAACAACATTTTTATAAAAAAAATTGTAATGTCTCAAATCTATCACTCTTCCAACCGTTTTATAGTCCCGTAATAAAAAAAAAATAAATATGGTTGTCAAACAAGTTGAAAGAAAAAGAAATGACATACGTAGCTGTCTATAAAAGATTTTAATGGTTTACGACAAAACATCATTTTTAAACATATGAATTTTATTCAACAAATAGTTTGCATTTAAAATAAAAAATAGATGTTAGTGATAGTTTACACCTTTCTTCGATTGTTGAATATAATCAACATTTATATAAAAAAAACTTTGTAATGTTTTGAATCTAGCACCATACCTTTTGTTTTATAGTTCCGTAATCAAAATAATAATAAATCAGGTGGTCAAATCAAGTTGAAAAAAAAGAAATAACGCACGTAGCTGTCTATAAAAGATTTAAATAATTTAGAACAAAATAATCATTTCTAAACATAAGAATTATATTTAACTAATAATTTGCATATAAAATAAAAAAAAATAGATATTAGGCATAGTTTACACCTTTCTTCGATTGTACAATATAATCAATATTTATATAAAGTAAAACATTGTAGTGTCTCGAATCTAGCACCCTACCTTTTGTTTTATAGTTCTCTAATCAAAATAGTAAAAAAGGTGGTCAAATCAAGTTGCAAGAAAAAAGAAATGAAGCACGGAGCTGTCTGTAAAAGATTTAAATAATTTACAACAAAACATCATTTCTAAACATCCGTATATTTTCTGTTTTTTTAATTTTTCAGTATTCCTTGCGATTCCCAAACCGTATTTTAGCATATCACTCTAGTTGTACATATTTTGTATCCAAAATCTGGTCTTAAAATATTTCGAAATTTCCGTTGACGAAATTATACCGCGTCGGTAATAGCATACATATAATTTATCGTTAAAAATATACTACTTCATATTTACTTTCACTGCTAAATAAAACTATAAAAGACTTCAAAACATTCGTTTTAAATTCATAAGGATATGTGCGCTTCCGTCAGCGAAATTTATTCATTCATTCGCTATTTTCTTCATTTTTGACAGCTTTCCCTTTAGACGCCTTTCTCCTCTCACAAAAGAGAAGCACTCTCATGTATTTGAATAAAATAAACACTGAATAGTATGATGAATGTTAGTATGGAAGGATATAACATATTTCTAGTGATTTCTTTCTTATTTTGTAACATGAAAGACCGCAATATGCATTTTCTCCAAAGAACCATTCAAAGTCAGTTGAGCAGGGTTTTTTTTTTATCTTTCCTGTGATAAAGAGTCATATCAAAATCATACACAGCACTCGTATATGATAAATATTTTCTGTAGGAATGGAAGAATTTGGTGTCTGTTCCACGAAGTAATTTAAAAAAATATATTTTTTACGTACAGTGGACTCCGCTAAATGTAATCGTGGTTATTCATCAATCGCTTATTTTCATCGAAATCCCTTGGTCCCGATTTTCTCTATTCTTTTGTATGTTCAAATTATCACTTTATGTGATTGTTACATTGGTTAATGTTATCGGTTTTTGAACTTTATTTTAACTGGCAATGAAATATTCACAATGTTTTCAGAATGAACCCTTTCTTTTTTTCCCTTTGCTGTTGCTGATAAGTCAGATGAAGAATCTCTTGATATTGAGCCACCTCCTACAGGTGCTGAAACAACCCCTCTTTAGGAGTGTTGGCCGTAATGATAAACACATTGAAACTGTTTGAACGTAGAGTACAACACCGCTTTGATGACTTTAAAAATATTATGATCACAAGCAATTTTTCAATGACCTTTATCGAAAAAATTGTAGACAGTCAACAGTTCATCAGTGTTTTTAATTATGTATACAATTTTTATGTTTTAAAGGATAATATATATTACATATATATATATAAGGTGAATTTTTCAATTTATTTTAAAATTTATTACATGTTAGATTAATTTCGCCACCGAAAGATAGATGGCGCTATTGAGCGGTGGGAAAAACAAACTTGGGCTAAGAGAAAAAATCGTTGGACATTGGGAGTCGGTTTAAAAATGTTATTCCTGTATTCTATTCTTATTCATATATGAAACGGATTTAAAGCGAAACATAATTCATAATTCTGTATTCAGTTCACAGTTTATTCTCTATTGATCGTGGTGTGTAATAAAAGGTGTTTGTGTTCAACAGCCGTGTTTTGGATTTATACAGTCATGAGAATTCCAGAATAAACAAAAGGTAAGCAGTTACCTTATTTACTTCTTCAGTAATATTGATCATTTGCATATCATTTTACCTCAAGAAAATTCTTAAATCAAAGTCAAGATTTGTGATTCTTAAAATTCTAAATTCATTAACTATTCTATCCAGTACACATGAGTTAAAGGGAGGGGTATAAATTTATCTAATTTTGTATATCGTTTATTATTATCAATCGGTTATTGTTATCAAAACCACAGTCTCCCAAACTGTTCACATTAAGTGGAGTCCAGTGTACTATTTCATAAAAACAAAAGGTTATTAACAGAAATTGTTTCAAATTTCACATTTTAAGCAACACCAAAGCTTAACCCTCCGAGTGGAATACACCAGGGGAAAAAAGGTCTCCAAAACACGCTAAAGTTTTTTTGTGTCAAAGTTACCAAAATGTTCTATGATTTTTTACTTCACCCTTTGCCCCACCCTCGTTATTGCCCCTTTACTTCGGGTTATATATATATATATATATATATATATATATATATATACATTATTGATTGTTAATCTTTAATACATATAAAGCTCGTCAAGCCTCGAAGATCATCACATAAGAAATAATGTATTCTAAAAGTACGAATAAAATTTTTTTTTTGAGAATTATTTATATTTTTTTTTACTAAAGTCATCCAAGATATTTCAGTGGTGCAGTTAGAGATATATATCTTACCGCAAACGAAATACTTCGAAATAGAGATTGACAAAGCCATGAGAAGCTATGAGTGTCTTTATTTTTCAGAGAGTAGGGGTACATCCATCAATAAATGTCAGTCAAAGAGGGGTGCAGTACCTAAACAATTGACCTGACCCTCCTACCTCATAATTTCATGGGGGAAAGCACTGTCAGAAATGTACAATACATCTATTTTTGGAACATTTTTGGGGGTTGAAAATTGTCTGTGATAGCTGGCGAAATTGTACGTGCAAACCGCTTAGAGGGTTAAGCTGCAAAGAATATTTATATATGAGCCGCAGTATCTCAGTCGGCAAAGGCAGTGATCTCGTAAATGAAAGGTTGTGGATTCGGGGCTAGAGCCGGCCTAAGATCCGATGTATTCGCTAAAGGTTACTGGGGCACTTAAAATATGTTCGTGGTCCCAAAGTCCTCCAAGTTCTCAAACTATACCTCTGAGGGTGGCTGGCCAAGCCTGGGGGTTTTCTGCTTGATCCCTGCTTCTAAATTAAGAGGACCCAGTGGGGGTAATATTACACACGTCTGTAGCATGCATTAACCCACTGAACGGATGCGTCGACCGGGGTTCGACAGCGAATTCCTGTTCGAAAACGGACCTGTCGACCCCTTCACTTTCGCACTCGTATAACACACTTTTGAGGGAAAAAAATATTACAAAGCGATAATAAATGAAATAAACTAATTTTGCGTAACGGAATTCCTTTACCTTGAAGGGAAAATAACTTAAAAGTAGCCTGACAACTTTTAAACCGGCAACTCTAGTATGGTACGGTATGTTCCGTCTGGAAATTACGAAAAGGGTGACTGTTTTGAAAGGGAAAAAGGTGGGGAGGGTGATCGGTGGATGGGTTAAACTGCAAGTGCTCCCCAGGTGGTGTTAAACGAGTAACAGGTGTGCAGTCTTGTTAAGGCTTTAGGATAATACCTGTATTTCCTGCTGCGTTGAAAAAAAAGAATATTTATAGAAATGATATCTAACAAAAATTTTCAATTAAAACCTTCTCATAATTTAAGGTTTTATTCAGTTTTTGGGTCTAATTAGTCCATCTATGTTATAAAAAGCTGACAGTAATATTTCGAACTGATTAACTTACATTTTGATCTGTAGTTTCATAACTAGGACAAGTTGTGAGAGAGATAAGCAACAATGTATGTATATACTTAACCGTTTGTGTCACAAGTAGAGTGATCGCGCTGTTCAGTTTTTATGTCTAGAAAACCCAGCATATTCTGAGTCTTGTGGACCACGTATGGTGCTCCATCGACTGTCAAAGTCACACATGGTCAGATTTACTAACACAAGTGCATCACACACCTTCTGTTTTCATATGAATAATACATTTTACAATAGACACTTTACAATAATGATAGTGCAATATTGAAGCATATATGCTTAGAATACAAAATAGAAGATGTGCTGTTGCGCCTCTTCGGATTTATCGACATAAAATAAAAGAAGCGGCATATTGCTGCTTGGGTTTTTTCATACCCATGTAGATACAGTGCGGTTTGGGATTCGTCGACAGTGTTTTTTCAAAACTCTCTGGGACTCAAACGGTTAATCAAGTAAAACATTTAAAATCGTTTTTTAAATCACTTTTATTTACGAAGAAAATCTATAAAAAATCCATTTGTAATGAAGATTTTTCATGTCCCTTCATTACATATTTCCCTTGTGGGGTAGATATATTTTAACCTTTTTTTTCGAATATGGCCCCTTACAGGTGCAGCTCTTGTTTTTTCTCACGAGTGCAGCCTGTCTTTTCAACCAGATCCGCCCCCGATCTGGGATTAAGTTTCGGACCGAGCATCCAATTTTGTCCACCTACCTCCGCAGTCCTTAAACCTTTCTACCATAATTTGCTCCCATCGGCTCATATTCTGACAGTTCTGCAGCCATCTCTTTCGGTTTGCGGTAAACAGCCACTCCTTTGAAAGCGCTTGTTGTGTATTGAGAAGCTCCGCTCCGCATCGTCTTTGGCGAATGTTCAACACGGAGTTCGCCTCACTGCGATTGGGTTTTTGTTCTCCGCGCGCCTTGTCTCGACGTTTCATTATTCAGAGCCGCGGGAATCCTTCGCTCTCCCTCAGAGCGCGGGGTTTTCTTGGAGCCTGACAACCCTCTTGCTGGCTGTGTTTCGGCGCTTTTGGCTTGAGCGCAGCCTAGAAGTTCTGATAATTTTTGAGAGACGGTGAGACGCAAAGGGATGAAGTTTTAACATTGCCGACGAATCTTTTTGATAAAAATGTTTCCGTTGGAGCACCTCGATCTTAGAGAGTCTAAACACTTATCCTTGTTTTTTTTACTGCGACGTTCCTGTAATTATTTTTTCATCTACCCATTTAAGAAAAACGGAACAAAATAAACCTATAATAACTACTATAGGACCAGGGCAGAAGTAGACTATAATATTTGCAATTTTGAATTATTAAAAAATAAATGCTGGAACTCAAACAAAGTTTTTTCTCTGCCTTCACTTATCTTGACTTAACAATTCACTATTTCCTGACATTCTACGTACTGCTTTCCCTTTCTATTCTCCAAATCTTCAGTATACCAAAAAGAAAAATTTTGTTTACATTGTTAGTTAGATGCGTTTCCAAATAGATGTCGATTTTAGATTAAAATCTCTGCATTTGGGTATTTAAGAACAGCTTTTTTGCCTTTACTTAACTTATTTTTTCTCCAGATTATTTTTTATGATTGAAACTCGCATAGTCGCCGGAATTCAGCCTATGTTCGAAATTTATGATCTCCACCTAGTTGATAGGTACTTAAAAAGTGATTTCAATACATCAAGTGGCACACGAGTGAAGTTAAGTAAAAATGATTTAAAATAGTTAAAATTTTTTCAATTAACCGTAATTTCTACAGCCTTACATGTGTTTCGTATATACAGCTGTTTAGTACCTATAGAAATTTAGAATTATATTCAAGTATATCACAGTAAATGTATAGTACATTTTTATATACACAATCCTTCCATATTATATTTCGGCATTTTCTTGGCATATCATTTTCCGCATTTTGTTCATGAAATGCATTAATCCAAAGAGATAATAAGATACATGTTGCTTCATAGTCATATAAGCAGTATGTTTGCCATTAATTGTAAGAGAGAGAAGCAAAAATGTATGCAACTATTTAAACAAGATTTAAAAATGATTACAAGTAAACACGATTTCTTGAACACTATGGTTGTGGGACAAAATAACAATGTTAATAAAAAATTAATGCTAACACCGTTTGAATATGTACCTGTTTGGATTTTGAATCAAACCTTTTGATTATGAGTTGACGCAATTGTTGGCTAAATTACCTCAGTTCCTCTTAAGTGGGTAAAATGTATAGCAATAACATATGTGTTGCTCTGCTTTAGCATTAAGTATTATTACTTCATATCCTTACCCCATTTAGTTGCTTTGAAATTGTCTAAAGCCTTATGCAGTTAGGTTCACAAAATATAATTCAGTATAACACGTACCTTCCACATAAAATGTGGCTGAAATGTATCTTCTGTCTACCTTTAATCATGTTGAATCAATACATGATACTCAAACGGAATAACATATTTCGTGTAAGTTTTCAAACTGTATTATATGTAATGTATAAAAAAATTATGTTCAAATTTTTTCTATTTTATTTTAAAATGTTTGAAATAAAGTATTTCTATTATAGACAAAATGAAATAACAATAATACCGATAAGTTATAAAATATCTTAGTTTGCGAGAAAATTCGTATCAATTAGAGTCAATAAAAATATGAAATAAAAAAAATATAGTTGGTTTGGCTTGGAGCACTACGGTCTACTGTTTTGCACACGGGGGCTAATGAGACCGGGACCTACTGCTTAAAGCCGATTCCGAACGGCTACGAACATCCATGCCTTAGTGGGATTCGAACCCACGAACTCCGGTATCGACGATCAGCGTTCTAACCAATAGGCCAGCGTTCGGCAAAATATAGTTGTAATAACCTTTGGTGTAAGATTTCAAACTTTATTATATGGAATGTATAAAAAGTTATATCTCATTTTTTTTTCAAATTTCTTAAAGACTGATTGAAATTAAGCATTATTACTAAAGAGAATAAGTTATAAAATATCTTGGTTTGCGAGAAAGTTCGTATCAATTATAGTCAATAAATTTATGAAATTAATACTAAAATAATATAATTATAATGACCATTAAGTTAACTATTTAGTTCCAGTCTAAATAGTCATTGTGTCAGGAAAAGTTAACTTTAGAATTTCTATTAGAGTGCCGAATTGTATATCATTGTAATGTAATTAGGAAGATAAACTCAAATTATTGTTCCTTTTAATGCAAATTGTCCGAGCAAAGTTCATGAGTCAAAGGATACTCTATTTCAGCCGAAGGATTGTGTCTTTTCTTTTGAAACGTATAAAAAAAAACTCAAAGTGTGTCCTTGTAATTTAAAGGTAATAGCGAACCAGGATATTAACAGTCGAAGTCCAAGCTTGTAACTTTCAGAAGTATCATTTGAACTGGAAGAACATTGCCAATACAAGCTAATTTCATAGGGCCCAGTCGCCCTTAGTGTACTCGACAATCTATGCCCTGTTTTGATTTTGAATCAAACCTTTTGATTATGAGTTGACGCATTTGTTGGCTAAATTACCTCAGTTCCTCCTAAGTTGGTAAAATGTATAGCAATAACATATGTGTTGCTCTGCTTTAGCATTAAGTATTATTACTTCATATCCTTACCCCATTTAGTTGCTTTGAAATTGTCTAAAGCCTTATGCAGTTAGGTTCACGAAATATAATTCAGTATAATACGTTATTTGCAAGATTCCAACATCCAAAGTTCTCTCGTAAACTTTGGAATTTTGGAAATATCTCTTAAAATGCATCCCCTATATAATAATAGCCTAAGTTATAGGTCTGACTGTCCTCGAATTTATGAAGCGATTGTACATAGATAGAGGCATCCATATTGGATTCTTGATGACTTAGGGTTAGCAACGTTCGAAATCCCAATCTTTCCCTCTTTTCTAGCGTTTAATTCCATTATTTCAAGTCTTCTTTTACCCGGTTAAGAACAAGATATTAAAATCCCCAATTTGTCACATAAATAGATAAAAATAACATTTTTCAAGCATTATGAAGTCATTTCTTTAACCATCTCATTTAATCATTTATTTAAATTACTCAAAAATCGTCTGCATTATTTTCATACTTTTTATCACTTAATTTAGATATTACGTAATTAATTTTCTTTTATATTGGGCTTAAATAATAGGTACATATGTGATAATTTTAAATTTAATTATCTATTATTTTTTATTGCAATGAAAAATTTATTTGATGACTTAGGGTTAGCAACGTTCGAAATCCCAACCTTTCCCTCTTTTCTAGCATTTAATTCCATTATTTCAAGTCTTCTTTTACCCGGTTAAGAACAAGATATTAAAATCCCCAATTTGTCACATAAATAGGTAAAAATAACATTTTTCTAGCATTATGAAGTCATTTCTTTAACCATCTCATTTAATCATTTCTTTAAATTACTCAAATATCGTCTGCATTATTTTCATACGTTTTACCACTTAATTTAGATATTACGTAAATAATTTTCTTTTATATTTGGCTTAAATAATAGGTATATATATGTGATAATTTTAAATTTAATTATCTATTATTTTTTTATTTCAATGAAAATTTTATCACCGGTATTAACAACAAATTCTATCTACCTCCAGTAGTGGAAAGGATAGTTTCACTCCTTTACGTCCATTAATTGATGTGGATTTGGTTTGGTTTGGATTGCTACGGTCTACTTTTTGCAACACGAGGGTTAATGAGACAGGGACCTACTGCTTAAAGCCGATTCCGAACGGCTACGAACATCCATGCCATAGTGGGATTCGAACCCACGAACTCCGGATCCGAAGGTCAGCACCCTAACCAATCGGCCATCGTTCGGCATTTAATTGTTGTGGGAAAAAAATGGGAAGGACTAAACGATAATTTAGACGTAGCTAAGAAAACTTTCAATTACCTTTCTAAATGAATTCTACGGGATTCTAAACTGTATTCACAGTATCGGGAGATTTTAGAGGAGTATGAAGATAAAGAAATTATTCAATGTGTACCAGATAATTCTCAGAAAAAACAAACCATTTTTATTAGACTCAGAGAGTACTTTACAATGCTGGAAATTTAAAAATTTTACTGATCCCGTCATATGACGCGCTATATGCTAGTTTATTAGAAATTTAATAGCATACATATCATTTCCCACGAACCAAATGCCAAGTCTTATTAACGATTGTAAAATAATATTTTTATTTCTATTCAGTAGTTGTATTTGGTGGTGAATTTAAGCATTCGTTTTAAATTCGTAAGGAAATGTGCGTTTCCGTCAGGGAAATTTATTCATTCACTCGCCGTCAGCTCTTTCTGACAGGCTTTCCCTTCTTCCCCCTTTCTCTTCTCATAAAAGCGAGCCCCCTCATGCCTCTGAAAATATAAACACGGAATAGTGTGATAAATATGAGTGTGAAACGACACGTTGTATTTCTTTTGGGTTCTTTCTTATTTTGTAGCGTGAAATACAGCTTTATTCGTTAATGTTTCAGAAAAATTCATTTAAAGCTGGATGGATAGGATTCTTTTACCCTTTCTCCAATAAAAATCCTGTTCATATCATAAATATCACTCTAAAGAGGTCAATTAGTGCAGAGTTTAAATTTTTTTTTCTAAAATTATTTAAAAATAAGTTGATTTGGAATTTAGTTCTGTACTGTAATTTGTTAATAGACAAATTCTAAATACATAAAGTGGTTTAAGATTTAATATAGATTCATATCATATAAAAAAAACTTATATATTTAAAATGACCACTTCAAATAACTTCCTGTCTTAATAAGATCCTGCGTAACAAAAGTTCATAATATATTTTCGAACCTACATTTTGCTTCATTTTAACGTAAGTAGGATGTACATATCATGTTATGTATTAACGTAATAATTACATGTATAGCTGTATAGAAGAGGACCACATATAGTACACATAAAGGAGAATTTCAAAGCTTTTACCTTTAAAAAGGTTTTGTAATTTTTAATGCCCTATACATTTCATTTCACAAAATGTATTTCATTACATGTTGTTGTTAATGATAATTACGCGAGATAAGAAAGTCTGTCAGTGGCTACTCAAATTTAGACGAAAAGATGCTTTTTCAGAAGCACCCGTAGGGTAAAGGATAAATTTGCTAGAGTGGGTCTTAGTAATTTAGAAGCAGTGACCAAACTGAAGATTCCTTTGCCTGCCTCTTTAAAATTATTATTTGTGAATAAGGGGGACATTGTACCCACGAACATATTTTATGTGCCCTGATTGACATTCATGAACCTTGCAGATTTTTGGCCATCCCATGCTACCAACTGGTTACAAGACCGTTGATTTGTCCAACTGGACTACCAATGCTGATATCAATTCACAGCTACAGTTATAGATTCCGACGTCCAAAATTATCTTTGTTACCCTTTTATATTATTACTTATTTAAAACAAGACTTTTGTCATTCGTTTTTATTCGGAAGATGATATAAGTGTCATCTAAAACTTTTGTAATAGCACCCGGTCTAATCATCAGTTGATTCGCAAAATATTGAAAATCTTATTCAAATAAAGTAATATTGTGGAATGTAATTAGGCATTAATCATGTTTGTGCCTCATTAGCTGTTTAGAAATTATTATGTCCAGTATTTTGTTAATTTACTGGAAATGTGAACTGAGATCATTTTTAAAAATTAGTTTTCGGGATTCCTTTAGCAAAAGTGGATTATAAATGCCCCTTAGTGACCTATTTTGGTTTATGGTTTTTTTTTCTGATTTTCTATCTAAATAAAAGTTTGCCTGAGATAGTGGAAGGATAAAAGAAATTCAAAATTATATATCTGACTAAATTTATGGATTTTTTCATCTAAAACATCAAGCTAAGCATAAATTAATAATCTAATCATGTTCTTAATTACATTATTTTATTAAAACAGATATTATTGAACAGCATTTTTTAACTAAAAAATAATTTTTTTCGTCTGATTTTTTTTGCCTTATCGGGGAGTTTAAGGATTAGTTGCAATTATTTTTTGTTTAATTTCTAACTTTATTGTATATTAAAGATTAGTAAATCATTATACTTTTAGTAAAGGAAATTATGAAATTAAAAATATTTGAAGCGATGAATATCAGTTTAATAAAACCCCATTTTCTTTCTAGCTTCTTCATACTTAAACATATTTTTAATATTCTAGCACAATCCACTGACTTAGGATTTTTGTAACTAAAACATAATTTTTTCGTCGGATTTTTTTTCCTTATTTGGGTCTTCAAGGATTACTAACTGTATTGTATGTTAAAATATTATGATTTCTAACTGTATTGTATATTAAACACTAGCAAATCTTTATTCTTTTACAAAATGAAATTATGAGGGTAAAAAAATATAAACGACGAATGTGAGTGTAATAAAACTACATTTTCTTTCTAAATACTTCACACTTAAATATATTTTTAATATTCTATCCCAACCCGTTGACTTTTTGTGGCCCAATTTACAATAGAATTTTTGTAACTAAAACATAATTTTTTTTTTGCCTTATTGGGGTCTTGAAGGATGACTTGAAATTATTTTTGTATAATTTCTAATATTATTGTATATTAAAGACTAGCAAATATTTATTCATTCACTAAAGAAAATTATGAGGTTAAAAATATTTGAAGCTATGAAAGTCAGTGTAACAAAACACCATTTTCTTTCTAATTACTTTACTAAAATTTATTTTTTACATTATAAGAAAACCCGCTGCCTTTTGCAACCCAATTTACTATAGGATAACCATAGGTGAGGTAACACTTCTCCCTATGAAAAGACAACACCAATACATCCAAGTCTTATTCTGGTAAACGGACACAATACTGTCGGGTGAGAACACAATACGTTAAGCATTATACAAAATGTGCAATTAAACAATGTATAAAATTTGGTGGATTTTATGTCAACTATTGCAGTAAAAATAAGGCAATTTTACATAGAATTTTAAAGTACGTTATTTTAACTTTATTATAAATAAAAATTGAGATTGCATGTTTATGTTTACAAAGGTAAAAAAACAATGGTTAATGATATAAAAATAGGAAAGTGTTAATTTTTTAAAATGTTATCTAAAAATGTGTTTTATAGTCCAGCTATATTTTTCGAAACCTTATTGGAAATTTGGCCTACTGTTAAATTTTCCAGGTTCCAGGTTCTAATGTTTTCCAGGTTCTAATTGCAAAAATAATTTCTTTGATAAACTTGATCAATATAACTTAAATAGATATGGTGTAAAGTTTAAAATTAAATTCTTTATTGCTTGAATAAAATAAAAAATGGACTCTATATTCATGTATAATTTATTATCTCCGTCAGTTTTATGCCTAACACGTGTTAATAATTTCTTATACAAGCTAAAATCTTATGATTTCCTTTATGTAAACCTATAAAATCTACTAAAATTTACTCAGACTTTTATTTTTAAAAATCCATTACGTTTTCCTTAAAAAATTTTACACTAGAATTCCTAATGTAGATTTAATTCATGCTTAAATTCATTAAAATATTTTTTTTTCTTTAGAACACTGCTTCCGATTAAAAGCTCTAAATTCATTCAGGATGTAAAATATTTGAACTTTACATTATAATTCTCCATATTTGAAATTAAACTAAAAAAAACATATAATATCTTTTAAGATCAGATACATTTCAAACTACGAAAATCTAAAAAAAATCATCGCGCTAATTAAAAGTCCTTCCGGTATTTTTTACTCACTTCAGCTACCGGAAATAAAAGTTTATCCTTTGTTAAACTCGACCTGATTAAAATGGAAATTAGTTTATAATTGGGATTTAATTAAATCATTTTTACTGGAGTGAACGAGATTAGAATAATATTATGTTTTTATTGTCTCTCAAACCTCAAAATTCTTTGTGGACATTAATTTTCATCGAAACTTATCAGTGTTGATGTTTTTCTTCTCTATATCGTTTGTTAGTAAATTATGTTTAGATTTTTCATACATGTTTTTTATGAAATTGCAAATGCTCGTTTTTAGGAATTTTGCAATAACAGTATTCAAAAGTAAGTCAATTTTTTAAAAGTTTTTATCCTGTATGCATATAATTAAGATGACATATTAATATGTATATAAAGATAACTATTAAGATGACTTATTACGAAATATATAAAGATGACTACTAAGATGCGTATTAAGACATATACAAAAATTACTATTAAGATTATTTATTACTATATATATAAATATGACTATTAAGATGACATATTATGATATATATAAAGATGACTATTAAGATGCTTATTAAGTCATATATAAAATTACTATTAAGATAACATATTAAGACATAAAGATGTCTATTAAGATGACATATTAAGACTTATAGATATATGACTATTAAGATAACATATCAAGGCATAAAGTTGACTATTAAGTCTACATATTAAGACTTATAGAAGTATGACTATTAAGATAACGTATTAAGGCATAATGGTGACTATTAAGATGCATATTAAGACATATATAAAATTACTATTAAGATGACATATTAAGACTTACATAAATATGACTATTAAGATGACATATAAAGACATATAAAAATGGCTATTAAGATGACATATTAAGACATATATAAATATGACTATTATAATAATATACCTGTTTAATAATATTTCCATAAGAAATATATTTAACATATTAAAATGTCCATTGAAATACACTAAACTTATTTTTTCCATAACGCAGCTGGCAATATATAGGCACTATACAAGGCTGCGAACTTGTTAACCATTCCACCACTCGAAGAGCACGTGTAGCTGAAAGTACGCTATGGAAGCAAGTAACATTACCCCCGGTGTGTTCTCCTAATTTAGGAGCAGGAACCAAACAGTAGAGACCCAGGGATTTGAGTACCATCCCCAGATGTATCGATTGTCAACTTGGTGGACTTTGTGAACACGAACATATTTTACTTGCCACAGTCACCTTTAACGGACATGGCGGATCTTAGGGTGGCTCCGGCTCCAAACCCGCAACCTTTCAGTTTCTTACATCGCTGTCTTTGCCAACTGAGTTACTGTGGCTCACATAAATTTTGAAAGCAAAAAATCTACTTGAAAACCAGTAACACCTTGTCTCACAGTACCTTGAGTTTTAAACTAGTTAAGATATCAAATTAATTTCTACATTACCGTATCAGATGGTTTTCAAGAGCATATTGGTATAATATAACCATAAGTATATTTTAATGTATACAATTTCTTCCTGTCTAAAAGAATTTCTAATTAGCATTTAACTTCAAAACTTCATCAAAATTACTATAAAAATAGTTCTAATGAGAAATTCAAATCAGCATGCGTCTATACAGATTAAAAAATAAATTAATTATTCTTGAAAATTCACTTTCGTTTTAAGAAGAAATTGCACAATTTTTAGGTAAAACATAACTCTCTCTTTATTTTCATTAACACATTACTTTCAAATTTAATATTACAAATTAAAGTAATAAGTCATACGACAGCAGAGAATGTTATTAAAATTTTTAACATATGCAAAAAATCATATTATAAAATAATCACAATGTATGTATAAATGAATAAACATGAAATATTTCCATTGCTACTCAATTTAATAGTATTTATATTTAACTGCATTTAAAATAATTAGCATTTAATTTCAGTATTTCATCCACATTAATTTTAAAATAATGCTAATGAGAAATTCAAATTAGTATGCTTTTATACAGATAAAATAATAAATTAACTATTCTTGTAAATTCCATTTCGTTTTTAGAAGAAATTGCACAATGCTTTGGTAAAAGTTCACTCTCATCCTTTTTATTGACACATTACTTTCCAATTTAATCTGATAGCAGCGAATAATGTTAAAAAATTTTAACATTTGCAGAAAAGCATATTATAAAATATCATAACATATATATAAAGGAATAAGCATGAAATATTTCATTCCTATTTAATTTAAAACAATATGTATTTAACAGCATTTAAAATAATTAGCATTTAACATCAGTATTTCATCCATAATAAAAAACTGCTAATGACAAATTCAGATTAGCATCTTTTATACAGATTAAATAATAAAATAATTATTCTTTAAAATTCACTTTCGTCTTAAGAATAAATTTTACAGTGTTTTGGTAAAAGATCACTCTTTTCACAAAATAACCTTTTAAAAATTGGTAATATTTATAAAGGTTGGTTGGTTGAATGAAGTTTTATGGCACTCAGTCCTCGTGGGACATATTGTGCCAAAGAAATGTAATATTTATAAAAAGAATAACCATAACATATTATCGATGTTCCTGCGTTTCATATATTTAACAATTAATAAGTCATTAAACAATGTTTACATTTGCTTTTAACCACAATAATATTAATATATATATATATATATATATATATATATGAATATATATATATATATATATATATATATATATATATATATATATATATATATATATATATATATATATATATATATATATATATATATATATATATATATGTATATATATATATATATATATATATATATATATATATATATATATATATATATATATATATATATATATATATATATATATATATATATATATATATATATATATATATATATATATATATATATATATATATATATATATATATATATATATATATATATATATATATATATATATATATATATATATATATATATATATATATATATATATATATATATATATATATATATATATATATATATATATATATATATATATATATATATATATATATATATATATATATATATATATATATATATATATATATATATATATATATATATATATATATATATATATATATATAATGATAAAGAGAAATTAAATATTTCATGCTTTAATACTGATAAAATAATAATTTAATTATTATGAAAATTAACTGTCATCTCAGGAGATTTCTAAATATTTAGATTTATATAGCTGCTCGCAGTTCATTCATTTTTAAAACCATTAAACAAACTGAAATGCTTGTTGAGTAAATAAAAACCTGTTTAAAAAATATGATTTTTCCAAATTATTTCATAAGTATATAATAAATTATTTTTAGAAATATGTTAGTAATGAATGAAAGGTTAACTGATTAAAAATATTTATTCCACCTGGTTTTGATGGGTACTTAAATTAAAGACATAGAATGAAACTGTATTTTGTTTTATGTTTGTATTACGCACTCTACAAAAATGTAATTACCATCTTGATTATATACTTCACACGCATAGAGTAGAGAAAAATAAAAATCTTTCAAAGGTAAATAGATATTTTCTTGAAACAATTTTATAAATATTTAAACTTAGCCTTTTATTATGCAGATCCTTTTGGCAACGCATTGAGACATTTTATTCTAGGTAATCTAATACGTTATAAAGCATTCACTGAGTTGCAGTATAATAATTAGGTTTATCGAGATTTAATGCTAACAAATTTATGCATCAGTGTGAAATTTCACTTTGTTTAAGTGTCTCTTACATTAAATATATAAAATGTCAGTTCTATTTACTTACAATAAAAGTAGGAAGATATAATATGTACGTGACTTTTAGTTTTTGCAGAAAAAAACAAAGGTTTACTTATATTTTTTATGAATCTATTAAAATCCAATTACTTTCATGAAGTTCATGTCACATTTCTCAGTAAAATGAAAAGTTAATTTTTGAACATAACCATCTGTTCGAAACATATTTATGGTTTCAAACGGTAAATAATTATTTAATTGAAATAGCGTTAAATTGAAATAGTGTTAATTAATAATTTGTGAAATGTATTTTGTTTACGAATAATTCTGTTTTATCGTAATTTGTATGTATTTATGTATTTATATGTTTGTATTACTCACACTACAAAACAATTTATTTTGTGAAATCTAATAATTTATAAAGCCTTCACAGAGGTAAAGACTAAACCCTAGGTTTATGATTTAATGCTAAAAAATGTATGCATCATTGTGAAATTTCAATTTGTTTTACATTTTCTTAGATTAAATGTATAAAATTCCAGTTCTACTTACTTACAGTGAAATTAGAAAGCTATAATATGTATGTGGCTACAATATGTAAAATATGTAAGCTATAATTTTTCATCAAAATCCTCTCACCCACAACTTAAAATAGTGTTATTCATTAATTCGTGAAATGTATTTTGTAAATGAATAATTAATAGCTTTATTGTAATTTGTATGTATTTCTATATTCCTCATTTATATATTCTGTTTTTGTATTACACACTTTACAAAAATTTAATTAACTCATTGCTAGAACACAATTCCCACGCATAGAGTGTAGAGAAAAATTAAACGCTTTCATTGTTAAATAATTATTTTCTTGAAAGAACTTTATGAATATTTAAACCGAGCCTTTTATTATGCAAATCCTTTTACCAACGCATTGAAATATTTTATTTTCAGTAATCTAATAATTTATATAACATTCACTGAGTTCCAGCATTAGCATTACATTTATCTTTATTTAATACTAACAATTTATGCATCAGTGTGAAATTTAACTTTATTTAAGTGTCTCTTTCATTATATATTCCTGTGTTTGCATTACACACTCCAGAAAAATGTATTTAACGCATTGCTAGAGCACAATTCCCACGCACAGAGTGTACAGAAAAATAAAACGCTTTCGACGGTAAATAGTCATTTTCTTGAAACAATTTTATGAATATTTAAAACGAACATTTTGTTATGCAGATCCTTTTACCAATACATTGAAATATTTTATTCTTTATAATCTAATAATTTAAAAACCATTGTCTAAAGTGACGCTAAACCTAGATTTATCGGGATTTAAAGCTAACAAATTTATGCATCATTGTGAAATTTCACATTGTTTTAGAGTTTTTTCGATTATCTGTATAAAATTCAAGTTCTACTTACTTACAAGTAGGAAACTGCAAAATTAGTATGTGACTATAATATGTATTATATTTAAGCCGTAATTTTTATTGTGTACATCCATTCTCCAACACCTTGAAATAGTGTCATTCAATAATTTGTGAAATGTATTTTGTTAATGAATAATTAATAGCTTTATTGTAATTTTGTGTGTATTTATATATTTCTGTGCATTTATATATTCTTATGTTTGTATTACACACTCTACAAGAATTTAATTAACGATTTGCTAGAGCACAATTCCCACTCCTAGAGTGTAGAAAAAAATAAAACGGTTTCGATAATAAATAGTTATTTCTTTAAAAAAGTTTTATGAATATTTTAACCGAGCCTTTTATTATGCAGATCCTTTTACCAACGCATTGAAACATTTTACTCTGGGTAATCTAATAATTTATACAGCATTCACTGAGTTCCGGCATAAGCATTAGATTTACCGTTATTTAATGCTAACAAATTTATGCATCAGTGTGAAATTTCACTTTGTTTAAGTGTCTCTTTCATTATATATATAAAATGCCAGTTCTATTTACTTACAATAAAAATAGGAAGCTGTAATATATATGTGAATTTCACTTATTGCAGTACGCAATTAAGAGGTAAGTAAATTTTTTTTTTATTTCTCTCTTAAAATCCAGTTATTGTCTTCATGAAGTGCATGTCACATTTCTCAGTAAACAGAAAAGTTAATGTTTCAACAGCAACCATCTATTTGAAGCATAGTTATGGTTTCAAACGGTAAATAATTATTTACTTGATGCTATTTTATGAATATTTAAACTATACCTTTTCTTATGCAGATCATTTTACCAATGCCTTGATATATTTTATTCTGTGCAATCTAATAATTTATAAGGCATTCACTGGGGTGAAGACTAAACCTAAGATTTATCGTGATTTAACGCTAACAAATTTATGCATCATTACGTAATTTCACATTGTTTAAGGGTCTCTTGCATTAACTGTATAAAATTCTAGCTCTATTTATTTACAATAAAGTAAGAACCTATGAAATGCATGAGCCATTGACTTATTACAGTATGCAAGTATGAGGTAAGTTCTATTTTTTACCCCTCTACTAAAATTTAAGTACTGTCTTCATATAGAGCATATCTCATTTCTCAGTAAAAAAGAAGAATTTGTGTTTCATTAGTAATCATATTTTTGAAGCAATTTTATGAATACTTAAGCCGTAGTTTTTATTATGTAAATTCGTTCAACCACACCTTGAAATAGTGTTATTCAATAATTTGTGAAAAGTATTTTGTTTACGAACTATTTAATGCTTCATCGTAATTTGTATGTATTTATACAGTCCTTTGTTTGTATAACACACTCTACAAAAATTTAATTAACGCCTTGCTAGAACACAATTCCCACGCATAGAATGTAGAGGAAAATAAAACGGTTTCAACGATAAATAGTTGTTTCCTTGAACCAATTTTATGAATATTTAAACCGAGCCTCTTATTACGCAGATACTTTTATTAATGCATTGAAACATTTTGTACTGAGTAATCTAATAATTTATAAAGAATTCGCTGAGTTGCAGCCTAAATCTTAGGATTATCGTGATTTATTGCTAACAAATTTATGCATCATTGTGGAATTTCACTTTGTTTAAGTGTATCTTATATTGAATATATAAAATATAAGTTCTATTTATTTACAATAAAAGTAGGAAGCTATAAAATGTATGTGACTATAATATGTATAATAACTATATTATGTAAACCATAATTTTTATTATGTACATACGTTCGCCAAACCTTGAAATAATATTATTCAATAATTTGTGAAATGTATTTTGTTTACGAATAATTCACAGCTTTATCGTAATTTGTATACATTTATATATTCTTGTGTTTTTATTGCACACTCTAAAAAAATTTAATTAATGTCTTGCTAGAGCACAATTCCCAAAGAGTGTAGAAAAAAATAAAACGCTTTTCAACGGTAAATAGTTATTATCTTGAAACAATCTTATAAATATTTAAACTGAGCCTTTTATTATGTAAATACTTTTACCATTGCATTAAAACATTTATTTTGGGTAATATAATAACTTATATAGCATTCAATGAGTTCCAGCATAAGCATTCGATTTATCGTTATTTAATGCCAACAAATTTATATCATTGTAAAATTTCACTTTGATTAAGGGTATCTTACATTCATTATATAAAATGTTATTTCTATTTACTTAATAAAAGTTGAAAGTTATAATATGTATACTATTAACTTACAGCAGTACCCAAGTAAGAGGTCAGTTATATTTTTATTGTTTCCTCTATTAAAATCCAATTATTGTCTTCATGAAGTGCATGTCACATTTCTCAGTAAAGAGAAACGTCAATGTTTAACCAACAACCCTCTGTTACCAACATATTTATGATTTCATACGGTCAATAATTTTTACCTTGATACAATTTTATGAATATTTAAACAGAACATTTTTATACAGATCATTTTATCAATATATTGAAACATATTATTCTGTGTAATCTAATATTTTATAAAGCATTCACTGAGGTTAAGCCTAGACCATAAATTTATTGTGATTCAATGCTAACAAATTTATGCATTCATTGTGAAATTTCATTTTATTTCAGAATCTCTTACATTAACTGTATAAAATTCCAGTTCTATTTTGTTACAATAAAAGTAGGAATCTATAATATGTATATGACTATAATATATATAATATGTAATCTTTAATTTGTATTATGTAGATCCGTTCACCCACACCTTGAAATAATGTTATTCAATAATTTTTGAAATAAATTTTGTTAATGATTAATAAATAGCTTTATTGTAATTGTATATATATATATATATATATATATATATATATATATATATATATATATATATATATATATATATATATATATATGTGTGTGTGTGTGTGTGTGTGTGTGTGTGTGTGCATTTATATATTGCTGTGTTTGTATTATACACTTTACAAAAATTTAATTAACTCATTGCTAGAACACAATTCCCACGCATAGAGTGTAGAGAAAAATAAAATAAAAAATTTCAAAGGTAAATCGTTATTTTTTTAAACAATTTTATGAATATTTAAAACGAGCCTTTTATTATGCAGATCCTTTTACCAACGCATCGAAACAATATATTCTGTGTAATCTAATACTTTATATAGCATTCACTAAGTTCCAGCATAAGCATCAGATTTATCGTTATTTAATGCTAACAAATTTATGCTTCTGTGTGAAATTTCACTTAGATTAAGGGTCTCTTGCATTAACTAAATAAAATGCTAGTTCTATTTACTTAATAAATGTTGGAAGTTATAACATGTATGCGAATTTTACTTATTGCAGTACTCAAGTAAGAGGTCACTTATATTTGTTTATCCCTCTATTAAAATTCAATTTCTGTCTTCATGACGTGCATGTCACATTTCTCAGTAAAGTGATGAATTAGTGTTTCAACAGTAATCATCTGTTTGAAACAATTTTATAATACTTATGCCTTAGATTTTATTATATTGATGCGTTTCAGCCACCCTTGAAATAGTGTTATTCAATTATTTTTGAATTATATTTTACTTACAACTAAGTAATAACTTTATCGTAATTTGTTGTAGTTATATATTCCAGTGTTTGTATTACACACTCCACAAAAATGTTATTAACGCATTGCTAGAGCACAATTCCCACGCACAGAGTGTACAGAAAAATAAAACGCTTTCGACGTTAAATAGTCATTTTCTTGAAAAAATTTATGTATATTTAAACTGAACATTTTATTAAACAGATCCTTTTACCACTACATTGAAATATTTTATTCTTTATAATTAAATAATTTAAAAAACATTCACTAAGGTGAAGCCTAAGCCTAGATTAATCGTGATTTAAAGCTAACAAATTTATGCATCATTGTGAAATTTCACTTTGTTTTAGAGTTTCTTACATTATCTGTTTAGAATTCAAGTTCTACTTACTTACGAGTAGGAAACTGTAATGTGTATGTGACTATAATTTGTATTATACGTAAGCCGTAAATTTTATTGTGTACATCTGTTCTCCCACACCTTGAAATAGTGTCATTCAATAGTTTGTGAAATGGATTTTGTTAATGAATAATTAATAGCTTTATTGTAATTTTGTATATATTTATATATTTTCTGTGTATTTATATATTCTTGTGTTTGTATTACACGCTCTACAAGAATTTAATTAACGCCTTGCTAGAGCAAATTTCCACGCATAGAGTGTAGAGAAAAATAAAACGGTTTCGACGGTAAATAATTATTTTCTTGAAAGAACTTTGTGAATATTTTAACCAAGCCTTTTATTATGCAGATCCTTTTACCAAAGTATTGAAACATTTTATTCTGGGTAATCTAATAATTTATATAGCTTTCACTGAGTTCCAGCATAAGCATTACATCTATCGTTATTTAATACTAACAAATTTGTGCATCAGTGTGAAATTTAACTTTATGTGTCTCTTTCATTAGATATATAAAATGCAAGTTCTATTTACTTACAATAAAGCTATAATATATATGTGACTTTTACTTATTGCAGTACGCAAGTAAGAGGTAAGTTAAATTTTTATTTATTTCTTTATTAAAATCCAATTATTGTCATCGTGAAGTGCATGTCACTTTCTCAGTAAAGAGAAAAGTTAATGTTTCAACAGCAAACATCTGTTTGAAACATTTTTATGGTTCAAACGGTAAATAATTATTTACTTGATACAATTTTATGAATATTCAAGCCAAGCATTTTTTTATGCAGATCCTACCAATGCATTGAAACATTTTATTCTGGGTAATCTAATAGTTTATAAAGTACTAGCAAGTTTGCCCGTGCTTCGCTACGGTGAACTTAATATATTACTTTAACAAAGATTTATTTTTCGTGAATAACTCTCTAAATTCGTCACAGTTCAGTTCGAGTCATTGGCATGTTTATATATTTCTATCATAAGCGTATTATAACATTATTCAGTTTTTATAATCGAATTTGTCTTATATTAAATTTGCTCAAACTTTTTTATTGTAAAATATAAGCTTAACCCTAAATTGCATTACTGTATTACTACTGTACGTTGATTAGCAAAGTTAACAGATCTTGCCATATTACGTGATAGAATAGGAAGCACAGGTTTTGACAGCAACAGTGCTAATTTTGTTGGTAGTAATAAATGTTTTCCAAAATTAAGGAAATTTATGACAAACCACATAGTTTTGTATGAAACAGAAACACACATTCATATCGACAACCATATGAATATGAAGATAACTATATAAAATGATAGGTTT
>CM063511.1:50443195-50473195 GCA_032207245.1 Pardosa pseudoannulata | reverse complement strand
GCAAGGTTCTTAAAAATTTTCTTCTCTGTCTCTAAAAATTACGAAAATCTTTTGACTGCCATCAAGCCGAAAGCGTCCAAAACACAGCCAGTAAGGAAGTTTCCAGGCGTCAAGGAAACCCCGAGGTCTCAACAAGACGTAGGGATCCATCGGCTCTGAATAATGATAAGCTGAGACAAGGAACGCGGAGAACGAAAAGACCAATCGTATGGAAGCGCATGTAATGGCAACACATCACAACGCGGCACTTTACAAAAAGAGCGGTTGTCAGCAACTTTATTGCTACGCTAACTGTCAGAACACGAGGGAGTGGGCGCAAATTATGACAGAAAGGTTTAAGGGTTGCGGATGCAGGTGACTAGAATGGGAAGCTCTGTCAAAAATTTAATCCCAGATCGAGGTTGACTCTGTTTGAAGAGAAAGGCTGCTTCGTGAGAACACAGTTAGAGCTGCACCGCAAATGGGCAATATGCGATAAAAAGGACGAAAAATGTAAGTCAAAATATACAATACAAGAGTGAAATATTTAATGAAGGGACATGAAAAATCTTCATTACAATATTACAAAAAAATAATTAATTATATTAAATGCTTATATGACTTGCAGTAGCTCACTTAGCAAAGGCAACGAACATAGTTGCTGGTTCGGGCATTGTGCCAGCCTAAAATCAGCAATGTTCGTTATTGTGGAGCTTAAATGATGTTTGTGGTCACAATGTCCTCCAAGGTCTCAAATATTACCTCTGGGGATTGCAGGCAAAGTCTGGGGGATCTTCTGCTTCGTCCCTAGATTCAAATTGGATGGATCCATCCAGGTAAGGAGTTTTTTACCTCAGTAGTGCTCATTTGATGATAGGCGCACCCCGTCGCCTTGCTTCCTGTGGTCTCTTGAAAACGTGCTTGGCTTCTCCTTACATACACTTAAGATTTAGTCAAGATGTAGTACCTCATGGTCGATATAAATATATACTTTAAAATCTGAATAACTTAGTTTATCATTAATGTACTTCTCCCTTTGTTTTACAGAAATAAATAAAAGATGTGTATCCATATTTTATCTAATCTTCAGTGCCAGAGAAATTTACCGAAAATTACTTTTCTTCTCCATTACTAAAGGGCAATTCTATTTTGTAGAGAATAGCATCATTAATATCCTTCTTATTATTTTTTTTTTCGTTATAGTTGACAGAGTAAATTGCAATCTAAAATGGGGGTAACCAACTAGATATTACAGGAATTCTATAAATAAATTTAAATATTTCACAGTTTATAAATTTTTAGTAATGAGAAATACGTACTTACGCTTATGTGAGCACTAACATACATTATGTAGAACGCAGAATTTAGTCAAGATTTATTCATTCATGGCAAAATATTCCATTAAAAGGTGAACAGCTAAGTTTTTCGCGATTGCAGTTCTCCCTTTATATTACAGAAAGAAATAAAAAGTGTGTAAACACATTTTATGTAATCTAATTAAGGGCGAAATTAGGCAGTTGCTACTGAAGTAAAGGAAATCATTTTTAAACCATTTCATTCGAAATGTTAAGTTTATTATCTCTATTTGTATATTAACGAACGCTTAATTATGCATGCGTAAGTGGATTTTTATACACTAAACTACACTAGTTATTTCTTGATTAGGATATTGCGTTCTAATTTTGTGCTGTGATTCGATCAGATAAATCTTGGGAAATGATTCAATAACAGCCAATATCGGATCTTCTTGTATCTAGTGCAACTGAATGGTTTTCATTATCTATTATAAATGTAAGATATTTTTAAAGGGCCTTAAGTAATTAAAATATTTTATAACTCATTGAGTTTCTTTACGAGAGTTTACCAATTTTTAATATAAATATTTTTATGATGTGTAGGACGTAATTAGTTATGTATGCGTAAGTCAATTTTTATGGAATAAAATAAGATAGTTATTTTTAATTAGATTACCGCAGCCTAATTTTGCGCCGTGGTTCGTTCAGATAAATCTTGTTAAAAAATTCGATAACAGCCAATATCGGACCTTTTTGTATCTAGTGTAATTGAAAGGTATCCATTATCTGTCATATTTATATGACAGATAATGTAAAATATTTTTAAAGGCGTTAAGAAATTAAAATATTTCATAACACATGGAGTCTCTGTACTAGAGTTAGATTACACTGTTACCATTTATTACTATGAATATTTTTATGCTGTCTATGATGTAATTAGTTAGGCATACGTAAGTAAATTTTTTTGGAATATAATAAGATGGCTATTTTTTAATTAGGTTACCACGTCCTAATTTTGTGCAGTCAATGATTAAGATAAAGCTTGATAAATGATTCTATAACAGAAAATATCGAACCTTTTTGTATCTAGTCTAATTGAGTGGTTTCTATTACCTATCATATAAATGTAAGATATTCTTAAAAGGACTCAAATAATTAAAATATTACATAACTAAATTCTTAATTCCTTTAACCCTCAGAGTGGAACACACCGAGAAAAAAAAGTCTCCAAAAAATACGCTAAAGTTTTATTGTGTCAGTGACCAAAATGTTCTATGATTTTTTACCTCACCCTTTGTCGACTAGATTGGAATACGGGAAACCCACCCTCGTTATTTTCCCTTTACTTCCGGTTATAAATAGATATATAAATAGATATTATAGATTGTTAATTTTTAATACACATAAAGCTCGTCAAGTCTCGAAGATCATCCCATAAGAAATAATGGATTCTAAAAGTACAAATAAAAATATTCTTTAAGAGAATGATTTATATTTTTTTACGAAAGTCATCCAAGCTATTTAAGTGGTGCAATTAGAGATACATCTGTTACCGCAAATGAAATACTTCGAAATAGAGATTTACAAAGCCATGAAAAACTATCATTGTCTTTACGCCTCAGGGAATAGGGATGCATCCCTCAATAAATGGCAGTCAAAGAGTGCAGTTACCTGACCCTCCTACCTCAAAACAAGGAGGAAAAAACTGGCAGAAATGGACAATACATCCATTTTCGGAACGTTTTTGGAGGTCGAGAATTGTACGTGACAACCGCTTTGAAGACATCATCGGTTTGGCGGAATTGTACGTGCGAACCGCTTAGAGGGTTAATCATGAATCTTATTGGGTTTTCATTTTCCCAACGTTGATTCAATCCATATACATTTAATTCTAAGTGATTGTGTTTATGTTTTATGCATCCCCCTCGTTCATATTATTCTTAAATTATAATAATAGTATTAAATGTTAGTAGTCATTAATTCTCTATTAATAATAATATATTTGCTTTGTAATATCAAATTCGAATCTACAATAAACTGTTAGCAAATCCCTTTCCTTTGGTCATTTCTCAATCACAAAGTCTTTATTTTAGTTTATATATTTAATTATACATTCCACTATTTCTTAACATCTCACAATGATTAACTAAATTTTTATGGAATAAAATATGATAGTCATTTTCAATTAGGTTACCGCATCCTAATTTTGTGCCTTGATTCGTTCAGATAAATGTTGTTAAAAGAATTCAATAACAGCCAATATCGGACCTTTTTGTATCTAGTATAAATGAAAGGTTTCCCCTTTTCTGTATAATTGTATCTGTGTAATTTATATGACAGATTCTTTTTAAGTATTTTTAAAAGGCTTAAGAAATTAAAATATTTTATAACTGAGTGAGTTTTTCTACATGAGTTAGATTACATGGTTATAAATTTTTAATGTGAGTATTTTTATGATGTCTATGACGTAGTTATGTGGGCGTAAGTAAATTTTTATGGAATAAAATAAGATAGTAATTTTTTAATTATGTTATGGCTTCCTAATTTTGTACCGCTATTTATTCAGGTAAATCTTGTGAAATGATTCAATAACAGCCAATATTGGACTTTTTTGTATGTAGTGTAATTGAATGGTTTTCATTATGTGTCATATTTATATGACAGATGTTATAAGATATTTTTAAAGGGCTTTAAGAAATTAAAATATTTCATAACTGATTGAGTTTCTCTACGAGAGTTAGATTACACGGTTATCAATGTTTAATAGGAATATTTGTATGATGTCTATGACGTAATTATTTATGTGTGAGTAAGAAAAATTTTATGGATTAAAATAAGATATTTATTTTTTAATTAGGTTACTGAGTCCTAACTTGTGCCGTGATTCGATCAGATAAATCTTGTGAAGTGATTCAATAACAGCCAATATGAGACCTTTTTATATCTAGCGTGATTGAATGGTTTTCATTATCTGTCATATATATATATGACAGATATTGAAAGATAATATATTTTGAAGGGCATTAAGAAATTAAAATATTTTATAAATGATTGAGGTTCTCTGTGGGAATTAGATTACACGGTCACCAATTTTTAATATGAATATTTTATGATGTCTATGACGTAATTAGTTATGTATGCGTAAGTAAATTTTTATGGAATAAAATAAGATAGTTAATTTTTAATTGAGTTATCGAGTTATAATTTTGTGCCATGATTCATTCAGGTAAATCTTGTGGTATGATTCAATAACAGCCAATATCGGATCTTTTTATATCTAGAGTAATTGAGTGGTTTTCATTATCTGTCATATATGTCATATAGATAATGTAAGATAGTTTTAAAGGGCTTTAAGAAATTAAAATATTTTATAACTGATTGAAGTTCTCTGTGGGAATTAGATTACACGGTTACCAATTTTTAATATGAATATTTGTATGATGTCTATGACGTAATTATTTATGTGTGAGTAAGAAAAATTTTATGGATTAAAATAAGATAGTTATTTTTTAATTAGGTTACCGAGTCCTAACTTGTGCAATGATTCGATCAGATAAATCTTGTGAAGTGATTCAATAACAGCCAATATGAGACCTTTTTGTATCTAGTGTGATTGAATGGTTTTCATTATCTGTCATATATATATGACAGATATTTAAAGATAATATATTTTTGAAGGGAATTAAGAAATTAAAATATTTTATAAGGGATTGAATTTCTCTATGAGAGTTAGATTACATTGTTACCAATTTTTAATATGAATATTTTATGATGTCTAGGACGTAATTAGTTATGTATGCGTAAGTAAATTCTTATGGAATAAAATAAGATAGTTAACTTTTAATTGAGTTATCGTGTTATAATTTTGTACCATGATTCGTTCAGATGAATCTTGTAATATGATTCAAAAACAACCAATATTGGACCTTGTTCTATCTAGTGTAATTAAATGGTTTTTATTGTCTGTTATATTTATACGGCAGATAATGTAAAATATTTTTAATTCATTGAGTTTCTTTACGAGAGTTATATTACATGCTTACTAATTTTTAATATAAATAGTTTTATGATGTTTATCACGTAATTAGTTATGTATGCGTAAGTCAATTTTAATGGAATAAAATAAGATAGTTATTTTTTAATTGGTTTATCGCGTTATAATTCTGTAGATTGATTCTGTCACATAAATCTTGTCAAATGATTTAATAACAGCCAATATCTAAAGAATCTTAAGAAATTAAAATTTTTCATAACTCACTCAGTTTCTAAGAGTTAGATTACATGGTTACGAATTTTTAATAAATATTTCTATAACGTCTATGACGTAATTAGTTATGTATTACTTATATATAATTAATGAAGGTTTAATTATGCATGCGTAAGTGAATTTTTATACACTAAACTACTCCAGTTATTTCTTGATTAGGGTATCACGTTCTAATTTTGTTACGCAATTCATTCAGATAAATCTTGTCAAATGATACAGTAACAGCCAATATTGGACTTTTTTGTATCTGGAGTAATTGAATGGTTTTTATTTTCTATCATGTAAATGTGAGGTATTTTTTAAGGGCCTTAAGAAATTAAAATATTTCATAACTGATTGTGTTTTTCTACGTGAGATGGATTACATCGTTACCAATTTTTAATATGAGTATTTTTATGATGTCCGTGACGTAATTAGTTATGTATGATTAACTAAATTTTATTACAAAATATTATAGTTATTTTTTAATTAGGTTACCGTGTCCTAAATTTGTGCTGTGATTTTTTCAAATAAATCTTGTTAAATTATTTAATAACAGCCAATAACGGATCTTTTTGTATCTAGTGTAATTGGATGCTTTTCATTATCTGTCAAATTTATATGACAGATAATGTAGGAAATTTTTGAAGGGTTTTAAGAAATTAAAATGTGCGGAGCGATAAGGGTTAATTTTTTAATATATATTTAAAAAAGGCATTAGCTACCTTATCATTCAATATCTTATTAAGCTGTTTGTATTGTGATAAAATAAATATTCTATAATAATACGATAATAATATGCTTTGATATCCTATAATTTTGTGCTCTGTTATCAAGACGTTTCTTTAAATAAACAACAAGTTCAAAGTTATCCTCAAAATGTAAAAGTTTTAACATCTTCGGTATAGTGATAGATTTTAAGTTTTCTATATTAGTTATATTTGGGTTTCGCAAATAGGTTAAAACAACATTCAATAAACGTGTACACAGACTTTTGTATAGTATAGATATATCACGTGCTAAAATGTGGCCTCAATGTGAAAAGAATAAAATAAAGAAGGCCTAAAGTTTCGTCAAATAGTAATATATTGCCAACTTTCTAAACGTTTTAAAATTTCTCGTAAAACGATAGTAGTTTCGAAAAAGTTAGAAAATAGCAAAATATTGAATCTTCCAAGAAGTAAATAGTAGAACACGCACAGACAGAAATATTTCTCTAAAATCGCGAGAATTCCTCTACTTTTTTGAAGTTTTTAATAAACGTAGATCTTTCTCCACGATTTCTCTACATAATTTCTTCCGGGTTAAGTTTCTGAGGGTCTCAGAATATTAGATTTTTTTTTGGAGAGAAGGAAGTGATAGTGAATTTATTTCTTTTTGGGGAGACATATTTATGTTTCGAAATTTTTAGCTTTTTGGTTCATGTTTTTAAATTTTATTTTTCTATTTAATACTATAAAGAGATTTCATATTTAATGTACGAAAAATTTGAATTTTTCTTGCTGAGTTTTAGTATTATGTAAATATGTATATATATATATATATATATATATATATATATATATGTATATATATATATATATATATATATATATATATATATATATATATATATATATATTTATATATATATATATATATATATATATATTATATATATATATATATATATATATATAACTAAATGTATATATATGACAAATTACTATCTTCACTTCTCGTGTTCATTTTAAAAAAGTTTAGAATAATAACTATACAAAATCCCATTAACTATATTAAAATCAAGAGAAATATAACTCTTATTGTACAAATTAAAAAGAATTATTTCCTATAATTTTATCAGTTTTAAAAGATGGTTGTTAGATTCATAAATATTAAAAATTCTAGAAATTTTAGTAATCTCGAGTTGTGTCGTATAATATTTTCCAATTAGTATAATTGATTGAATAAAGCAACAAAAAATTTTTAATTTTAATTCTTTTATATAATTTTAATTCTAAACGTAACGTTCAATTATTATTTGGTGAGATACAAGACTATATAAGTTTACGTTATCATTTTTATATGTACATACACTTAGTTATTTCGAAACAAAATTAACAAATTTAAAATATTAAATGAAATGCATACAATTCTTGACTATTATAGTTGAATTTTCTATTAAATGAACGTTATCACTGTACAGTCAGCAGATATAAAAGATTTTAATTGTATTAGTCTAGTTTTCATTCAATATAAATAAAATATCTTGCTTTGTTGAAAGTTAAATACTTCATACCATTAATAACTTTCTAACTTTTTAAGATTATTTATTTTTGTTTTATAAAGAAATAGGTTTTAAAAGCATAAAATATACAACAAGTTAAGAAAAACAAATTTTACATACCCGGACTTTGTTTTCCGGGTAAGTAGAATTTATTTTTCTTATAAATTATAAACTAATTCTCAATACAAAATAGAAACTAGTTATTAGTAGAAATGTATTAAATTTTATTACAGAATAAAGGCCAAAAATGCCTCAGTTTTGAAATCCTTTAAAATTTATAGGGGGTGGTAATTTTAAAGTGTCAGATACCTTTAAATTTTTAAGATTTACAGAAGAGAGCAGATAGGTTTCTTGAGTTCCACAAAAAAGAAAAATGTTAGTGTCTCATACATATTTCTAAAATTATCTTGAGTATAAGTGAATTTTATATTTTTATTTGACATTATCTTCTGTGTTGTTTAAAATTATTTTGCTTGAAAGGCCAAAACTAAATAATGTTTTTAAAGGGTTTGTAGAGGGTTTTTAATATACTTGTATAAACTCATTCTACAAGGAGTCTCAAAAAGTTTGTATCAAACTATTTCTAAAAGCTTCTTAAAATGTTTGTATCAAGCTATTTCTAAAAGTTGTCTCAAAATGTTTGTATCAAACTAATTTCCAAAAGTTTTCTAAAAGTTTTTCATACAATACTTTTTAAAACCAGTTTCAAAATGATTCTATAAATAATCCTTTTAAAAGGAGTCTCAGAGCATTTGCATAAAACTATTTTCAAATGAGTCTTGACGAAAACTCATTCTAAAAGGAGTCTCGTAATGTTTGTAAAAAACCCATTCTACATTGAGACTCAAATTGTTAGTATCAAACTATTTCTAAATGTTGTCTCAAAATATTTACACACAATACATTTTAAGACCAGTTTTGAAATGATTGTATAAAAATCATTCTAAAAGGAGTGTCAGAGCATTTGCATAAAAATTATATTAAAATGAGTCTCGAAATTCTTGTAGATAACTCACTCTAAAAGGAGTCTCGTGATGTTTGCATAAAACTCATTCTAAAAGGAGTTTTGAATACCCGTATAAAAACACATTTTTAAAAAGTTCAACTTTCAAAGTTCATTTTTCAACACTTTCAATACATTTCTCATTTCAGAACTTGTAGGATGTGGCTCAATAGCAAAAGATTCTACCTCTGACTCATCAGTTTCCTCATTTGTCTGTTTTCCTATGACAATCTGCCAGACGTCAGATTCTGTTAAAGTGGAAGCTCGATCTTTTGTTTTAATGTTAAATGATTTCGTTTTCTCGCTTCCATATCGACAAGCTTTATGTAAGCGAGCATAAAATGTGAATACGCTAATTCTCAGTTCCAATAAGAATATTTTGACTTCCGATTAACTGACAACCATTGACCACCAGCAGGTTGTGAGTATTTCTGAAAAATTCCAGGAACTTGAATAACCACACTCCTTTGTTAATTCCCTATTTCCCTAGATGGAAGACGGAGAATTCTCAGAATTTCAAAGAACAACGAAGGGAAAAAAGATTGGGTTCTTTCTGTGTACATTGTGAATATACCTTCGCCAGTTAAAATGATGTTCAAACACTGATAACATTAACCGATGTAACGATCACATAAAGCGATAATTTTAACATACGAATGAATAGAGAAAATCGGGACCAAGTGATTTCAATAACAATAAGCGATTGATGACATTGACCGCGATCACATTAAGAGGAGTTCACTGTATATCGCTACCTTTGACAACTGTGCTATAGTTGCTCAATACGCTACAAATGCAATGTGATTACCTAATGCGCTAATAAATATTCAATGCATATCGCGCATCTAGAGATACACAAGTATTAAGGTATTGAAATTATATAATACACTTTAACCAAAGTAAATATCCAAATTTCAATCAACTATATAAAATTATTCTATTTTTTTTTAATATTCAATTTTATTTATTCCCTACCAGAAATTGTTTTTCAAAATTCGTAAACTAATATGCTGGTACACTTCCAGCATACTAAACTGGACGATGTTGAAATAATTTGCATAAAAAAATATTTACTTTTAAAAAAATGTAACGTTGTTAAATGAATTTACCTTCCTACTCAATAAAATACCCATTAAATAATGTTTTTCAGGGAAAGGTAACATAAAGAAAAAATGTAAAATAAGCTTTGTTAAAGGTTATAGTTTTAAGTTTAAGAATTTCCTTTCGTTTGCTGTTTCTTTTTTAAATGCTTTTATTTACCTTCCTACTCAATAAAATACCCATTAAATAATGTTTTTCAGGGAAAGGTAACATAAAGAAAAAATGTAAAATAAGCTTTGTTAAAGGTTATAGTTTTAAGTTTAAGAATTTCCTTTCGTTTGCTGTTTCTTTTTTAAATGCTTTTTAAGTTCATAATATACAATTATTTTAAGGTACTCAGTAATTATAATAGTTGGTAAAATTCTTTGCTTCTGAGTAAAAAATATTTAAACGAGTAATTAAATAATATAATTACTTGTGTCTCGCAAGTAAAAATCTTACCTTTCCTGGCATCCATATAAATGCCAAAAGATATTTTCGAAGCATAATTTTTTATAATATATTATACAGTGTACTCCACTTCATGTGATTGCTGTTAATGTTATCAATCGCTTATTGTTACCGAAATCACTTGGTCCCGATTTTTCTACTCATTTTCATGTAAAAATTATGGCTTCGTTACATCGGTTAATGGGATCAATTTCCGAACCTCATTTTAACTGGCAAAGGAATATTCCCAATATATTTATCCCAAATGACCCATTCTTTTCTTCGTTGTTGTTGGAATTGTCTAGAATTCTCCTCTTCAATATAGGGAAATGGGAAATAAACAAAGGTGTGGGATTTTACACATTCCTAGAATTTTTCAAAAATACGCACACCCTGCTGGTGGTTAATGGTTGTCAGATAATCAGAAGGCAACACATTATTATCGGAACTGAGAAGGAGCATATTCACATTTTATGCCTTGCTCACTTGCATGCAGCTTCTATATATAGAAGTCAGAAAGCGAAATGATTTAACATTAAAACAAAAAAAATCGAAATTTTAAATCGTTGTAACAAGTTGATTGTGAACAATTTATCAATGAACCTCTTAGAGAAAAATTGTACAGTTTTTTCTAAGTAACAGTTAATGAATTGATCTGCAATAATTGATCCATTTTTTTAATTATGTATACAATTCTTATGTTTTAAAGGGTAATGTACAGTACATGTAAGATACAGCACTTAATATACAGTACATAAATATAAGGTGTGTTTTTTTATTTTGTTTTGAAATTTAGTACATTTGAATTATGGGGGGGGGAGATAAATTTATCTAATTTTGCATATCGTTTAATATTATCAATCGGTTATTTTTATCAAAATCATGGTATCCCAAACTGATCACATTAATCGGAGTCGACTGTATTTCTCTACCTTTTCCAACTGAGCTATGGTGGCTCAATAAGCTACAAATGTAATGTTATTATCTAATGCGTTAATAAATAATCAATGCTAATCCTGCACGTAGAGATTATCAATTAATTCTTTTCGCTATACACAAGTATTAAGGTAATTAAAATATACGATACACTTTATCCAAAGAAAATATCCAAATTTGAAGCAACTGTAAAAAAAAATTCTAAATTCTTTTAATATTCAATTTTATTTGTTCCCTACACAGAAATTGTGTTATTCAAAATTCATAAACCAAAGTGCTGGTACACTTCGCGCATACTAAACTCGAAGATGTTGAAATAATTTGAATAAAAAATATTTACTTTTAAAAAATGTAACGTTATTAAATGAATTTACCTTCCTACTCAATAAAATACCCATTAAATAATGTTTTTCAGGGAAAGGTAACATAAAGAAAAAATGTAAAATAAGCTTTGTTAAAGGTTATAGTTTTAAGTTTAAGAATTTCCTTTCGTTTGCTGTTTCTTTTTTAAATGCATTTTAAGCTCATAATATACAATTATTTTAAGAAACTCAGTAATTCTAATAGTTGGTAAATTTCTTTGCTTCTCAGTAAAAAATATTTAAACGAGTAATTAAGTTATATAATTACTTGTGTTTCACATGTAAAAATCTAACCTTTCCTGGCATCCATATGAATGCCAAAAGATATTTTCGAAGCATAATTTTTTATAATATATTATACAGTGTACTCCACTTCATGTGATGACTGTTAATGATATCAATCGCTTATTGTCACCTAAATCACTTGGTCCCTATTTTTCCTACTCATTTACATGTAAAAATTATAGCTTTGTGTGATCGTTACATCGGTTAATGGGATCAATTTCCGAACCTCATTTTAACTGGCAAAGGAATATTCACAATATATTTATCACAAATGACCCATTCCTTTCTTCGTTGTTGTTGGAATTGTCTAGAATTCTCCTCTTCAATATAGGGAAATGGGAAATAAACAAAGGTGTGGGATTTTACACGTTCCTGGAATTTTTAAAAAATACGCACACCCTGCTGGTGGTTAATGGTTGTCAGATAATCAGAAGGCAACACATTATTATCGGAATTGAGAAGGAGCATATTCACATTTTATGCCTTGCTCACTTGCATGCAGGTTGTGGACATGGAAGACAGAAAGCGCATCAAAGTTTTAAATCGTTATGACAGGTTGATTATGATTAAGAACAATTTATCAATGAGCTTCTTAGAGAAAAATTGTACAGTTTTTCTAAGTATCAATCGATGAATTTATCTGCAACAATTGAGCAATTTTTTTAATTATGTATACTATTCTCATGTTTTAAAGGATAATATACAGTACAGATAATATACAGTACTTAATATACTGTACATAAATATAAGGTGTGTTTTTTCATTTTGTTTTGAAATTTAGTACATTTGAATTAAGGGAGGGAGATAAATTTATCTAATTTTTCATATCGTTTAATGTTATCAATCGGTTTTTGTTATCAAAATCATGGCATTCCAAACTGAACACATTAAGCGGAGTCGACAGTATTTCTCTACCTTTGCCAACTGAGCTATGGTGGCTCAATAAGCTCCTAATGCGTTAATAAATAATCAATGCCAATCGTGCACCTAGAAATTATCAGTTAATTATTTTCACTATAAACAAGTATTAAGGTATTTAAAATATACGATACACTTTATCCAAAGAAAATATCCAAATTTCAAGCGACTGTAAAAAAAAATATTCTAAATTGTTTTGATATTCAATTTTATTTGTTCCCTGCCCAGAAATTGTGTTATTCAAAATTCATAAACCAATGTGCTGGTAAACTTCGCGCATACTAAACTCGAAGATGTTGAAATAATTTGAATAAAAAATATTTACTTTTAAAAAATGTAACGTTATTAAATGAATTTACCTTCCTACTCAATAAAATACCCATTAAATAATACTTTTCAGGGAAAGGTAACATAAAGAAAAAAATGTAAAATAAGCTTTGTTAAAGGTTATAGTTTTAAGTTTAAGAATTTCCTTTCGTTTGCTGTTTCTTTTTAAAATGCTTTTTAAACTTATAATATACAATTATTCTAAGTATCTTCGTAATTATAATAGTTGGTAAATTTCTTTGCTTCTCAGTGAAAAAATATTTAAACGAGTAATTAAGTTATATAATTATTTTTGTCTCTCATGTAGAAATCTTACCTTTCTTGGCATCCATATGAATGCCAAAATATATTTTCTAACCATAATTTTTCATATAATATTATATAACACTAAATTTAAATTTACTAATAAATCATAAATTAATATATTATATATATATATATATATATATATATATATATATATATATATATATATATATATATATATATATATATATATATATATATATATATATATATATATATATATATATATATATATATATATATATATATATATATATATATATATATATATATATATATATATATATATATATATATATATATATATATATATATATATATATATATATGTATATATATATATATATGTATATATATATATATATATATATATATATATATATATATATATATATATATATATATATATATATATATATATATATATATATATATATATATATATATATATATATATATATATATATATATATATATATATATATATATATGTATATATATATATATATATATATATATATATATATATATATATGTATATGTATATATATATATATATATATGTATATATATATATATATATATATATATATATATATATATATATATATATATATATATATATATATATATATATATATATATATATATATATATATATATATATATATATATATAGGCCAAGATATCCACCTCATATTCGGCGCGTTCAAAAATGAAGACTAGAAGATACAACGACCCTTCGTGTTCATTAACAGCTCCTAAGTCCAGCATTTTACGTTTGTAGTTACAATTACCTTCCCATTACAAAAACTGCTTTTTCTTCTGCTTGGTCGTTTCTTCGAAGTATGAAGACCTAATGTGTTTGTTCTGCCCCGTCTTAGATAGTCATGTAGACCGCCTCTGCAGTACTCCCATTAAAAAAACTGGCAATAAATATCTGTGACTTGATAGTGACAAACGCTATTAAAGCAACTGGTCTTACACTGGAAATAATGTTTTTTTTTAAATATATTCTCACAAAAAATTATTCAAACTGGTATATTCTCTCTTAAATGATATTTTGCAAGACACTTGCGAAATTGTACTATAGCACAGGCATAACTAACAAATAATGAATAATTCCATATCCACATATTCTTTAATGCAAGCATAATCTTTAAAAAGAAGGATTGCGATAGTTGAAGTAAATTTGAAATTTAAATTTCTGCCTTTTATTTATACACTGATAGATATTTTTTATTGATATAATTTAAACATCAGATGTATAAAGGAAGAATGTTTCGAATGTATTTAATCTCCATAGTATAACTTACAGTTAAAATGTAACAGAAGTAGGGCCTTATTCAAATCAAACGCGGAACTCGAGTTCCTTTCGCAAACTCGGGAAAATAAGCAAATTTCGGGTTTAGATTGGAGCGCTACGGTCTACTTTTGAAATGCGAAGGCTAATGAGGCCGGGACTTACTGCTTAAAGCCAGAAGAAACCTATGTCAATGGGATCTGAATATTCGAATCCCACAGAGGCATGGATGTTCGTAGCCGTTCAGAATCGGCTTTAAGTAGTTGGTCCCGACCCCATTAACACTAGTGTTTCAAAATTAAATAGTAGAGCTCCAAACCATACTAAGCCAAATCTGAAACTTGCTTATCTCCGCTAGTTTTGAGATGAGATAAGAGAGATACGCATTTGACTTGAATCGTAGTATAAACTGATAAACAAGACAAAATAGTCTGGGATTGAACCCAAGGCACTTTAGTGAAAGAAGTGCATTTTATCACCAAGTTACTATCTGATATATGAAACGAAAAATAATAAGGATAATAATAAGTCTAATTTGAAGAAATTTCAAATTATTTAGTAAATCGTTAATGCTTATATAATAGCAAAGTAATTTATCACTGCTCTGGTAAATTTCTTTCGGCGCGTCATTGGTTATATTGCTTTATAGGACGACTCACAAAGGAATTTACACTATAGATAAAATATATATTTCACAGACCTCTTTCTGGAATATTTTAAATTGCATTTCACAAAAAAACTCCATTATATTCAGTGGCTTAGATAATCACCATATTAATCATATAACAAATTCCATCATTTTGTGAAGTTTGCATAATATACGGGTAGGTTACGTGACATGTACGGTCAGGTTTTCAGTCTTGTACATGGAGAATTGCAAGTTCGAGACTCAAGTTTGCAAAGACCCTCCATGTTCAATATCCGTTCAATTTTTTAAGAATTAATATTTATAACCATATGTTTAAAAATTGATTTAGGCAATAAAATTTTTACGGTTGTCATATGTGAATATTTTAATTAAGATAATTTTATGAAATAAAATCTCTTAATCTCTACACTTTACTTCGCATCCACATTAGCGTAATCAGTCATTAAGTGCAATTTAATATGTATCAGTACACTACTTACTATCGTGACAGTTGGATTTTAAGAAATAATAATGTGGTATAATTTCTATGGATATTTTCATGCAAATAATTTGCACCAGAAGCAGTTATAATGAATAGACTTATGTAAACTTAGCAGTACTCTTTAATATATTAATTAGTTGTTCTTTGAGTCCAACAATATATTTAAATGATACTCAAATACTCTATATATCCTTTACGTAAAACATGTGTTTTTGTACTGAAACCTTTTTTTATAACTTTTATGTATACCATTTTTCAAATTGATATTATGACAGACTCTAAACTTCGAATGATAAGCATAGAATGAAATAACACTGTCACTAATTGGGGTTTTCTTTCATGAATTTGCTATTTCGAAATTAAGACAAGATAATACTATAATGAAAAATGTCACAAAAATAAAATAAATAATTCATTTTTTATATCTTTAATTGGGGCAAAATTCAAAAGTACCCGACACAAAGAAGTTGGAGTTTTGGGTTTAGTTTTAACCTTGTATTAACAATTTTAAAAGGTTAATAAATATTAGTTCATAAAACATTACATTTATTAGCCATATTTATTTGCATTTATGAAATGTATTTGCTTTCAGTCTACCTCAATGTACTTATTCTCAAACAAATGTAATTACAAATCATTTAATTAAACTTTTACAAATTGTATATAACTGTTTTATTACATAAAATTTTCTTAACCATATATTGTAAGTATCAATGTAATTATAATTATTCTAAACTGAATTTGAAACTTAAAACTATATTTTATAAAAGCACTGATCTTGTATTAACATAAACAGTTTAAAATATTCAATATTTTCTTACATATTAAACACGCATGTTACTACATACATATTACATTTTATTACATGCATATTATTAATTCAAACCAGCAAAAAACGATTTGCAAAATAATTCTTTTTTTCAGTTTTTCTCTTAATAGAACAAAGAATCCCAGAAAAACACATGTATAATCTTTGCAACCTAAAAATATTTTCAAGATATTTAAATTTGTTTCCAAAAGAAATAATTACAATGAACTGACAGGTATTTTAAAAATTGAACTCATAAATCATAAATTACACGTGCAATTCTTTTCAAATAATGGCAATACGTTATAAAAGAAAGGAAATTTTGAAGATTTCAGAGAACATTAAGAAACAGAAACAATGATTTAAGAAATTGTTATTTTGTGTTTAGATACAGATTCTATCAACAAATTTCAAACGTTTGGATATATTTATCAAACTTTATTATATGATTTATATTTCATTTTATTTCCAAAGCCCTAATAGCAGTAATTACAGTGCACGCACATACATATACACATGTATACGTGTGTGTTTGAAAAAGAGAGAGTACGTATATGTAAAATTAATAAGATGTACAAAATAAAAAATAATAATCTGAAAGGATATTTTAAATATGAATATTAAGTTTTAAATTAATTGTATTGCAAAATAATTGTATTTATTAAACGTCATAGAATATTAACTTTTTATTATTAACTTTTTATTAATCATTTACACTTTCCTTTAAACACATAACCAATTTTAAAATAAGGCACATGATTTTTTAAAATTTTCTTTTTAAAGCTAAATATTAAGTAAGTTTTTCAAAATTACGATTGTATTTGTCATTTTACGTTCTTCTAATATAAAAAGGCTTTTTTTACCGTATAACAGAAAAAAATGCCGAAAAAAAATTAAAAATAGCATAAAATTATAATTTTCTGAATTTATTTCAATAGTCATTGTTTTACGGATTGGAAATGAAATTAACTAAATCGTAATATTAATTATTATACAACAATAAGTATGACTGAAAATAGAACATTCGTAATATTTAGCAATAACTGAAAACTTGCGTGCTGATGAAATATTAATTATGTTTAATTTATAAAAAAAATTGTCGAAAATAATATAAAACGAATATTAAAATATTTTTAATGACTCGTATGTAGTCTTAGTTACTTGTTTAATTGAATATTTTTGTTATTAATTTTTAAAAATAAAAATGAAAGATGTTATCCCCCAGAACTCCTACTTATTTTAGTATGTCTTTGTATGAAATGTATTCAACTGCTGAAAATTTTGTCTTTCTTAATGAGTTACTTTCATCTGAAATTTTATTAAATTAATTTTAAACTTAATATAAAAATATACGGAATAATGTGTATTGTAGCTTGTTTTTATATTTTTTGTATTTTATAAACATAATATTCTGATAAATTTCATCTTTTTTAAATAGATATTCATAATTTATAATATATAAGAAATAGATGTTTTAGCATTATTTAAAGCCACCTTCAACAATGAGTTAAAGATACACGTCTGTGGCTTGAAATTTGAAACTTATATTGACTATAAAGAAATAATAAAATATAATTTAAATATAACTATTAAAAAATTTTAATTTTTAAGCCTTAATTTAAGATTTATAAATTCAATATTTTAAAGTAAATTTAAAAAAAAAAGATTTTTAAAATTTCTAAAAGTATGTATATTTTAAAATTTTTAACCGACTCTTACATTTAAGAGATCTTAAATCCTATAATAAATTATATATGACGTAAAAAAATCACAGATTTATAAAATAATAATTAAAATGTCATTTATTTATTTTAATAAAGAATTATTTCCTTTAAAATAAAATAATTTCCTTTAAAAAGAGCTAAATATCGGATTAAATCATAGAGCGGACTTCTTAAAATTTTATTTGTTTTTAATACATTTTTTCTACGACAGAAAAATAGTGTACAACGATGCATACAATTTTTATATCTAGTTAGTTAAACAAAACGAAAATAATTAAACTTAAAAGCATGATTCTCTAAAATTACATATTTGGAACTAAATGCAGAAGAAAAAGGAAACTATAATACAATTTTTAACATGTTGACGTTATTTTAATATTATCAACAGGATGAGAATTAAAATTTTAAGCTGCATAATTATTTTGTCAGGTAGAATCTCACAGTTTTCATTTCAGTTTAGATTTTAAATTTTTTTTAGCTGTAGTTTATATTTTATAAAACTGGATTTTATAAAATTTAAACGAAAGGGAGAGCCACAAAGAATTATTTTTACAATGAACCACTTCCTTGTTTATATTTTCGTTGAAATAACCAGAAAAAAATTATCACAGAAGAATTAACCGAACAATTAATCCAATTATCTGTTGATTATTTCTAAGACTTACTAAAATTTTGTAAAGATGACACAAAATGAAATAGTAGAAAAACTGAAAATACTCTGAAAGATCAAACCTTTCATTTCATAGTTATAAAAGGAATACAATTATATATTTTAAAGGATTACTTAAAATTTTTTTTGTAATTTTTTCTAGTTTTACCAGTAAAATTTAACTTTAATCGGGATTTATTTTTCTTACTTTTTTAGTTATTTAATTTAATATTTTCTTCTATAAAGTGATATTTCTTTCAAACCAAATGTACAATTAAATGAAAATATATCATAAAAGCTTCAGTGTTATTCCGAATTATGTTTTGATAGATTTTGGGATCACCAAAAATATTAATAAAACTCAGTAAAGTGAATTAATAACAAACTACCTGTCGATCATTTCGTTCTTTGTGAGTAATTCATAACTAACTAGATTCACAATGAAACTGTCTCAAAAATTAGCTTAATGCGTTAATATTGACATTGAAACTAATTATTAGAAATACGTAACTAATAGTAAAGAATATACTATTTTCTTGAATTATCAAATTTTTATTGTTATTCTAATTATACCGTCAAATATTTGGAAACTAAGTCTCGAATCTTATTAGAAACTGAATAAAAATTGATATGAAAATAGTTTTAGTAGAAGTTCACAACACTGAATAAAATAAAAATAAAATAAAATATAAAATAAAAATATATAAGTTTAAGCACACAGCAATATTTCTCATAATGAGACATATTCTTTTGAAAATTTGAGAAACTAATCTTTAAAACTCACGAATAATAAATTCAAGAACTGCAAAGTAATGCATGGAAAATATCACTTTACTTGCAATTTCTATTTTAAAAAATGACAGAAAATCACTATAAGCATAAAAATAACTATTTCATTATTTTAGTAACGGAATCATCTAATGGGATCTATTATATCTAAGAAGGTGGTCGACAGGAAAAAGCTATTTTAAACGAGTTATTTTTTAACAAGCTTTTTTACCCAAGCTTTGTTACAAGCTATTTTTTCACATATATTGAACTATAAGTAAATTACTTATGTGTAAGAAGGTGGTCGACAGGAAAAAGCTATTTTATACGAGTTATTTTTTAACAAGCTATTTTATACGAGTTATTTTTTAACAAGCTTTTTTAAAAGATATTTTTTCACATGTGTTGAACTGCAAGTAAATTACTTATATCTAAGAAGGTGGTTGACAGGAAAAAGCTATCTTATACGAGTTATTTTTTAACAAGATATTTTATACGAGTTATGTTTTTAACAAGCTTTTTACAAGCTATTGTTTTCACATATATTGAACTATAAGTAAATTTCTTACATCTAACAAGGTGGTCAACAGGAAAAATCTATTTTATACGAGTTACTTTTTAACAAGCTATTCTATACGAGTTAATTTTTATCAAGCTTTTTTACACAAGCTTTGTTACAAGTCATTTTTTACACATATAATGAACTATAAGTAAATTACTTATATATAAGAAGGTGGTCGAGGGAAAAAGCATCTTATACGAGTTATTTTTTTAACAAGCTATTTTACAAGATATTTATTTCACAGATATTGAACTATAAGTACATTACTTTCATCTAAGAAGGTGATCGACAAGAATAAGCTATTTTATACGAGTTATTTTTTAAACAAGCTCTTTTACACAAGCTTTGTTAAAAACTATTATTTTCAGATATATTGAACTATAAGTAAATCACTCATAATAATGTTTTCAAATCAATTATTTAATAATTTTCAAAATCACTTGCTATGGAATATTTTTACGTTTTAAAAGGCTCGTTGCTACTTCATATCTTCACATTACTACAAAGTAATTACCGATTCTAATATAATTTAAATCGAATAAATTATAATATTTTAGTAATGTAGATTGTATTTGTGTTATTATAACTATATTTAATTCTTTATAACATTCACCGTGCAGACGTAAAATTATTCCTTACAAACTAAATATTAATGTATCATCAATATAAAATTCAAAAATTTTCAAAACGTATTTTGTATTAATAAAACAAACATAGAAAGAAAAGATAATACTCTGGAAATTAAATACTAATAGTTTCAAAATATTTAACTGTTAAAAATTCTGATTCATTCCAAATTTAGTTATACTCCAGGTTAATAATTTCGAAATAAAATTAGCGTCAATAAAGCTTAATAATAGCTTAATTTTAAATTTATCTTTTAATTATATTTCATTACTCTAAATTTATAAAATATATATATATATATATATATATATATATATACACACACACACATATAAATATTAAATATTATAATATAAACATTAAATATGAATATATATTTTTATTTATATAAATATATATAGAATATATAAAATTTATATAAAAATATATATAAATTTTTTAAATATAACTATATATAAAATCATAATGTATTAAAATATTTTAAAAGGATATTTTTAATGTCATAAAATGAAAAATTATTAAAGATGTGTTATAGCACAATACATTTTTTTAAATTATCGTCATAACAGTTTTATTTTAAGTGACATACGAAACATCATACAAAACGTAATTTATACAAACTAAAAAGCATTCAGTACAAATATCCTGCTACCTCTGCTCTATCTCTTGATGTTTCAGTATATAAAAATGGTATTTAATAGCTAAATTTAGCTATTGAATATAATCAGTTTTGGCCTTAAATTTTAAAAACTATATTTTAAAATAAAGAGGTTAATAAATGAAATTATTTCATTAAATTGGAGATTAGAATAGAGATTACGGCGCAACGAAAAAGAAAATCCTACCCTGTTATTTCTAGTTTGAGAATAGCACAAAATGAAATAATAGCACAAAAAAATTAACTGATTTTTCTATGATATAGCTGCAAAAATAACATAAAAAATTAAATTAATCAAAATTTTTTAATCATGTTTCATATTTAAATTTTAAGACATAGAAAAACATTTTAATATTTATTGGTTAATAAATTAAAATATTGTATAAAGTGAATATTTTTTATCTTTATAAAATAAAAGATTAAAAAAAGTTATAAACCAGTTAAAAAATCTACTATTGTATTATCTCTGGTTTGAGAGTTGTTGAACAAAACATAAAAATAGCTCAAAAGAAACTACCTGATTTCTCTCTATAATCTCTTTCTTGCTATTTTAACATAAAGGCATGGCATATATAAAAGCTAAATTAAAAATTTAGCTCCTAAATTGTCCATTTATTTTCCTTCATATCTGAATTTTAAAAGCTACATTTTAAAACTGATATTTTATTTTAAAAAATTCATTTTTAAAATTAATTTTAAAAATGAAATGTTTGAGAGTTTTTGAACAAAACATAAAAATAGCTCAAAAGAAATTACCTGATTTTACTCTATAATCTCTTTCTTGCTATTTAAACATAAAGGCACGGTGCATATAGAAGCTAAATTAAAAATTTAACTCTTACATTGTTCATTTACTTGACTTCAAATTCGAATTTTTAAAAATTACGTTTTAAAACTTATATTTTATAAAATAGTTCATTTTTTAAATAAATTTTAAAAATGAAATGTATGACAGTTATTGAACAAAACATAAAAATAGCTCAAAAGAAATTGCCTGATTTCTCTCTATAATTTTTTTCTTGCTATTTTAATATAAAGGCACGACATATATAGAAGCTAAATTAAAAATTTAGCTCCTAAATTGTTCATTTATTTTCCTTTAAATTTGAATTTTAAAAACTACTTTTTAAATCTGATATTTTATAAAATAATCCATTTTTTAAAATAAATTTTTAAAAAATGAAATATTTGAGAGTTGTTGAACAAAACATAAAAATAGCTCAATAGAAATAGCTTGATTTCTCTCTATAATCTTTTCCTTGCTATTTTAAATTAAAGGTACGACATATATAGAAGCTAAATAAAAAATTTAGCTCCTAAATTGTACATTTATTGTCCTTCAAATTTGAATTTTAAAAACTACATTTTAAAACTGATATTTTATAAAATAGTTCATTTTTTAAAAATTTAAAATAAATGAAATGTTTGAGAGTTGTTGAACAAAACATAAAAATAGTTCAAGGAAAATTGCTTGATTTCTCTCTATTCATCTCTTTCTTGCTATTTTAACATAAAGGTACTGCATTTATAGAAGTTAAATTAAAAATTTAGCTCTTAAATTGTTCATTTACTTCTCTTCAAATTCGAATTTTAAAAACTACGTTTTAAAACAGATATTTTATAAAATAGTTCATTTTTTAAATAAATTTTGTAATTATAAAAAAATATTTAACGCGTACTCAAAGTTAAAATAATTATATAGCTTGATATTTCTAATTTTACACAAAATAAATAGCACAAAAGGATTACCTCTTAGTTTTTTCCTCGTTGTTTCAACATAAATATACATCATATAAAAGCTAAATTTAAGATTTAGTCACTAATTATATATATTTAAAAGGAATTTTAATATGTTTTTAAATCAAATTCTGAAAGTCTTTTATTTAAAACATTCATTTTAAAACGAACTGAGTAATAATTTAATGTAATTCATTTGTAATTACAAGAAAAGTTTTATAGCGTACTTAAGCATAAAACAATTCTATATCATGTCATTTCTAATTTAAAAGTCAGACAAAGCAAAGCACAAAACAAATAGCACAAAAGAATTACCTCCTTAATTTTTTCCTCCTTGTTTCAACATAAATATACATCATATAAGAGCTAAATTTAAGATTTAGCCATTAATTACATATTTTTAAAAGGAAATATGTTTTTAAATGAAACCCTGAAAGGCTTTTATTTAAAAACATACATTTTAAAATGAATTGAATAATAATTTAATATAATTCATTTTCACTTTCATAAATGATGAAATTATCAAACAGCATTAAAAAAAATTAGAATACAATAATTGCTTATTCTTCTTAATTTCTTCTTCAAAGTTTTATCATAAATATATGGTACAGGAAAGCTAAATGTAAAATTTAATTGTTATTTATATTCATTATTTTCATTTCCAATTTTAATTTAAAATACTATATTTCGAAAAGGAGATAATAACAGAATAAAATAACAATCTGTTAATTCTAATGATAATTTTTAATTTTATTCTAATCTTAATTTTTTATTTTATAAATTTTTATTTCATTATTTTCATTTCCAAATTTAATTTAAAATATTATATTTCGAAAAGAAGAAAACAACAGATTAAAATAATAATCTGTTAATTCTAATCTTAATTTTTAGTTTTATTGTAATCTTAATTTATAATTTTATAATTTTTTATATTCATTAATTTTCATTTCGAAATTTAATTTAAAATACTATATTTCGAAAAGGAGATAATAACAGATTAAAATAATTAATTTTTATTTTTATAAATTTTTATATTCATTATTTTCATTTTTATTTTCTATATTCATTATTTATTTTCTATATTTCGAAAAGGAAATAATAACAGATTAAAATAATAATCTCTTACTTCTAATCTTAATTTTCAATTTTATTTTAATCTTAATTTTTAATTTTATTCTAATCTTAATTTTTTATTTTATAATTTTTTATATTTATTATTTTCATTTCCAAATTTAATTTAAAATACTATATTTCGAAAAGGAGATAATAACAGATTAAAATAATAATCTGTTATATCTAATCTTAATTTTTAATTTTATAATTTTTTACATTCACTATTTTCATTTCCAAATTTAATTTAAAATACTATATTTCGAAAAGGAGATAATAACAGATTAAAATAATTAACTTTTATCTTTATAAATTTTGAGATGAGTATAAAAAAATTATAGCACAATAAAATATTAAAAAAATCTCTATCGTGCCATTTCCAGGTAAGAAAGTGGCACGAAACGAAATAACAGCACAAAAGAAATTACCTGCTTCCTCTGCATAATCTCTCTCTAGCTGTTTCAACATAAAGATACGGCATGTTTCAAGATTCTTTGCCACTTCACAGTTGAAAAGAAGGAGCCAAAAAAAAATTTTCCCAGTTCTTAAGGACCTACAAGTGTCAACGACGGAGCGAAAGGACCAGAGCAACTTCACTTCAGCATAATGCTCCGTGGTGTGTGTGTGTCACATGCACGAGAGCCTGTTCTCTAAAGAAGGTGCTGACTTATAGTGTAAGGAAGGGAGATGTTTCAAGGGAACTGTAGCGCCCCCTCATAACAGATGTGCAGATCGATGGGTGGAATTGCACGTGGTTTGAAAGATACCGGATTGCTTAGAATGCTGGAGGGGGTGTCTAAATGCAGCGCCCGCAGTCGGAGGGAATGGTTTACTAGGGAAAGTAAAGCATGCTAATTGATTGTTAACATGCAAGTGTTAAATGCAGATAGTGGGAGAAAATATTTATTTAGGTTCACTGGAATATTAATTATATGTCTTTTTCAACCACATCGCTTTCTTCTTTGGAATTTGCTAGGAAAATATGCACAGGCAGATATAGGATTATTATTAATACTACCTGTAATTTCAACTCATAAATTCAACTATTACAGTCAAACCTGTCTATCTCGAATCTCTTGGGAGTAGAAAAAATTCGAGATAAACAGGTTTCGAGATATGCAGGTTTTATGAAAATAGACTAAGAAAATTTCTTTACACAATACAAAATATTGAAAATTTGAAGTACTTTCAGTTTTATTTACATGCCTTACAGAAAGGAATCCATTAGGAGTTTTTGATGCAAAACTTTTTGGATTTTACAGTTTTTTGTAGTTTTGACACAGTGGAAACAAATTGATCAATATTTTCTTGGGATTCAAGAAAAATTCTTAGTGTTTCAATGACTATTTTTTTTTTCTACATCGATGTTGTCTTCTTAGCCATGATACTCTTCATTCTCAGAAGTTCCACGAACGTTTTCTAAAATTTCGGAATCAGTTAATAATGTTCCGCTTGTTACCACTGATTCATCTACTTTTATAAAGTCTTTAAATGAAGTGTCAGTATTCAGTTTCTCTCTGATAATCATCCATTCCTTTGGGTTTTCATCAGTTTCCTCGGCCGGTTGGTTGCCCTTCGGTTTCCTTCTATTGCCCCCTCCTCAACCCCCCTCCCTTATTATACCAGAGCAGAGAACCCGTTTTTAATGCAATTCCCACCCAGTCCCTGACCAAATAACCTCCCCATAGACTAATGTTTAGTCTATAAACCCCCGAGAAAGAAAACTATAAGTGTATTTCCGGGAATTGGGAACTTGTGCGATTGTCAATGCAATAAGGCTCTAAACTGGAATGTTATGCTTCTTACGAAAATTCGAGATAGACAGGTTTGGGGAAAAATAATTTGAAATATGTTTGGAAAATATGTTTAATTTTTATTGATTGTAGGGAAATTGAAAAATTTCGACATAGACAGGTTTTCGAGACAAGCAGGTTTCGAGATAGACAGGTTTGACTGTATCTGTAATTTTAAGAGTTCCACAAAAGGAATTATAGACAATTGAAAAACGGTTTCATTATCATAAAACGTTTTTTTTAATATAAGTAATGCAAAAGATAAATTTAAAATTTTATATTTTTTATATTTGTCATAACCGAAAATAACAATTACTTCTAAGAATAAATGATTGTAATATAAGTACATGGATAGCAAATTTAGTTTGCAGAAAATTTGCAGCAGTCCTAATTTGCAAGTTCAGCACGACAAGTCTGAAAGTTTTAAACAAGACTGCAGCAAGTCTAAGAATTTTCGCTTGTTTTAAGGTTGTCATGACAAGGTTGCCACAGTTTTGAAGCAAAATAGCGTTGTAAAGGAGTGGTAGCTTTGTGTTCCGTCTAACTAGCAGGAGTTTTGCTGCAAGTTTGTCGCGTCAAATTTGTTATGACAAGATATTATACATAAAACATCAAACTTGCTGCAAGTATGCATGCTATATGGGTAAGCTCTTGTTATATTTACATATTGTACGTTATAATCTTTAGGTTAGAATTAAAATACTTCATAAAATGTGTACTTCTTTGAATCATATTAAATCGTAACCAAAGAACATGCAAATATTTTCTCATACTTAAAAATATGTAGTAATCAACTAATTTAATGAACTAATGTATATAAATATGCGCTACATGCTTTTCTTTTTCTTTAATATTTAATAATTTTAATTAATGTGATATATTTCAATTTTTTATTATATAATTTTTTCTTTTACCTTTATTTATTTAATCTTTAAAAGTAGATAAGCAACTATGAAACCAAAAAGTCGTACAAATCTATTCATAGTACATATTTATTTATTTGAAATTTTAGTAAGTCACCAAACTTTATTGTTAATGGATTTTTACACAACATTTATCTGTCAATTTCTTTTGTTCCTGATAAGTGAGATTGTAGTTCCATATAATAAAACTAATCTTAAAAAAAGAGTTGCGATAGCTTAGTTGGAAAAAGAGTCTTTGTCATAAATGCAGAGTTGTGAGTTTAATGCTTCAAAGAACAAAAGACTTCCCAACCATGTATATTAATGGTTGCTGGGGCTCATGAAAGAGGTTCATCTTTGTAATGTCCTCTCATTTCAAATGATAACACAGTAGGTAGCAGACCAAGATTGGGTTTTTCTACTTGGTATTTGTTTCTACATTGTGAGGACAGAGAGAGGACAATTATACAAACATCCGTGACATTTTTTAAGCTGCTCGTGCTCTCGGGGTGGTGTTATATAAGAAACAGATTTGCAGTCGTGTTTAGAGTAAAGATATCTATCTCTATTCTAGCTAAATTGGTAAAGCCGAAAGTAATCCTTGATGATTTTGATTGAATTTTATTATTTATAATAAACATTTCTTTTTCAGTATTAATCAGATATCAGTCTGTTAATTTACCAGATTGAAACCCCAAACATTTGAAACACTGAATTTCTAAATAATCCTGTCTGACAAATTAAACAGAATTGTCTGACGCTTCTCTCTTATCTGATATTTTTCTGATAACCTGCTGAATTTGTCAGGAACAACCAAGGGACTCCTTGTCTGACCGGACACAAGAAGTTGCACATTCGTCGTGAGATGTAACAGTCGTCACAGAGTAAGATTGTCCCCTGTTTATTTGTCTTCAGCAGGAGAAGGTTTTTACTTCTGATTCTGTACCTCCCTCAATTTTGCTGAATTCTGAGCGATAAAACACCGAAACTATGGTATTTATACCGCAAGAACTCTCAACAGACTAGGCTAGTCTGCTATTCCATTAGTCTGCTAGTCTGAATGCTTGCATCTCGGGATTATTGTCCCGAACACCGAACGCTAAGCTGTCTACTTTAATATTGCTGTATTTCATCATATTCAGAGAGTGTAATCAAACACCACAGAAATCAATATCATTAAGGATTCATTTCTGCTTAACCAATTTATCTATCAATATGAGCCGCGGAAACTCAGTCGGAAAAGGCAATGATCTCGTAACAGGGAGGTTGCGGGTTCGGAACCCGAGCTGGCTTAAGATGCACCAAGTTCGTTAAAGGTGACTGGGACACGTAAAATATGTTCATGGTCACAATGTCCTCCAAGATCTCACTTAATACCTCCAGGGATGGCAGGCTAAGTCTATGGGTCTTCTGCTTAGTCTCTGCTTCAAAATTACGAAGTCCTACTTCAGGAAAGTCATTTTTTCAGCATAACTGTGCTCGTTAAAACAAAAAGCGCACCCATTTCGGCTTAATAAAAATATCGTAGGGCTCAATCGTGCTTGGTTTGTCCACGTGGCATCAGAAACAAAAATAATCTATCAATATAGATAGATATCTTCATCCCAAACACAGCTGCGAAGCTTCTCCTTATATGAAACCACCCGGAGAGCAAGAGTAGCTTAAAGAATGTCATGTATCGGAGTAAAATTGTCTCCGCTGGGTTATCATCATGTAGAAGCAGATACCAAGCAGAAAAAAACCAATCTTGGTCTTCTACCTTCTGTGTTATTCTGTGTTAGAGGCTACCGAAGTGATGAATTTGGGGCTATTAAAATGTCCTTTAGATTTGTTTGTTTATTTTACATTATGTTAGTTTGTATAAATGTTATATATAGTTTATATATACATCCTCGCTCTAACCCTCCCAACAAAAGGATATTCAGATACTCAGAATTATACTGCCAGTTCTCTGAGTGTACTAGGAGAAATATTCCGTACTCATATCACGCACAATTTCAATCAACGATATACCATATGACGCATAACTAACTTGAATGAAAGGAAGCTATTCTTTCCTTCAGTAGATAAACGATGGCTAAATAGGTTTGTTGGACTGGCATAGTGTGATTGTGAGCAATTCTGCGTAAAGAAGATTACAGATAACACAACTCTTTAATTTAATGCAGTCACAACTCTTCTTTTTCAGTCATTCGCCGTTCGAAAGTTACTCTATTCCCATAAAGCATCTTCACCAACAACCTTCGATCGGATAATAATAACATTCTGAAACCGAAGAAGAAATCCTCGTTATTATAATTATATATATATATATATATATATATATATATATAATATATATATATATATGTGTGTGTGTGTGTGTGTGTGTGTGTGTCTGTGTGTGTGTTTGTGTGCATGTGTGTATATATGTGTACATGTGTGTAAGTATGCATTTATAACTATACTCGTATATAAATTATATATATATATATATATATATATATATATATATATATATATATATATATATATATTTATCACTGTCTTTTATTAAAATATTGATTATTACATAAATAGACTCAATATATTGCATGTCAACGTCACCTACAATGACTTTTAAGTATTTTTTCTTCTAAATCCAATAAGCTTTATTTTTTACTCCTTTCATGCGAACCGAACATCAGTATCATTTTTTTATTCTGATTTTATGTATTTTTAATGTTTTAATAGACTTTTGGGTTATTCGGTACTTGAATTTATATTAAAGATTACAGAAACACCAGAGTAATTTTTA
>CM063511.1:50433195-50438195 GCA_032207245.1 Pardosa pseudoannulata | reverse complement strand
TACATTGCTTGGAATAGATGATGTCGTCACACAGGGATCGTCACACACACACACACACATATTATATATATATACATACATATATAGAGAGAGAGACCAAAATATACGAAGAAAGAAGTAAATAAGTATCAATCTAATGTGTGTAAAGCTCTATAGCTTTATTTACACAATCAGAAAATGTATTCAAGTGGAAGTAACAGTATAAGAACAATATAAAAAAGGAATTATTAAATGTAGATTAATTTAATATAGCTGATCTCATTTATCTTAAAAAGATGTGTGAGGATTGTGACTCCCAATCGAATCTATAATATGCATATGACTATCATTTTTTAAGAACATAATAGAATTTAAAAAGATAAGATTTATATTTTAAGAACAGAAATTTAATAACATTTTCATTCTTTTAGAATCATGAATCATAAAAAACAAAAAATGAAGCATATTATGGAAACTAACACTAATTAATAATATAAATTTGATTCTAAATATTAGATATTCTATATTCTGCTCTTCTAAAATCATTCATTTCACATTAAATTTTATACTTATATGTTATCATATAATCTTTTGTATAAAATCTCAATTTATTCATTAGATTTATTTCATTACACTTCGCATCCAAACTATAGTTAAAAGTATCGCAAAAATACAATAATCGAGTAATTCGATACTTCAATTAAAGGATAAAAAGCTTAAGAAAAGTTATACAAAAATCGGATTACTTTAAATTAAGCAGGAATAAATAAGCACGCTTGTAATTTGTATATATTGTATTATATATATATATATATATATATATATATATATATATATACATATATATATATATATATATATATGATATATATACTTATATATATATATATATATATATATATATATATATATATATATATATATTAAATATATATATATATATATATATATATATATATATATATATATATATATATATATATATATATATATCTGCATTTATATATTCCTATGTTTGTATCGTATACACTAAGAAACGTAACATTTAAAACCCCCAATATTGATTTTCAAAACTTTAGTTTAATTGATAACTTTTTTCCTTATCTTAAGTCCAAACTAAAAAAAATCAAAAATCAAATTTTAATTTATAAAAATTATACAATCCGATATTAAGATTAGATTAAAAGAAATGTTAAAATAGGTTATAAAAAGTGTTTTCAAAATATAGATTTCTGGTACCAAAATATTTATTACAAGGACACATTTGCCGAACGATGACCGAATGGTTAGGGTGCTGGCCTTCGGAACCGGAGTTCGTGGGTTCGATTCCCACTATGGCATGGATGTTCGTAGCCGTTCGGAATCGGCTTTAAGCAGTAGGTCCCGGTCTCATTAGCCCTTGTGTTTTACATTAACTATATAAAACGCCAGTTCTATGTACTTAATAAATTTGAAATTTGATTCACGTGTTCTTTACAAACGATTGCAAACAATGAAGTAATGCTTTTAAAAATATTAATAGTGAGATACACTGAAATCTTCGTTTTACTAAAATTATAAATTTTTATTTTAAAAGTTTAAAATTTTGATAACTAGAGAAAATTGAAAAACTGCTTAGATTTACTGCCACTAATATTGGCATGTCACATAAAATGTCTTGAATATCAAAGAAAAGTGTTTAAATAGAATTTTGAAATAGACTAAATGATATTTAATAACACTATGATGACGACACACCCTTCCATCTCTTAAAAGAGGCATTGTTACTGTTGTGCTCATTTCATAGGGACGATATTTTATAGTCATTTTCTCACCTTCCTAGGCATGCAATTGAATCTGAGTTCATTTTAAGGGACGAAAAATAGGCCACATAGAACTCTATTAAACGACGAATTTCTAGAAAGTGAGAAATAAAAAATTTCAAAGGTAAATCGTTATTTTAAACCTTGTTGATGAACTTTTACCAACGCATTGAAACAATATATTCTTATATATATATATATATATAAATATATATACATATATATATATATATATATATATATATATATATGTATATATATATATATATATATATATATATATATATATATATACATATATATGTATATATATATATATATGTATAAATATATATATTATATATATATATATATATATATATATATATGTGTATATGTATGTATGTATATATATGTATATATATGTATACATATATATATAATATACATATATATATATATATATATATATATATATATATATGTATATATATATATATATATAATATATATATATATATATATATATATATATATATATATATATATATATATATATGTAATATATATATATATATATATATATAATATATATATATATATAAATATATATATTTATATATAGTATATATATATTGATATATATATGTATATAATGATATATAGATTAATATATATCATATTAAAATTTATATAACTATTTTTATATATATATATTTATATATAATATAAATATATATATAAATATTTATTATATTATATATATATATCTATATATATATATTAAATATATATATATGTATTTATAATATATATATATATATATATATAATATATATTTTTATATATGTATATATATTATAATATTATATATATTATATTTGATATACAAAAATATATATAAATATTATATATATATATATATATTATTATATAATATAATATATAAATATCAGATACGTATATCTTTTATAGTTATTTAATAATAATATGTACAATTAAATAAAGATAACTGAATGCATTAAAAGCTTAATGAAATTTCTAATGCAATCTCATTGCTTCTATTAGAGTATCTAATAAGTACGATCAAATCTCTCTCTCTGTAACGTATTGCGCATTCCCTAAAACATTTAATAAGATTAGTACTAGTACAGCCTTTAAAGGCAGTCATTTACGTGAATCGTTTCAGTAATATTACCTTATGTATGCAACCTTATGTATGTGACGCTCTAAGATGAAAATAGCAACACCCTCCGAAATCCATCGAGGGAATGGAAACCTTGTTGATGAACCATTGGAAACAATTGCCAAGTGAATTCAAAAACTGCTTTGTTTCAATCGTCTATATATCTATCTGTAAGAGAGGATCATAATCCCTATTAACCCGTTTTTTTCTTTTCTGTAACCGCTCTTTCACACCTTCCGACTTCAACGAGTGTTACTTTCGACCTTTCATGTGTATTATACCTGTCGAATGGTTATGTGTTATGAGCTGTATCAATCTATGCAATTTTCAAATCGGCCCAGAAGTTATGGAAATAATTGTCCAAATCTGAAATATCTATAAAACAAAACATATATGTACTTATATATATGTATATGTTTATAAATATTTACATATATATATATATTTAATATATATATATATTCATATATACATATACATACATATATATATATACATATATATATATATATGTATAATATATATATATATATATATAATATACAAATATATATTATACATATATATTTATATATATATATATATATATATATATATATATACATATATATATATATATTATATATATATATACATATATACATATATATGTATATATATATATATATATTATATATATATATATATATATCTTAGATTAAGGGTCTCTTGCATTAACTAAATAAAATGCTAGTTCTATTTACTTAATAAAAATTTAAAGATATATTATGTATACGACATTTAGTTACTGCAGTAAGCAAGCAAGAAAACAGTTATATTTTTTATTTTTTTCAATATTAAAATTATTGTCTTCATGAAGTGCATGTCACATTTCTCAGTAAAGAGAAACGTCAATGTTTAACCAACAACCCTCTGTTACCAACATATTTATGATTTCATACGGTCAATAATTTTTACCTTGATACAATTTTATGAATATAATATATATACATATATATATATATATATATATATATATATATATATATATATATACATATATATACATATTGTTACGAACTTCCAAAACTAAAACTGCTGGGTTCAGGGATTGAATGGACTTTAAGCAAGCAAGCAAGACTGCAGCACGAAGACAAATACTTTATTGGAAGAAATACAACGTCGAAATCTCCGCGGAACAATTTTGAGCCCAATGCCGTCGGCTCACGCAAGACTTTCCGCATCAAGCACAACACACCGTGCGTACTCCTCTTAGACCGCGATATTCACTCTCCCGACTCTCCTCTGCATCTTCAAGATCTTCAAGATGATGGGTCAACTGGATTACCTGGGCCAAGCCCTCAAAACTGTCCTCTGCATGGGACTCCGTTTGCCTTATATAGGCTCACAGAAACTGCCAGAACACTCCAGAAGCCGGATCCGGAAGTGGCCACGTGACGCTACACTTGGCGACATTTGGCGACACTTGGCGATGATCATTTTATCAATATATTGAAACAATCGCCAACGAGCCGATATCTCGCCAATTTGGCGAGATACCCATAGAGTCCCATGCTAAATTCAAGCAATTTTCGCAAATTCGTAATCTAATATTTTATAAAGCATTCACTGAGGTTAAGCCTAGACCATAAATTTATTGTGATTCAATGCTAACAAATTTATGCATCGTTGTAGAGTTTCACTTTGTGTAAGATTATTTTTCAGATAAGTTTTAATATCCTATTATAAGTTACCTTAATATTAATATGTACAATTAAATAAAGATATAACTGAATGCATTAAAAGCTTAATGAAATTTCTAATGCAATCTGATTGCTTCTATTAGAGTATCCTTAATAAGTACGATCATAATCTCTCTCTCTGTAACATATTGCGCATTCCCTAAAACATTTAATAAGATTAGTATCTAGTACAGCCTTTAAAGGCAGTCATTTACGTAAATCGTTGCAGTAATATTCTGACATCAATTTATTATCTCTTAAGACTGCATTTCTAGGATATTGAGAATTTACTATTGCCGTCAGTGACTAACAAACGGTTATGCATAGGTGGTA
>CM063511.1:50410695-50423195 GCA_032207245.1 Pardosa pseudoannulata | reverse complement strand
TGCATATAATAAAAGAATAGATCTAGGTTTACCTTTTGAAAAAATTCTCGAATTGCTAGAATACATATATTATTTAATTCTAATTTTAATTCCCCTAGTATAGAGAAAAGTTAATTTTCATATCATTTATAAAAATTATATTTTTAATTTACACAAGTATAATATTAATTTGTTTAGAGTAAGTGTACTATAATTACATTTTTAACAAATGTATGTTTTCCTTTCAAATATAAAAAAATCTATCTTTTATAAACCTATTAAAATTTATTTGTAATCACGATTGCATGATTACACTTTAAACTAATTAACAGAAATTCTATTTAAATAAATTGGAATACAATCAAAACGATTGCAGCGTTAAATAAATATTCTTAAAGAATAAAATGCAATTTTTCGCTTTTCAGATTTTCATGACATTTCAACATATTTAATTAGATGTCTAAACAATAAACCAGTAAATATTTGTATGCAATCTTATTACTCCAAAGAGAGAAATGTGGATGAATTAAATTAACTTTTCATTCTACAGACGTAACGTGTTTAACTCAATCTGTTTCTTTTTATCCTTTGACTTGTTGCTACAATCGCTTAATTTAATTCACGTTTTTACAGGGGAAAATAAATAGTGATGAATTTATATTATTTAATCTTTCCTATAGTGGCACAATTATTGCATGATTGGACACTAAATTATGTACTTTCTGTGTTATCGGTAAAGTTTATTTTTGATTCTCGTTATATATGTGTTTATACTTATAGGGAAAACTAAACATACACTATTTTGTTCAATCATATATAGGTAAAGAACAATTCAAGGAGCTGTATTATTGTCTTTCCAGAATAAATCCCGTGTAATTCATTTCAAAATCGAATGAATTCATTTTTTAATTTCATTGTAGAAACGTAACCTTTGTATTTTAGAATATTGAATGTATTATAATACATTTTGCAATCTCATTTTCTTTATAAAGTTGCATATGATAAAAGAATAAATCTAGTTTTACCTTTTGAAAAATTTCTCGAATTGCTAGAATACATATATTATTTAATTTTAATTTTAATTCCCCAAATATAAGGAAAAGTTAATTTTCATATCGTTTATAAAAATTATATTTTTAATTTACACAAGTATAATATTAATTTGTTTAGAGTAAGTTTACTATAATTAAATTTTTAACAAATGTATGTTTTCCTTTCAAAAATAAAAATTTCTATGTTTCATAAAGCTATTAAAAATTTATTTGTAATCACGATTGCATGATTACACTTTAAACGAATTTACAGAAATTTTATTTAAATAAAATGCAATACCAACAAATCTATTACAGTGTTAATTAAATATTCTTAAAGAATAAAACGCAATATAACGCATTTCAGATTTTCATGACCTTTCAACATATTTAATTAGATGTCTAAAAATTATACCAGTAAATATTTGTACGCAATCTTATTACTCCATAGAGAGAAATGTGGATGAATTGAATTAACTTTTCATTCCTTAGACGGAAGGTGTTTAACTCAATCTGTTTCTTTTTATCCCTTGACTTGTTGCTACTATCGCTTAATTTAATTCACGTTTTTACAGGTGAAATTCAATAGTGATGTATTTATATTATTTAATATTTCCTATAGTGGCACAATTATTGCATGATTGGTCACTAAGTTATGTACTTTCTGTGTTATCGGTAATGAATTATTTTTGATTCTCGTTATATATGTGTTTATACTTATAGGGGAAAATTGATATACATTATTTTGTTCAATCATATATAGGATAAGATCAATTCAAGGATCTATATTATTGTCGTTCCAGTATAAATATCCCGTATAATTTATTTCGAAATCAAATGAAGGCAATTTTTAATTTCATTGTAGAAATGTAATCTTTGTATTTTAGAGTATTGAATGTGTATTATAATATATTTTGCAATCCCATTTCAATTATAAAGTTGCATATATTAAGAGAATGGATCTAGTTTTACCTGTTAAAAAATTCTCGAATTGCCAGAATACATATATTATTTAATTTTAATTTTAATTCCCCTAGTATAAAAAAAAGTTAAATTTTATATCGTTTATAAAAATTATATTTTTAATTTACAAGTATAATATTAATTTATTTGGAGTTTGTTTACTATAATTAATTTTTTAACAAATGTATTGTACCGAGGTACTTTCTCACAGTGATCTGCACTTACATGCACGGCTGTGGGAGAGATTTCCTAAAGGAATTTAGTACTCCAATTGTGCACGTCTAGTTTAAGGACCCCGCAGAGAAGGTATAGATCACGGAATGACAGCTTAACGGTCAAGCACAGAGACGTAACCGTGAGTTATGGGGGCAGGGGCTAAAAAATAATGTCAGCTTGCACAAAAGAAGCTACTTTAATCAGCCCACCTGCACTCCCGAAGGGGGTGCAGATGTGGGAAATTTTCCCGAAACAAACGATTGGAAAGGAAGAAAAAGGGGTGTTATAATCGAGGTGAGGAGTTAGGAAACGAAGTTAAGATGTTGAAGTCTGGAATGAAGAGAAGTGGAATAGGGCTTGATATAATAGGCATTAAACTCTCGAAAAGGGGGCACTGAATCGTCCCGTGCGCCCGAACACCCACACCGACTTACCGCATTAGGTTGGTTTGGTTTGGTTTGGAGTGCTACGGTCTACTTTTTGCAACACGAGGGCTAATGAGACCAGGACCTACAGATTAAAGCCGATTCCGAACGGCTACGAACATCCATGCTACAGTGGGATTCAAACCCACGAACTCCGGTACCGAAGGCCAGCACACTAACCAATTGGCCATTGTTCGGCCTTACCAAATTAGGAAAGCCCCTGCTTGATCCTTTGGACTCACTGAAGGACCGACACATCGTGTGAGGAAAGCCCTGCCTGCTCCGCTGTGCTTTAATGTAGGTAAAGATAAAATAATATTTACAGTCACTTAGGCCTCTGTTAATATCTTAAACTTATAATTGGGTAATTACGAATTATAAAGAGAATTGGAATAATTATGGTGTAAATATAATACATTAATAATTGATGACTATACTATATGATCGCCAAAAATAAATTTGTAAATGAATGTACAAAATAAATGTTTGAATTTCAATATAAAGTATTATATTCTTACTGTGTTTCCCCTTTGTAACCGAACACTGGAGTTAAGGTTGTAAGTACATTACAGCATGTATGTTTTCCTTTCAAAAATAAACAAAAAATCTATTTTTTATAAAGCTATGAATCTTTTATTTGTAATCACGATTGCATGATTACACTTGAAACGAATTAACAGAAATCCTATTTAAATAAAATGGAATACCAAAAATCGATTGCAGTCTTAAATAAATATTCTTAAAGAATAAAACACAATATCTCGCATTTCAGATTTTCATGACCTTTCAACATATTTAATTAGATGTCTAAACAATATACCTGTAAATATTTGTACGGAATCGTATTACTCGAAAGAGAGAAATGTGGATGAATTCAATTAACTTTTCATTCCGCAGACGGAATGTGTTTAGCTCAATCTGTTTCTTTTTATCCTTTGACTTGTTGCTACAATCGCTTTATTTAATTCCCGTTTTTACAGGTGAAATTGTATAGTGATATATTTATATTGCTTAATCTTTCCTATAGTGCCGCAATTATTGCGTGATTTTGAAATAGATTGTTGTTCTTGTGTTGTTAACATTGTTAAACACTCAAGTATCATAATTAACGAAAGAGGAAATGGTATGAAATGTGCGATAGGGATTTATATTCTACTGTCAAAGAGCAAAGAAAGATGTCAATAGATTATAAAATAGAGAAAATTTCTATTATAAAAACATTTACTGCATGTTACAGTCATAAAAAAATATATAGAACTGTACAAAATATCAAACGTCTTCTCACAGAGAGTGCCTAGGTAACATTGTAATTCCTGGCCTATTTTTCAGTCATGACACGTGCTTTGAGTTGAGTAGTTTGGTTTTAAAGCACATAGTATGTAGTTCTATTTAATTATCGAATTCCAAGAAAAAAAAGGAAAAAATAATATACATGTACAAAAATTAAATAAATATAATTTATTAAAACAAACAATAATACTTAAATAAATATACCTAGATTGATTAGTTCTATTGCGATTTTTTCTCACTTTTTAGTCTGCAAACTCGCCAATTAGTTTGTCATAATTGATGAGTTATAATTAATATTTAATTATGAATTAATATTAATTATAACTTAATATTAATTATGAATTAATATTTAATTATGAATTAATATTTAATTATGAATTAATATTTAATTATGAATTAATATTTAATAATGAGTTATAATTAATAAATAATTAATTATTAATAGAGTTATTTAATAACTCTTTCTATATAAAGTAATGATAAACTGTTTAATTTTTGTTGGCCTAATGTGGATCTTAAATGTTTTTATTCTGGCCATTACTGAGATTAATCTTTCACAGCTTGCATTGGGAGGGTTTAATAAATACTTAGAATTATGTTTAAATTAGAAAATGTTGCAATAACATTATTTTCCTGAATAAATGACCACATGGATACAGGCAAACACCTTTACTGACGTGCAGATTAAAGGCTTGATAACAGCAAGACTCGATCGTATTTACACACATCGATACTTGCGTGGATGCATAAGCACTGGAATGCTCGTCCACACTTGTCGACTTTAACAATCAACGATTCAGCATAATTTGGATGCATTTCAGATATAATTAAGAATTTCGAGTTATTATATCTGTTAAATAAAAATAAAAATTGAAAACCTAATTTTCGGGCCCCAAAAATTACCGTCCCTAGGCACATGCCTAGGTGCCTAGGCCTTACTCCGCCCCTGCTCACAGAAAAAAGATTGAAAATAAAACTGTTTAAACATTCGAATTGGGCACTTCCTACCGAAGGGAGTGTATGGCATTTGCCAGACCACCGATACAGTTCGCCCATAACTTACGAAAAACATTAATTATATAAAAAATTACAGGAATTGGGTAGTACAAAGCCTGTTTCCCTAGGTGGTCCCCCAGTACGGCTCCACCCTTACAAAAACATATACTTTTGGTGAAAGGAAAAATAAAGGGAGATACAGGGAATCGTCTGCATACAAGAAATGAAGATAACTGATGAATGTGGTGGGCGTTTCCAACATGGGTTCTTCCCTGTTATATTTCAGTATCGCTGTGTGCTATTTGCACTATTTTATTAACGTTTTATTACATAAAGAAAAACAGAAAAATAGTAATAATAATTATTATTATCATTATAATTTAACAATGATTAACGCTGAGAAAAGACAGTATCCCGGATAATGTGTCTGACATAACAAAAATGTTAATGGATGATAATCGCTGTACCAATCAAATTATACAGAAGAAACTTTACATTGGATCCGCAGCATACACAAAATTATTGATGAAGAATTACATATTAAAAAAGTAGTTTGCCGTTGTTTCCCCTTAATCTAACCGATCATTAAAAAGGAGAACGTGTCAAACCAAGTAAAAAATTGCTAAATGATGGTATCAGCCGCATCATTTTTAAAATTGTAACGGGTGATGAAACGTACATACCTTTTTTTGACGTTCCAATACGTCAAGAAAGCAAAGTATGGTTCTTTGAAGAGGATCCCACGCAGTCGATGGTGAAAAGACAACACGCATTGAAAAAAGTGATGTATGCCGTTTTCTTCAGAAGTACGGAATTGGTCAAAGCCAAAAAGTTGTAAGGACATACAACAGTGACAGCAAACTGGTATACCCCTAAATGTCTTCCACAAATTCTACAAGAGAATGTTAGGGGACTAATGCTTCACCATGAGAATGCAGCTTCACATAGAGCCGGATGAACAGTTGAGTTTCTTAAACAAAAACAAATTAAAGTGTTAGACCATCCTCCGTATTCGCCTGATATAGTTATATGTGACTTTTGGGTATTCTTTGATCTAAAAAACAACTTACGTGGATGTTGTTTTCATCCAGAAGAAGAGATTGGTGAGGTTATAAATGCGTCTTTTCATCTATTCCAAGAAATGAATGGCTCGAGGTCTACAAAAGTCCCCTGATGCTAGAGGAGATAATTTGAACACACCTAACATTGTTTAAGTATAACTTTAAAAACCTAGATGTATTTCAAAAATTTCAGACTGATTGTCGTGTGTGATATATATATATTATATATATATATATATTATATATTATATATATATATAATATAATATATATATATTATATATATATATATATATATATAATATATATATATATATATATATATATATATATATATATATATATATATATATATATATATATATATATATATATATAAATATATATATATATATATATGTGTATGTGTGTGTAATGAGACGGACTTCGGGATGGGTGGTTGCAGTCATGGCCCATAAAAATGACACTGTTTTAGTAAAAGACGTTTATTAACAGAACGTTGGAGGACGGGTTTCCACTTCATTATAGGGAAAGGACAAACTGCGGGGTTAGCCAGCATGAAGTTAGAAGTAAAAGGCTCTTATCAGCTGGATCAACATCTCAGTGAAAATCTGCCTCCAATAGCGTGCATGTCCTTATTGTTTGGAAATTTTCTAAATTGTCAACTAGGGAAATGTAGAGTTGTAATTGGTTACACTCCTTCTCTTGAGGGCGTAAATTGTAGCCCCAGTATTCAATTTTGGTTAGGGGTTAAAAAGGGGAAAGTGGAGGGACGCGGAGCTTTTTGCCCTTGACTTAACACATGAAAACCCCTGAGAATTTTCTCGGGGTGTCTTAGGGCTTTTATACAAAATGCTTACATTAGTTTTCCAATCTAGTTTACTTTTTCTTACATAGGTATACGTTTATATGTGCAGTCTACCAAACAATTTACCGAACATAGTATTCGAAGTAAAATATGTTGTTTATTTAGTAGAGAATTAATTGGTCGAAAGAATACAAAAATTATAGGATTTATAATATGTGGCACCATATGTATAGATATACACATGTATGCATATTATAAAGTATATAATACACATACACACACACACACACACACATATATATATATATATATATATATATATATATATATATATATATATATATATATATGTATATATATTATATTATATATAAATATATATATATATATTATATTATATATTATATATATATATATTATATAAAAATATATAATTATATATATATATATTATATATAATATATTATATATAATATATTTATTATAATATATAAAATAAAAAAATATAATATAATTATATATAATAAAATTATATATTAAATAAAAATATAAATGATTTAAAATTGATAATAGAAAAAATATTCTTTATTAATTTTCTTTATATATAAAAAATATAATTATATATATTTATACTTTTTATAAATATAAATTAATCTGAATAAAAATATGTATATTATTTCTGTTTTTATATATTTATACTTTTTTTATATCTTTTACTTATTAAACGTTATATATATATTGTTTTACTTATCAAAACATGTAAAATATTTCACAATTTTTGTTTTATTATATATTTAAATATATAAATAATTTATTATTCTATATTTTATATTTATAATTTATTGTGAATATGTATTCGTATAAAGAATTCTTTATGTATATGTATACGAATATGTTTTTTTTAAGTATTTAATATCATTTAAAAAGTATTATATATCGTTATTATATATATGTATATGTGTTTAAAAATATATTTTAAAAATATTTTTTTATATTATATAATATAAATATTAATATAAATATTTTAAATTTTTAAAATAGTATTTATATAATATACTATATATTAATATGATATATATTATTGTTATATATATATATTTATATATATATATATATATATATATAAATATTATATATATATATATATATATATATATATATATATATATATATATTTATATGTACATAAAAAAATGTTAAAAAATTTTATAATTAAGGACATTATATACAATTTGAAAATATAGTGGTTGTCATATAATTTTTTATAAAAATTATATAATGTAAATGTATATTTCTAGTGTTTTTATATAATATATGTATATTGTTTAAATAATAATATTTAAAAAAGATATTATTTCATGGTTTGTAAATCTCTATTAATATTTTGTAACAGATGTATTTAATATATATATAAATATTATAATATTTCTAAAAGATATAAAACATTATATTATATAGATATATATATTTGTATTTTTAAAAATTATTTCTTATATATCTATATATTAATATGTGTATTAAAAATTAAAATTATATGTCTATTATATATATATTTTAAAAAATATAATAACATATATTTTATATATATTCTATATTTAAATATAATAAAAAATCATAGAACATTTTAGTAACAATAAATATTAATAAAAATATTTGTTTAAAGTAAAATATGTTATTTATTTAGTATAAGATTGGTAGAAAGATAAATTGTATGATTTATTATGTGGTTGTGGAGCTATTTTTCATTCGATATTTGTAGGTCCATATGTAAACATATACACATGTATGCATATTATAACGTATATAATACACAATTATCCATAAGTACATAATATATTGCAAAGCTGACATTTACTTTAGCTTATAATATCTCTTGTAATAAAAAAGCATAATGACGTAATTATTCTTACAATACACTTTTTGTACTTTATTTAGTATAGAATGCTTCCTAACAGGTCTAAAAAAATCCATAAATAGGGTCTTTCTTTCTTTAATACAAAAAATAGTTTTATGATTTGAAACTGCGACACGGAAGATAAATGCATTCTTCACTGGAGAACTTACAATTCTCTGCTATACGTAATAAGTATAACTTTCGAAAAAAATCTTCTTATACTTACTTCTCCTAAATAAGTGTAATCTGACATACAGATGTAACTTCATCTTGTCTGTTAATTATGTCAGAAGAAAAGAAATATTTCCTTTTTATTGAATAACTTTTTGAGACAAGATTTCATTTAATTGGGAGCTTGTGTTTCTATCTTACATACATGCATTCCTAACTACACTGAATATAATTTTCCTGTGACACAATAAACAGTTGACTTTCAAAATAATTCTTGTGTTAATTAAACATAGAGTTCTATTCATTTCGAGAATTTATGCGTTTGTATTATATTTTAGCGAGAATAGTCTTAAAACAAGTGAATATAAAATCTGATAGAGACAACATATGTATTGCTTCTACCTTTATTGAATTGTACAGATGTTTCTTTTATTTGCATTGTATGATACGTCTTTAGAAATGTCATTTCTTATTAACAAAAAAAATTTTCGTATCACAAAGTGTTATTTAAATAGATCCCAACTACTCACATCTGATATCGACCGCTAGTGTTAATGTACGTTAGTATGAGATATTTTCGTTTCACAGGCATTTCATTAAAAGTCGAAATTAGGAGCTATTACAATACTTCCTATTCAAAATAAAACTAAGTAATAAAATAATAAAAATTCGAAATAATTCTGTAAAGACATTTTTTTTCTTTAAAATGTGTGACTTAGAAGCATTGTTTTAACTACTTAAAAATTATAAATTCAACTTGATTCTAAGATGCATTCACAATATTCTTTGTTAGACTTTAGAGGAGTATGAAGATAAACAATTTATTCAGTGTGTACCAGATAATTCTCAGCGCAAAAAAGAAAACCAATTTTTTACCTGCCTCATAGGGTACTTTATAATTCTGGAAAATAAAAACTTTACTGATCCCGTCATATGACGGGCTATATGTCAGTTGATAATAATGGCTAATACGGTAGATGCACAGAAAAATGGTACATTAAAGCGATGTGATAATGAGTCCTACCACATGCGACAGCATAGCACATAAATACACTCATGTCTATAAATTCAGGATAATTCAAAATCACACAGAAATTGAGCTCTAAAATAAAAATTTCACCTGTAGAATTATCACACACACATCTTGAAGAAGAATATGCAAATTGCAGGAGACCACCAGATGGCGCGGATAGTTTGTCACAATGACGAGAGTGTATGAAAGGTGTATATAAGGAATGGTAGCAAAGAAGTAAAATTGTTCACAAGCGCTTTAAAAGCCTTTCAGTGCAATAACCGCATAGTTATGGCACAAAGGAAGCATTTGGATGATTTTTACGTGGTAGAATTATCGGACGACTGGAATGTGGACGTACCCAGGTGGAAGTATCCGAGAAACTTGGAATCGCCAAGAGCGTCATCTCCAGGTTTTGGCAACGATTCAAACATGATGGTAATGTGAATAGATGTTATAGCACAGGTCGCCCCCGAGTTACTACACCTAATGATGACCGGTATTTGGCAGTTACTGCCAAAAGAAACAGACGAAGCACAGCATCAGACCTTTTCTCGTCATCTCTCTTCAGTTACCGATACGACAGTTCCAAGGCAGACCGTTTACAGACGCTTAGGGAACATTGGTCTATATGCTCGTAGGCCTGTCAGATGTGTTCCCCTTACCGCAACTCACTGTCGCCTGCAATTATGCTGGGCTAGAGAGCATGCATTGTGGACACCGCAACAGTGGTCTTCTGTGATGTTTTCCGACGAGTCAAGGTTCAGTTTACATTCTCGCCGGACTTTCGTATGGAGAGCACAAGGTACCCGTTACCACCATAAAAACACCATTGAACGACACCGTTACGGTGGTGAAGGATGGCTCGTTTGGGGAGGAATTATTCTTGGTTCCAGAACTGACCTGCATGTTCAGAGTGTAACGATGACAGGCCACATCTATCGGGATGTCATTCTGGAACAACATGTACGTTTGTTTCGGGGTGCCATGGGTCCTGAATTTCTGTATATGGATGACAACGCCCGACATCACCGTGCAAACATTGTAGACGAATGCCTTCAATCGGAGGATATCACCCGTATGGATTGGCCAGCATACTCACCGGACTTGAATCCAATAGAGCATGTGTGGGACATGCTTGGCCGACGAATTGTAGCCCGTCAACCCCCTCCCAAATGTCTATCGGAACTTCGGAGGGTATTGCTTGATGAGTGGTGTAATTTTCCCCAAGATCAGATTGATAATCTGATATTCAGTATGCGTAGGCGTTGTAATTCTTGTATTGCATCGTCCGGGAGACATACTCCGTATTAACCATCATACTAACCATGTTATACTGTATTCTGTAAATATGTTCTTTTTTGAAATTTTCTCCAGGGAATAAAAATCGTAATTTTTATTAATTATGTCAAACATATAGCATCTTTTTTGCTCTTTACCTTTTGTTTAATAAATAGACTTTACTAATAAGTCAAATTTGTTTTGCTTTTGTCTCTTTCATTGCCTGAACTTCATTATCCTTAATTTATGGACATGAGTGTATATTAATTCTAAAATATGATTACAAGTAAAACACTTTGTCGCAAACAAATAAATATATTTTTGTACGAAAGAAAATAATCATAAAATATATTTTCCTAATATCAAAAAAAATAATTCCTTTTCTTTCAAAATCCAAGCGACATAGAATAACGAAGAAAAAAATTACTGGAGAATTTAAGAACGTTTCCTAGTTGAAAGAAATATAACTCTCGGATTTTTTTTTATTTGCATATTTTCTACTCTCAAATAAGTGTAATTTGTCATAGAGATGTGACTTTCTGTTTCGTGTGATAATTATATCAAAATAAGTTTTTATTTTTTAGCGTATTTTGAAGTATCTTCTGACATAGGTTTCTTATTTTCATTATTCAAAAGCATTATTCTTTATGTTTATTGCATACAGTTCCAATTAAAAAGAATATCTTTTCTTTTTCAGATACGCAACATATTATTATAAATATTTTATAAATTATACACCAGAAAAAATATTGTTTCATCTTTTTCTGAAATGTATATCTTTTTTTATTTACGACTTACTAAGAATCATCTTTAAATCATCGGAAAAAAATTACATTTCAATTTACATAAATTATAAGTACCGTGGGTATTCTTCTCTCAAATAAGTGTAATTTGTCATAGAGATGTTACTTTCTGTTTCGTGTGTTAATTATGTCAAAATAGCTTTTTATTTTTTAGCCTATTTTGAAGTATCTTGTGTTGTAGATTTCTTATATTTTTTCATTATTCAAAAGCATTATTCTTTATGTTTATTACATACAGTTACAGTTAAGAAGAATATTTTTTCTTTTTCAGACAAGCAACGTATTATCATTTCTCTAAAAATTATTTTATAAATTATACATGATACAAAATATTTTTTGATACTTTTCTAATGTTTTATTTTTTTATTTTATGTAAGACTTACTAGGAATCATGTCTAAGTAACTGGAATAGAAAATGTATATTGCTATTAACATAAATTATGCTTATTATGTATATTTATATGTGTGTAATCATATTTTCAACCTTAAAAATTGCCATAATTATATGTCTAACTTAAAATAATTTTCGGTTGAATCTAAATCTGATGGATAAAATTGATTATTATCTTT
>CM063511.1:50398195-50408195 GCA_032207245.1 Pardosa pseudoannulata | reverse complement strand
TGTGGTTTGGTTTGGAGTGCTACGGTCTTCTTTTTGCAACACGACATATATTTGGGAATATGTAATATAGGTTCTTTAAAACACCTCCATATTTATGTACTAACGTTTATATTCTCCTGAAACTTTACACTTCTACTTTTCTTAATCTTAAATCTTATGTTCACGAAGATTCATATACGCAAATTTTAATATTGGCTTTTATTTTAAGAATGTCTACAACTTTGATATTCTTTGAATTTCCAATGATTGTTAGAGAGTTGTATGCAATGATAAGAGTGAATATATACTATATGATTCTAAATATGTACTATATAATCATACTAATAGAACCATATTAATGTAATTATTAATATTTTTCCTGAAAACTGTCTTTTACTTCTTTTCTTTATTGTAAATCTCAGACATGTAAAGAACTATTTTTCAAGTTATTTTTTAATTATTAATAGTATTCTCATTTGCATTTATTTTATACGTAGTATAATAAATAAATAATTCTATTAAATTATCCTTGTGACAGAAAAAAATCTATTTATACAGATAGAAAACTTGAAATTGAATATTAAGGAATATGTAATATATGTTCATACAAACACCTCCATATTTATGTACTTACATTTATTTTATCCTGAAAATTTACACTTCTACTTTTCTTTATCCGAAACCTAATGTTCACCAAGATTCATATACGTAAATTCAATATTGTCTTTTATTTTCGGAATGTCTACAACTTTGATATTCTTTGAATTTCCAATGATTGTTAGAGAGTTGTATGCAATGATAACAGTGAATATGTATTATAGGATTCTGAATATGTACTATATAATCATACTAATAGAATCATATTAATGTAATTATTTATAGTTTCTTGATAACTGTCTTTTTCTTCTCTTCTTTATTGTAAATCAATTGCTCATTAAGACTCAGACATGTAAAGAACTATTTTTCAAGTTATTTTTTAATTATTAATAGTACTATCATTTGCATTTATTTTATACTTAGTATAATAAATAAGTAATTCTAATTAATTATCCCTGTGACAGAAAAAAATCTATTCATACAGATGGAAAACTTGAAATTGAATATTAAGGAATATGTAATATATGTTCATACAAACACTTCCATATTTATGTACTGACATTTATTTTATCCTGAAAATTTACACTTCTACTTTTCTTTATCCGAAACCTAATGTTCACCAAGATTCATATACGTCAATTTTAATATTGTCTTTTATTTTCGGAATGTCTGCAATTTTAATATTTGAATTTCCAATGATTGTTAGAGAGTTGTATGCAATGATAAGATTGAATATATACTATATGATTCTAAATATGTACTGTATAAGCATACTAATAGAACCATATTAATGTAATTATTAATATTTTTCCTTAAAACTGTATTTTATTCTTTTCTTTATTGTAAATCTATTGTTCCTTAAGACTCAGACATGTAAAGAACTATTTTTCAAGTTATTTTTTAATTATTAATAGTATTATCATTTGCATTTATTTTATACGTAGTATAATAAATAAATAATTCTAATTAATTATCCTTGTAACAGAAACAAATCTATTTATACAGATAGAAAACTTGAAATTGAATATTAAGGAATATGTAATATATGTTCATACAAACACCTCCATATTTATGTACTTACATTTATTTTATCCTGAAAATTTACACTTCTACTTTTCTTAATCCGTAACCTAATGTGCACCAAGATTCATATACGTAAATTCAGTATTGTCTTTTGTTTTAGGAATGTCTACAGGTTTGATAATTTTTGAATTTTCTATTATTGTTAGAGAGTTGTATGCAATGATAAAATTAAATATGCACTATATGATTCTGAATATGTACTATATAATCATACAAATAGAATCATATTAATGTAATTATTTATAGTTTCTTGATAACTGTCTTTTTCTTCTCTTCTTTATTGTAAATCTATTCTTCATTAAGACTCATATTTGTAAAGAACTATTTTTCAAGTTATTTTTTAATTATTAATAGTACTATCATTTGCATTTATTTTTATTTAATCTATTTTGTTAAATTTGTATAAGAAAAATAAAAATAATTGAAATTTGAATATATATATAATATACAAAACTTCCATATATCAATATATATTTATTCTTATATGAAAATTTTCTTCTACTTTTCTTTATCCGAAATCTGTTCACAAGATTCATATACGTAATTTTAATATTGTCTTTTATTTTAATGTCTACAATTTGATATTCTTTATATTTTTTTTGATTTTTTATGCAGTTGTATAAGATAATATGATATATTTTGAATATATAATACTAATAGAATCATATTAATGTAATTATTAATATTTTCCCTGAAAACTGTCTTTTACTTCTTTTCTTTATTGTAAATCTATTGTTCATTAAAATCAGACCTGTAAAGAACTATTTTTCAAGTTATTTTTTAATTATTAATAGTATAAATTGCATTTATTTTTTTAATTTAATAATTGTTAATTTTGTATCCAGAAAAAAAAATACATATATCAAAATAATTTTTGATATATAATAAATATTTAAAAACATATTTATGTACTAATTTATTTTCTCCTGAAACTGTTTTACTTCTTTTCTTTATTGTAAATCTATGTTCACGAAGATATACGTAATATTTTTAAATATTTTTTTATTATATGTATTATATTTTTGATTTTATTTTTATACTAAGTATAATAAATAAATATTCTAATTAATTATGTACAGATATATATATAATTGAATATTTAATATGTATTATAATTATAAATCATATTTATGTATAACATATTTTCTCCTTGAAACTGTATTTTCTTCTTTTTTTTTTTATTCTTAAATCTTATGTTCACGAAGATTCATATACGTAAATTTTAATATTGGGTTTTGTTTTTAGGAATGTCTATAACTTTGATATTCTTTGAATTTCCTATTACTGTTAGAGAGTTGTATACAATGATAAGAGTGAATATGCACTATATTATTCTGAATATGTACTTATAATCATACTAATAGAATCATATTATTGTAATTATTCATATTTTCTTGCTAACTGTCTTTTTCTTCTATTCTTTATTGTAAATCCATTGTTCATTAAGTCTCAGACATGTAAAGAACTCCAATTCAAGTTATTTTTAAATTATTAATAGTACTGTTGTAAAGTACTTATAATACAAACACCAGTGTTAGCTCTGAAAGGGGAAAGACAATAAAATGTATAATACCTTATATTTAAACTAAAATATTTATTATGAACACTATTCACAGATATTTTTTCCTTGATTAATATATGACATTCATTATTCGATATTCATCAATGTACAATAATTCATTACAATTTTAATTTTTTAATACTTTATTCCTTACTCAAAATATTGAATTAACTATCTCAGGCCCAAGTGACAATCATGAATATGTTAAATCTGTTTACCTCCAGGCATTCAAAAGGGAAGTAGTGTTCTGAACAAGGCCCTAGGTAGGATGAACGTCGAGGTGGGCGTAAAGATCGTCACTGGTTTCAGATGTGGGATGTATGATCGGGCAGCATTTTCGTCTGCTGTTCCGAGCTCTCTCTGACTTGCTCATGGGCTCTTGATTGCCCAGCAACTCTTGAATTCCGACCTCGACTTATTTCCCAACTTTCTTTCCACAATTTTACACCTCGGTTCAACTCCCCTTTGTTTTCTCTTTCCCAATTACATGTTGGTGAAATTTTCCCACATCTACACTCCTTTCTGCACCAAGCAAAAATCGCCCCTTAGGGGAAATTTGACATTATTGATTAGCCCCTGCCCCCATATCTCACGGCTGCATACCTGCCTGGGCTTCACCTTTACACTTGTGCCACTCCGTGAGCTATATATGGTATTCCCTCAAGAGGAGCCGTTAGGTAAATATCTTAATTAATAGCTTTTATTTCTGCAATGATATTGAATAGATTCTTTTACTTAATGTGCTACCTTTGTGCTGGAGTAAAATACAGAAATCAGAACTGAAAGGAAATTCTTGCATTGCAATGCTCCAGATGAGCAAAGGGAAGTTTATACAAAATAGAAAACATAATTAACTGTTTTATTTTTCTCAATTTCTTTAACCCTTTTTATGATATAACAACATTTAATTGAGTGGCTATAGATTTGTAACTCCATATATTAAAAAATAGGTATGTCTACAACACTAAAAGTGAAAACCTTTTTCAGAAATAAATCTATTTTTAATATATTCTCATGTACGACCGTATCTGTTTTTAATCATACGGTCGATATTAAACGTTTCCTACTAATTGTATTTTTCTTGATAAAAAAATTGTTTTGTATTCTTATTTGCATTTACTTTATACGTAGTTTAATAATTAAATAATTCAATTAAATTATATTTTTGTCACAAAAAAATCTATTTATACAGATAGAAAACTTGAACTCAAATATTTGGGAATATGTAATATATGTTCATACAAACACCTCTATATTTATGTACTTACATTTATTTTTTCCGGAAACTTTACTCTTCTACTTTTCTTTATCTTAAGTCTTATATTCACGTAAATTCAAAATTGTCTTTTATTTTCGGAATAACTACAGCTTTGATAGTCTCTGAATTTTCATTGAGGGATAGATAGTTGTATGCAGTGATAAGAGTGAATATGAACTATATGATTCTGAATACGTAGTATATAATTATAACAATACAGTCGCATTTATATAATTACTAATATTTTTGCAGATAACTGTATTTTTCTACTTTTTGTTACTCTAAATATATTGTTTATTAAGTCTCAGATATATAAAGAATTATTTTTCAAGTTACTTTTCAATTATTAATAGTACCTTGTTTTTTGACGTCTGTAATGAACGACAGTTTTACAGTGCATTACTTATAATTCCATGATTTATAACATTGGTTTTTTTAAAATTTTTCCAATGAAGAAATAGATTTTCCTTTATTATGAAGAGAAAAATTAATTCATTCCGTAGTTCACTTTGTTTATTCCAATAATATTCTTGTCATCAGTTTGTTAAATTATCATATCTAAAACCTTTTTATGCATTGGTATACTTAAAACACTTTAAATTATAATTTCTAAATATTTATATAGTGAATTATATGAGAAAAATATAAAGCATTTGGAGAGACAAGTGTTTAAATGTGACAAAGGGACTGTAATGCCAATAACTCGATAAGTTAAAGTAAACCCCCAATCAATTCTAGGATCCATTCCTAGGAACAAAAGTGATAATAACAAACTATTTCTTGCATTTAAGGCATGTCATTAATATTTTTTCTGTAGTAACAATGAAACAAAGACTACTATAAAGAAATCTGGTGTAAAGAAAAGGTTCTTTCTTTGATCCTGTTCATTTGATAAGTGATTATCCAAGTTTAGCTGCAGAACTGACTCTGTAACCTCAGAGGAATCATTACCATTATCTTAAACTTATTTTACCAAGTGAAGCTAAATTGATCCTGGTATTCCCTCAAGACGAGCCGTTAGGTAAATATCTTACTTAATAGCTTTTATTTCTGCAATGATATTGAATAGATTCATTTACTTAATGTGCTACCTTTGTGCTGGAGTAAAAGACGGAAATCAGCGCTGAAAGGAAATTCTTGCATTGCAATGCTCCTAATGGGCAACGTAGTTTGTCCAAAAAATAAAGCTGAACTAACTGTTTTATTTTTTTTTCAATTTCTTTAATCCCGTTTAAGAGATAACAAAATCTAATTGAGTGGCTATAGGTTTGAAACTCGATATATCAAAAAATAGGTATCTATACAACAGTAAAAGCGAAAACCTCTCTCAAAAATAAATCTGATTTTTAATATGTTCTATTGTACGACCGTATGTGTTTTTGAGCTTACGGTCGGTATTTAACGCTTCCTAATAACTGTCCTTTTCTACTTTTTTTTACTGTAAATATATTGTTTATTATGTCTCAGACAAATAAAGACCTTTTTTCAAGTTATTTTTCAATTATTAATAGTACCCTTTTTTTCTGATGTCTATAAAGAACGACAGTTTTAGAACACCCTACTCATGATTCGCTAATGTATACTATTGAGATTTTTAACACTTTTGAAATGGGTAAATTACGTTTCCTTTATTTTGTGAAACAAAATTAATTTATTCCTTCATTTAATTTGTTTATTCCAGTAATATTCTTGTCACTACTTTGTTACATTTTCATATCTGAAGCCTTTGTAGGTATTGATATTTTGAAAACACTTTAAATATAATTTTTAAAGATTTATATAGTGAATTATGTGGGAAAAATTCAAAGTATTTTGTGAAAGAAGTGTTTAAATGTGACACAGCGACTGTAATATTAATCACTTACTAAGTTAAAGTAAACCCCAAAACAATTCTAGGATCCATTCCTAGGAACAAAAGTGATAATGGTGAACTATTTCTTGTGTTTGAGGCCTGCCATTATATTTTTCTATAGTAACAATAAAACAAAGACTACTTTGAAGAAATCTGGTGAAAGAAAATGTTCTTTCTTTGATCCTGTTCATTTGATAAGTGATTATCGAAGTTTAGCTGCAGAACTGACTCTGTAACCTCAGAGGAATCATTACCATTATCTTAAACTTATTTTACCAAGTGAACCTAAATTGATCCTGGTATTCCCTCAAGACGAGCCGTTAGGTAAATATCTTACTTAATAGCTTTTATTTCTGCAATGATATTGAATGGATTCATTTAATTAATGTGCTACCTTTGTACTGGAGTAAAAGACGGAAATCAGCACTGAAAGGAAATTCTTGCATTGCAATGCTCCTAATGGGCAACGGGAAGTTTATACAAAATAGAAAGTAGAATTAAACTGTTTTATTTTTTCTCAAATACTTCAATCGCATTTTTGAGATAATAAAAGTTAATTGAATGGCTATAGGTTTGGAACTCAATATATTAAAAAATAGGTATGTCTACAACACTAAAAGTGAAAACCCTTTTCAGAAATAAATCTATTTTTTTAGCATATTCTCTTGTACGACCGTATCTGTTTTCAATCATACGGTCGGTATTAAACGTTTCCTAATAATTGTATTTTTCTTGATAAAAAGTTATTTTCTATTCTCATTTGCATTTACTTTATACGTAGTTTAATAAATAAATAATTCGATTAAATTATCCTTGTGCCAGAAAAAATCTAGCTATACAGATAGAAAACTTGAAATTGAATATTTAGGAATATATAATATAAATTCATACAAACACTTCCATATTTATGTACCTATATTTATTTTCTCCTGAAACTTTACTCTTCTACTTTTCTTAATCTTAAATCTTATGTTCCCTCAAATTCAATATTGACTTTTATTTTAAAATGTCTACAGATTTGATAGTCTCTGATATTCTAATGAGTGTTATAGGTGTACGCAAAGGTAAGAGTAAATATGTTCTATATGATTCTGAATATGTTTTATATAATCATATTAATACCATCGTATTTATGAACATACTAATATTTTTCCTAATAACCATCTTTGTCCATGTTTTTTTTACTGTAAATATATTGTTCATTAAGACACAGATATGCAAAAGAAATATTTTTCAATTATTAGTAGTACTTTTTTTCTGACTTCTATAATGCACGATAGTTTTACAATACTTTACTCATGATTTTAAACTTAATATCACTGGGTTTTATAACACTTTTCATCATCAGCATTGGCACGACAGCCCTTTGTGGGCCTGGGCCTTCCTTAGAAGCTTTTCCCAATCTGCCCTTCTCCCAGCAATTGATCTCCAGTTCTTTACCTTTAAGATGGCAAAATCTTCATCCACACAGTCTTTCCACAGTTTCTTAGGCCTTCCTTTTGGTCTTTTATTGGAAGGAATTGCATTAAAAACCATCAAAATTGTTCGTTCTGGGCTCATTCCCATTACATGTCCTGCCCATCTCATTCTATTCAGCATTATAGATTTGATAACATCATCACTGTTAAAGATCTTACATAATTCGAAATTATATATTTTACGGTCTTTATCACGTTATTTACGGTTTATCTTTTAAATTATATTTTTTACGGTCGGTATTAAAAGTTTCCTAATAACTGTCTTTTTCAATTTTTTTAAGTAAATATGTTGTTCATTAAGACTCAGACATATAAAGAACTATTTTTCAAGTTGTTTTTCAATTATTAATAGTACCTTGTTTTCTGATGTCTATAATGAGCGACAATTTTACACCACCCTACTCATGACTCCCTAATTTATGCCAATGGGTTATAAACTTTTGCAATGGGGAAATAAATTTCCCTTTATTTTGAAAGTAAAATTAATTTATTCCTTCTTTTACTTTGTTTATTCAGTAATATTCTCGTCTACATTTTGTTAAATTTTCATATCCAAAACTCTAAATTAGATTTCTAAAACTTGTTTATAGTGAATTATATGAGAAAAATACTAAGTATTTTGAGAGACGAGTATTTAAGAGTGAAAAAGCACTGTAATGTTAATCATTCACTAAGTTAAAGTAAACTCTAAAAGTGGAAACCTTTTTCAGAAATAAATCTATTTTTTAATATATTCTCTTGTTCGACCGTATGTCTTTTCGAGCATGCGGTCGGTATTAAACGTTTCCTAATAACTGCCTTTTTCTATTTATTTTCAAGTTATGTTTTAATTATTAATTAGTATCTTGTTTATAAATGGACGACAGATTTACAACACCTTACTCATGATGGATAATTTATACTCTTGGGTGTTTTTAAACCTTTGCAAAGGGAAACTGGCATTTTCTTTATTTTGAAATACAAAATTAACTTATTCCTTCGTTCAGTTTGTTTCTTCCAATAACATTTACGTCCTCATTTGTTAAATTTTCGAATGCAAAGTCTTTTTAGACATTGATATACTGAAAACACTCTAAATTAGATTTTTAAAGATTTATAGAGTGAATTATATGAAAAAAAATACAGATTAATTTGAGACATAAGTGTTTAGAGGTGACAAAGCGACTGTACATATTAATCACTCGCTAAGTTAAAGTAAACCCCAAAACAATTCTAGGATCCATTCTTAGGAATAAAAGTGATAATGGCAAACTATTTCTTGTATTTGAGGCATGCCATTAAAATTTTTTTGTAGGAACAAAGAAACAAAGACTACTTTAAAGGAATCTGGTGGAAAGAACAGGTTCTTTCTTTGATCCTGTTCATTTGATAAGTGATTATCGAAGTTTAGCTGCAGAACTGACTCTGTAACCTCAGTGGAATCATTACCATTATCTTAAACTTATTTTACCAAGTGAACCTAAATTGATCCTGGTATTCCCTCAAGACGAGCCGTTAAGTAAATATCTTACTTAATAGCTTTTTATTTCTGCGATGATATTGAATAGATTCATTACTTAATGTGCTACCTTTGTGCTGGAGTAAAAGACGGAAATCAGCACTGAAAGGAAAATCTTGCATTTCAATGCTCGAAATGGGCAAAGTGAAGCTTATCTAAAATAGATAGTAGTATTAAATGCTTTGATTTTTTTCTATCTTTCTCCTCTATTAATATTTCTTTAATCTCACTTATGAGATAACAAATTGGTTACACATTTGGACGTTGATATATTAAAAATAAGTTATGTCTACAACAATAAAAGCTATAACCTTAAGAAATAGATCGGCTGTGTTTTTTATATGTTGTGACTTATCCGGACTCTGTTTCAGATGACACAATGAAGAAGCAGGTGTTTCTTAATTAAATGATTTATTAACACTTGCAGCTATATACACATTTCTATTTACTAATGATACTATTACAATTCACAAAGATTTGATAGAATAAACTCAGCCATGAGTAGTAGACGTACAATGTATTACTGCCGAAAGGTTTAGGAACTGACGGAAGAAAACAATTCGTCTTAGCTTTGCGTTAATAGTTCTAAGTAGGAAATTATGAATATAGCACACTCAATTAGACGAGGATGTTTTTGAAGTTGTAAATTGATATGTTCGAAGAAGATAAAAAATAAAGTTAATAGTCCTAGGAG
>CM063511.1:50375695-50388195 GCA_032207245.1 Pardosa pseudoannulata | reverse complement strand
ACAAAAGTTCAAGTAAAAATTATGTAGGCAAAAATTTTCTTATTTTCTCTTAACCAACATTCAAAGTCATTTCTTCCTCATTTTCAATAGTAAATGTACTTTTTTATTGCAATTAATTAAGAAAATTCAAGTCTCAATAATTATTACTATATATTTTCCTTTTTAATTTTGCAAACAATTCTCATACTATAGTGTGTACATTGTATTTAGCTGAGAAACATGTTTTGGCGTTAAGCGGTAAACATCGTTCTTTTTATTAGCCATTACACATTTAAACAATAAGTTGTTGCCTATTTATTCCGTATTCTGCATAATCGTCTCACTACTGCTTTATATTAAGTCAATAACAACAATATGCTCTATTAAAATTTTTTGTTTATTTTTATGTGATGGGGAAATATTTTGTTGTACCGACATCATTACTTTATTTGCTTTTAAATGACTCACTGACAGTTTATATAAATAAGCACTAGATTGAAAGGTATAGATTGCAGCTTTATCCTCTTAGATTTAATGAACTTAAAGTGGTTTCAGTAAAGGAATTAAATTTCTTCTCTGAAAACAGATGTGAAAACGTATTTCTTATACTAATCCAAGTTGATTTTGACGTTTTTTCCAACTTTCGTTTATTTTAAGTGCTTTGGTATAAAACCAAGCAATAAACATAAAACTTTCTGAAATTGTAACTAATTAATTTTTCTACTCTATTTTGTATTATTTTGTAATTTTTCTCAATTTGTTCACATTAACAAACAAATTTAATGAAACACTCTGCATTTAATGCAGTATATTTTTCCATTTAATTTCTACGTTGGTCAAAACGTCTCAATATATTTCAACTTATATTATTTAGTGCCACATGCAAATTGGTATAATCTTTGCATGTGGTGGCAAAGTGGCTAATATATTTTTCAACCGTTGTACATCTTAATAGTTTTTGACTATGAGAGTTTTTTTCATTCAAAGGAAGAAATGGAAGTTCAATAAAACAAAGTAGAGTGAATAAAGTAACACAGTCCCGAAGGGACCCATAGTCCATTACGAAGAACTCTAATAATAAAGATCATACAGCAGTAAACAATCAATTTACTGCTGTAGGATGTAAATAATGTTATGTTCTGTACCCATTTGATTTCTAAATTTGTTCACATTTAAAAACAAATTCACGGAAGCACTCTACATTTAGAGCAGTACATTTTTCCATTTAGTTTCTATGTCGGTCAAAACGACTCAAGATCTTTCAACTAGTATTATTTAGTGCCACAATCAAAGTGGTATAATCTTTGCATGTGGTGGCAAAGTGGCAAACATATTTTTCATCCTTTCCACACCTTAATAGTTTTTAACTTTGAGGGGTTTTTTTTCATTCAAAGGAACTAATGGAAGCTAAATGAAATGAGGTAGAGTGAATAAAGTACCACAGTCCCGTAGGAACCCACAGTACGAAGAATTATAATAATAAAGATCATACAACAATCAATTGATTTATGTCTATAAAAATCAGATAAGAAAAATGGAACCTTATCAATTGTAACTATATATTTTTCTTTTACTTGTTGTCAATAATTTTCATTCAACATTTTGTATACAGACATAAAGTGAGAAACATGTTTCGGCGTTTATATGTGAACATTATGTTTTGTGTTCTTTTAATTAACAAATTAACTCTTAAAAAGTCTATACATGCCTCGTTCTAAAAATTATGCACTGTAACATTCAATATCAAGTCATTAATTTTAAACCATTCTCAATTTTTTCTCTTAATCATTGATTATACTGATATGTTTTATTAACTATCACTTTATTTTCGTTCATAAAACATTCACTAACAATTGTTACCAACTTTATTCAGTTTTTATTTCTATGTCTGCAGGGTAGGATGTCGATGTTCATATTTTCTATAAGACATAGGGTAATTCATACAGAAAATTATTTTTCACAGAGAGATTTCCGCTGCACTGGAAACAATGCACCAAATAGCCTTTATAAAGAATTGATAAAAACTTAATGCAAAGAAGAAACTAGTGAGTAATGATGAAAAATAAGAACTTTTTTTATTATGCTTAAATTTTTCCGTCCTCTAATTTTACTTTCAGTGAGAAATATTTAATTATATTAAACTGAAGAGTTAGTTGACTTTAACGCTTAATTACGTTCTTCTGAACCGCGAGGTTAGTGAATAAACCAACATTTTAGGAGGAACATTTGTCTTCTTTCCGTGACAAAACAGAGATATATTTTTTTCCATCCCATTTTTCCTTCAGCGCATGCTAATAAAAAAATATCGAATTTGCCTCAAGACTGCACATTTTCTTGTCACTTAGAATAAGAAAAGGTTTTTACGACGCATCACTCTTTTTTGATTTAGGGAAGAAATATTTAATTACTGGAATTTTAAAAGATATAAAAAAATCAGTCAGAATAGGGTTGTTATAGGGAGATTTACGGTTAAGATTAATATATCTTAAAATGATGTAGATACGTATTTGAAACCTATTCTGTAGATTTTAAAGAAAAATTTATCAAGAAAAAAAATAGAGAAATTAATTACAAGTTGCACATAGTTAGGAAAGTTTTATAAAATTGAAATCTTGTATATAATGCTGCTTATGTTAACACTTTTTTATGTTACCCATAAATAAATCTCACAAATACTTACTTTTTACCCACTCGCTTTCTTTAAATATCGTTAAACATTCAGTTTTTTATAAAAATGTTTCACAATGTCTACAATCTCCATAAAAATAATAATAACTGCAATATATTTATCCAAACACAAATTCACAAATGTTTTATTTTTACTTATCCGCTTTCTTAAAATATCATCAAACATTTTTTATTTATAGGTATGTTTTACAATGTCCATAATATCTTATACATGATAATAATTACAATATATTTATCCATAACAAACTCACAAATGCGTTATATTTACTTATCAGCTTTCTTGAAATATCTTTAAACATTTAACAGGTTATAAAAATGTTATACAATGCCCAAAATCTATTAAAAGATAATAATAATCGCAATATATTTATACATAACACAAACTCACAAAAGTGTTATTTTTACTAATTCACTTTGTTGAAATGTCTTTAAACATTTAATTATTTAAAGAATTTTTTTACAATGTCCACAATCTCCTTAAAGATCATAATAAGTGTAATAAATTTATCTGTAACACAAACTCACAAAAGTTTTATTTTTACTTATCCGCTTTCTTAAAATATCTCTAAGCCTTTTATTATTTTAGTTATATTTATTATTGTCCACAATTTAACTAAAGATGATAATAACTGCAATATATTTATCCAAACACAAATTCACAAATATTTTATTTTTAATCCGCTTTCTTAAAATATCATTAAACATTTTTTATTTATAGATTTGTTTTACAATGTCCACAATATCTTAAAGATAATAATAATTACAATGCATTTATCCATACACAAACTCACAAATATTTTATATTTACTTATCAGCTTTTTTGAAATATCTTTAAATATTTAACAGGTTATAGAAGTGTTATACAATGCACACAATCTATTTAAAAATAATAATAATCGCAATATATTTATCCATAACACAAAATCCCAAAAGTTTTATATTTACTAATCAGCTTTGTTCAAATATATCTAATCATTTAATTATTTAAAGAAATGTTTTACAATGTCCACAATCTTCTTAAAGATAATAATAAAAGTAATATATTAAAAGTAATATATCAATAACGCAAAATCAGAAATATTTTATTTTTACTTATTTGTTTTCTTGAAATATTTTTAAAAATTTAACTATTTATAAAAATGTTTTGCAATGTCCACAATTTCCTTATAGATAGTTATGATCGCAATATATTTATTCAAAAGCAAATTCGCAAATGTATTTTTTTATATTTACTTATTCGCTTTCTTAAAATATCTCTAAACATTTAATTATTTAAAGAAATGTTTTACAATGCCCATAATCTTCTTAAAGATAATAAAAAACGCACTATATATAATCGATTTATATTTTCTTATCCGTTTTCTTAAAATATCTTTAAAAATTTACAAATTTACTAAAATTCTTTACAGTGTCCACAATCTCCTTAAAGATAATAAAAATAATAAAGGTAACACAAATTCACAAAAGCGGTTATTTGAATAATCCGCTTTGTTGATATATCTTTAAACATTTAATTATTTATAGAAATGTTTTACAATGTCACAATCTCCTTATATATAATAATAATCTCAATATAGTTATCCAAACACAAACTCACAAATGCTTTATATTTACATATCCGCTTTCTTAAAATATCTTTAAACATTTAACTATTTATAGACATGTTTTACAATGTCCACAATGCATTAAAAGATAATAATAATCGCTGTAAACTTATTTATAACACAATATCACAAATATGTCATTTTTTCTTATCCGCTTTCTTAAAATTTATTTAAATATTTAATTATTTATAGATATGTTTTACAATGTCCACAATGCATTAAAAGATAATAATAATCGCAGTACACATATTAATAACACAATATCACAAATATGTTATTTTATCTTATAGCTTTCTTAAAATATATTTAAATATTTAATTATTTATAGATATGTTTTTCAACTTCAACAATATAAATAAAGATAATAATAATCCCAATATATTTAAGCAAACACAAACTCACAATTGTTCTATAATAACATATCCGATTTCTTAAAATATCTTTAAACATTTATTATTTATAGATATGTTTTACAATGTCCACAATGTACTCAAAGATAATAATAATCGCCGTATATTTATTCATAACACAATCTCACACATATGTTATTTTTCTTCTCCGCTTTCCTAAAATATATTTAAATATTTAATTATTTATAGGTATGTTTTACAATGTCAACAGTTTACATAAAGATAATAATAATCTCAATATATTTATGCAAACACAAACTTACAAATGTTTCATACTTACATATCCGTTTTCTTAAAATATCTTTAAACATTTAATGATTTATGGATATGTTTTACTATGTCCACAATGTAATCAAAGATAATAATAATCGCCAATAATCACCGATAATAACAATCGCAATATATTTATCCTAACACAAACTCACAAATGTTTTATAGTTACATATCCGCCTTCTAGAAATATCATTAAACATTTAGTTATTTATAATTTATTAAAACTTCCACAATCTCCTTAAAGGAAATAATAATCGCTGTACATTTATCCATTACACAGTCTCAATTATTTTTTTACATAACCACAGTCTTGAAATACCTTTTAACACATACTTTTGATGTGGGCATCATATCACTTTCATTATCGCCTTCTCATCTGTCAAAAGATTTTTCAAATAACTTGGAAAATAGATAGACTGGTAAATAGCCGAGGTACAAATATACCAAAAGAAATTTTCTAGCGGTGGCATTTTGCAATTGAAATTCCATATGCAGACAAAAATGTTTCACAAACTTAGCTGAATAATTATCTCTCGCGTTTTGAATGTGTGACAGATTCTTGCAGGAAAAGTTTTGTGAGGTTTACCCTAACTAAAAGATTATTGATGTTCCCCTAGACCCTGTATTTTGAAAGGTTCAACAAAGATTTATGATCTTGGTATCCGTAAACTTTACGTTTCGTAAAGCATTTGCTATATTTCCTCCCTAACACGTTCTCTGGATAGTTTTAAATCACTTTATAAAGTTATTGGAGAAAAATTATATATATCTATATCTGTCTATCTATCTATCTATTATCTATCTATCTATCTATCTATCTATCTCTATCTATATATATATATCTATTCTCTCTCTCTCTATATATTATATATATATTTATATATATATATATATATATATATTTACTAGAATTATCCAAATTACATATTTATGTATTTAATTTTATTGGAATCAAACGTATATATGGTATATAATGTTCTTATTATATAATATATTCTGAATTCTGTATCATTTTTATACTAGTATCCTTTAAAAACAGGTTGAAATCAAAATCTATCCGTTGGTTGGCCTAGAGGTATAAATAAAGGTTTTCCAGTGTTAAAAGTACAATTTTTTTGATGTTGAAGGTGATAGTTAAACATTACAAGAATTTGAAACCCTTCACTTTTTATTCCAACTTGGACATTTAAACTTGTTGAAATAGTCAAAATCTTATAAAAAATGTATGAAAACTCATTTCTTTTTTTAAGCAAACTCGTGGTCAATTTAAAACCCTTTTTTCTATTTTAAAATATGTTTTTCCTCTGTTGTGTTCAGGTACTATAAGTCTTGATTATTATTGGGTTTTAATTTGAAATATCCACATCCACCTTAATGGTGTTATAGCCTGATCCATTTTGGCAGACATTTTTAAAAAATTTAATATTAGTGTCATTAGTTGTACTAATATTCAAGAAAACGTATTTAATCAAGGAAGAAACGTTAAAATCTTTCAAGGATGATCATTATGGTCAATGATTATGTGTATGGCATATAAGCTAGGTTTTCTCTACCGATGAAGTTTCTTTTTCTAAGGTCAATTATCACTTGTGCTTCGTATATTAATGACTTATCTGATGAATGTTAAATTTTTTAGGTAAATTATTACTTGTGTATTCATACTCTACGCTGATATACCCAATGAACTTTTCATTTTTTTAAAGTATTATCACTTGTGCATATACGGCAGGCTATTATCCGAGGAACTTTACTTTCCAAGGTCATCACTTGTGCATATAAGGCATGCTGTCTTATCTGACGACCTTTCATTCTTAAGGTGCGTTATAACTTGTGTATGGTATACACCAAGGGCTTATCTGAAGAAACTTTATTTTTTAATGTCAATTATTACTTGCACAGCGTATACGGCAGGCTGGCTTACCATGAACTTTAATTTCCAATGTATCAGTTGTGTAGCGTATAAGGCATGCTGTCTTATCCCATTAACTTTCATTTTTTAAGGTGAGTATATAACTCGTGCATCGTATACACCAGGAGAGTTTTATCTGAAGAAATTTTATTTTTTTAATGTCAATTATTACTTGCGCAGCGTATACGGTAGGCTGTTATATCTGATAAACTCTCAATTTTTAAAGTCGTTTGTATACACCATGATGGCTTATACGATGAACATTCATTTATTTATGTCACATGCGTAGCGTATATGCCATATATTATTACGGTAATAAAGAACTCTAAATGTGATAAATTTATATCATTTACCTCATTCACTAGGAGCTATTATTAACAATAACTGGAGTCATCACATTTATTATAATAAATGTATATATGAACGCATGCGATCATTAAATAACATTAAATAACATTTATAAAATACTTAAACCAGTTTCTTAAGAAACTTTTAAGACGTAATCATCATATAACTTCCATTAGTCGAAAGAAATCCCAAATAACTTTTCGAAAAGTTAACTTTCCTTTCTCAGTGAAAGTAAATACTTGAGGCACTTTTTGCAATTGAAAATTCCGTGCATACTGAAAAATGTTTCGAGAGTTTCCGAAGAATAATTACCGCCCACACTTGAAATATGTGATCGATTCTTCAAGTTTAAGTTTTCTGAGGTATTCCCTAACCTACTGGTTATTGATATTTCTCCAAGTCTTCCTATTTTAAAGATATAACCAAGATTTACGATGCCTGCAAACGTGAACATTATGTTTCACCAAAGCTTTATGGGTAGTAGATATATAATACATTCTGGGGAGTTTCAAAATAATTCTCCAAAAACGTGTTAAACTTGTTGTAAATTCCAATCGAAGAAACATACACACATTTATATACACACATATGTATATATATATATATATATATATATATATATATATATATATATATATATATATATATATATATATATATATATATATATATATATATATATATATATATATATATATATATATACATGTACATATATATATATATATATATATATATGTATATATATATATATATATTTACATTATCTATACATACATACACATATATAATATATATGTATGACAAGTCGTGATCCAGAGTTAAGGCAAATGGAAGACAGTCTTTTTGTTTTATTAACTCATCGTTCTTCAGGAAAGCAACATGCGCCATTTTCATTGTTTGTGGCGGAGCTATGCTTGAAGGTGTTGATCGCTCCATGTCAACGCGCTAAATCAATCTTATCTGTTTGCAAGTTCATCAAATAGCTCAAAAATGCTTCCGCATGACCGGATTATCCTGAAAGCTTACTCAGGAGTGGGTGTTTTTCCTTTATTTTATTATTATAAAAGAGTTTTCTCTAAATACAAACATATATATACATATAGACATATATACATATCGGACATACATCGGATGTGACACATTGAACTACTTTTTATACTTTTTTATATAAAAAAATAATATTTCAAATATATATTTTTGTGAAGCAATTATAGCCTTATTCTAGCATTCCTTTAACCATCTCATTTAACCATTTCTTATTTTAAATTATTTAAATATCGTCTGCATTATTTTCATACTTTTTATCTCTGAACTTAGATGTTACGTAAAAAATTTGGCTTAACTAATACATTAGGTGATAATTTTTAATTTATTCATCGATTATATTTTGTGTCAATGAAAATTTTATCACCGGTATCAACAAGAAATTATTTTCATAAAAGTCTAGGAGTCTATTTCATGGACTAATAAATATTTAGTGTTTACGTTATATATCTTTGAAAATTAAGAAGTTTGTCCGTTTGTGTGTGTTTTCTACACATAACCACACGGTAAGACTAAATTAACTCAATAGGATTCTAAACTGCATTTCCAATTATTGAAAACTTTAGAAGAGTATGAAGAAAAACAAATTATTGAGCGTGTATCAGATAATTCTCAACCATAAAACAAACCATTTTTTACCGGACTCATAGGGTACTTTACAATTTTGGAAAATTAAAACACTTTCTGATCCCTTCGTATGACGGGTTATATGTTAGTATAAATATATTTGTGAAATATTTGTTTAAACTTCGAAAAAAAATGTGTAAATTCTATGTTTTATCCCAACTTTGAATTCTGTGGGATACAAACTCGCATGTATTGTGTTGTGTGATTTTTTTTTTCATGCATAACCACGTTTTGACTAAATGCTTCCAATGTGATTCTAAACTGCATTGACAATATCTGAAGACTTTAGAAGAATATGAATATAAATGAATTATTGGGAGTGTACCAGATAATTCTGAGGATAAATACCAAGTTTCTTACCTAGCTTATTGGGTACTTTACAATTCTGGAAAAAATTAAATATTTTACTCATCCCGTCATATGACGGGCTATATGCTAGTATAGAAATATTTGCCAAATATTTGTTTATACTTCGACAAAATGTGTAATTTCTTATGTATATCCCAACTTTGAACTCTGTAGGACACAAACTCACATATGTCGTGTTGTGTGTTTGTTTTTCATACATAACCATATGGTTTCACTAAATGCTTTCAATGTGATTTTAAACTGCATTCACAATATCGAAAGACTTTAAAAGAGTATGAATATAAACGAATTATTGAGAGCGTACCAGATAATTCAAAGGAAAAATACCCAATTTCTTACCTAGCTCATTGGGTACTTTACAATTCTGGACAATTAAAATTTTTACTGATTCCGTCATATGACGGGCTATATGCTAGTATAAAAAGATTTGCCAAATATTTGTTTATACTTCAAAAAAAATGTGTAAATTCTAAGTTATATCCCAACTTTGAACTCTATAGGATACAAGCTCACATGTATCGTGTTGTGTGTTAGTTTTTCATACATAACAACATTGTTTGACTAAATGAATTTAATATCATTCTAAAGTTCATTCACAATATTGGAAGACCTTAGAAGAGTATGAATATAAACGACTTATTGAGCATGTGCCAGATAATTATCAGCAAAAATACCCAGTTTTATATCTATCCCATTCGGTTATTTACAATACCGGAAAAAATTAAAAATTTTACTCATCCCGTCATATGACGGGCTATATGCTAGTATAGAAATATTTGCCAAATATTTGTTTAAGTTTCGAAAAAAACGTATAAATTCTTAGGTATATCCCAATCTTGAAATCTGCGGGATACAAACTCACATGTATAGATCAAATGGTTCGGCTTTTTTTAAATATAAACTTGTTTTTAGATTTATTTAAACCAAATAGTATTTTTGAATCCCAAACATGACTGGTAAAATATAGAATGCTTTCGAAGAATAGTTATTCCTGTTCTGAAAAAAATCTGTTCGGTTCCACTGGCCATATATCAGTGTTTATCCGAATAGTTTCTTTTCCTTATTCCCATTTGTTTGTTTTCTACAAAATGCGCACGGCGTTCGAAACTATAGAATGATTAATGGAAGCTGTTAAGACTCATGACATTTTCTGAATTTCTTTCAGATTGCTTCTCGTTTCTGTTTAATGTTCTGTTCTGTTCTTTCTGTTGTCGAATGAAAAGTTGGGTGTAAAATTTTAAGGAAACTCTTATCAAACACATATTTTTAAAAATAACTGAAAGAAAGTTTTATCTTTATATACCGTATTTTATGCTTTCTGTTGGACCATAATGATGCGTAAAAAATTGTTAATAATTTAAAAATCAGTTGAATCATCGTATTAAAAATGCCTTACAAGTTAGAGATTTTTTGAAATTGTATAATACAGAGTAGTAATCTAAATTTTGTATTTCTAGTTGTGTATATGCAATATCTCTCTATATGTGCATGACTGTATTTATCTCTAACGCGATGTAAATGACTGTACATGGCGTTTTTATAGATAATATATCCATATCTATATGTTTATATTACTTATATGTATATACATATAGCTGCGATACAAACACTCAAGAGCCAAAACATTATGACCACCTGTCCATAATGAGTTTGTCCACCTTTGGCGCGCAAAATAGCTTCAAACCGCCTTGACATGGATGGCACAAGTCCTTGGTAGATGGCGAGACAGATTGTACCAGATGTTTAAGTAACAATTACCCAAATCTGAGATATTGCGAATTGGTGGTCTTTGAACTCTGAGCTGCGGTCCCATGACTATCGGATTGAGATTCTGTGAAATAGGCAGCCAGGACATTAACCGGAATTCAGCATCATATTTCTGGAACCACTCCCACACAATTTTAGCCTTGTGACACGGGGCGTTGTCCTGTTGGAGCATTCCATTTCCAGCTGGAAAAACAGATGCCATGAACGGGTGCAACTGGTCCTCAATGATGTTCAGATACCATGTAGCATTCATGGTCTGCTCTACCACAACCACGGTCCTAGAGACGCCCAAGATAACGTCCCCCAAAGCATAAGTACTAACAACTGTAGATCGCGAACAACCCACGAGTCGTGTAGTTTTGAAAATACCTGTTTCGAACCTTAGAGCCATTAGAATCTGCCCTCTATCAAAATCGCTTAGATCCGCAGCCTTTCCCAGTCACACAGAAGTAAGTGAAAGAATGACGTCATCCAGGCGTGTTCATTGTAAATATATATATATATATATATATATGTGTGTGTGTGTGTGTGTGTGTGTGTGTGTGTGTGTGTACACTCAAGAGCCAAAACATTATGACTACCAGTCAACAACGAGTTTATTCACCTTTGGCGCACAACACAACTACAACCCTCCTTGGCATGGATTCTACAAGTCCTTGGTAGATGGCCGGAGAGAGATTGTGCCAGATGTTTAAGCAACGGTTACACAAATCTGAGATATTACTAATTGGTGGTCTTTGAGCTGCAGTCCGATGACATCCCAAAATGTTCTATAGAATTGATATGCGGTGAGTTAGGCGGCCAGGACATTAATTGAAATTCAGCATCATGTTCCTGGAACCACTCCAACACAACTTTAGCCTTGTGACAAGTGGCGTTGTTCTATTGGAACATTCCATTCCAGCTGGAAAAGCAGAGGCCGAGTAAGGGTGCAACTGGTCCGCACACACACACACACACACACATATATATATGTTTGTATATATGTATAAATACTCACATATATATGCATTTGGTTGTGTGTATACAGAGAGAGAGTAAGTATGTATGTAATAAAAAGCTTGATTTTTGTTTAAGTAAGTTGGTTCTGATGACATATGTATTATACAGGAAATATCTGACACATTATAAATATTTCCTTACTTCTTAAAATAGGATTTTACCTTTACAGGAATATAAAAGAATAGTTCGGAAGAATAATTATTATCATTCCAAAGAAAATATGTTTCATTCTATCGACATTATTTCTCTGTATAATAGAACAGTTGCGTGTTTTTATTTTGTTTACTCCGTAGAATGCGATGGGAATCCAAACGCATTTAATAGTGTATAGCAACTGTTAGAAATTGATATTTTCGGAATTTCTCTTTCATACTTTGTTTACATGTTTTATGTATTTTTGTTATTTCTTTGAATTTCTGGAATTACCAGAATATAAAATATAGGCTTACAACATAACAAAACCTTTATTAGTATATA
>CM063511.1:50360695-50373195 GCA_032207245.1 Pardosa pseudoannulata | reverse complement strand
GACAAAGGGCCTTAATAATTGCAGAATTAAACAAAACATAGAAGGATTTTTTTATTCTAAAAAATTACCAAGTTTTTGTTGTTGATGTTGTTGTTGTTGTTTCTCCTGCCACTTGGACAAACCAAGCACGATTGAGCCTGCTGGCTCTCGTATTAAGACCAAGGAGTGCGCCTTTCGTTTTTTAATGAGCACCATTAAGATTAAACAACTTCGCACAAGTAGGTCTTCGTAAATTTTAAGCAGGGACCAAGCAGAAGACCCACATACTTGGACAGCCACCCCCAGAGGTATTGGTTGACAATTTGGAGGACATTGTGACCACGAACCTATTTTACGTACCCTAGTCACCATTAATGAACAAGTCTGATCTTAGGCTAGCTAGGGTTCCGAACCCGCAACCAAAAGTCAAGTGAAACATACCATTTATATTCAGAATGAATTTTTTCAATTAAATATTCATCCTAGTGGTTTGAAACCTATTTCTCCTTCTATTCTTATTTTAAACGTTTAAAAATTATATTATATATCTTGATGCTTGTGACGTGTTCGTCTCATAGACAAAAGAATGAGATTTTGGAATGTAAAAGAATAGGGCATTATTCCTCAACTTTACTGACTAATGGATGAACCATCAGTTGCTGGCAATGGTCTTCTACGACACTCAAACTTTGGGATGTCTCAAACAAAGAAGATTGCGTTAGAGGAAGACAATTGTGTACTGACAGTCGAAAAAATTCATTGTGAAGATTATTGAAACCAGGTGTCAAGTGCTCAATCTTACAACTTAGAGCGAAGGTTAGAGGAGGGGAAATGATATAACCCAAGATACCGAGGTTTCCTGGTGAGGCAAGAAATATTATGTATCTCACAGGAAACATTAACAACAGAACTCCCTGGGCCAAGAACTCTAGTTCTGATGTTACTGATAATGGTATTTATATTAGACTAATGAATATAGTTGGCATGACAAGTTAGAAAGAAGTAGCTGTTGAACTCTTCAACTAGAAAATCAGGGTTCTTTTGCGTAATCGCTTAACTGAGATGGCTAAGGAATTTGTGGGATTTGGTTTCCTTTCGACTGTTGATATTTTTTATGTATTTTATCTTTCTTATAAAATAAATTGTTAAGTTTTTGTTGTTGGAAGAAAAACCTAATCTTATTCTTCCTTATATCCTACCACTATCAACTGAACCAAGCTAATATAAATGAACATTAACCATACGGTGTTAGAATGATTTTCGTATTGAATATGTCATTTCATAGAATTCCTGGTACATTACTCCATGTATTTTTCATTCAAAATTTGGAATATTGTTTAATATTGTATTTATTCAGAAACTGGGTATTCTATATTTAAATGTAATGCAATTTATCGAGTTGCACATGTTTTAATACCTGCGAAACATTTAGTAAACATTGTATGATTAGAAATTATCACTTCATCTAAAGAGTATTTTGCATAACTGAAAATCAAAAGTAATTTTATATAAAATCTAAATTTTTATATAAATTCTAAAAGTAATCTTAAAATATAGAAGCAATTGGTTGTTATACTATACTCTAGGAACATTTTAATGGATTGTTATTCGATGACAGAATATTTATTAACTAGTCTTCTATTTAATTGAAATAAGTTTATAACACAATGTAATGCCTTATGTGTTTTATATAAAATTATCTTTTGTCAGTATAAAAATACGATTAAAAACTTAAATTTTTTAGAACTGAATTTCAATGTCCTTGTCCCCTTACGATACATTTTAATTTTAAACAGTTATGTTGAACTAATAATTTCAAATTTACAAAATTAACTTATTCAGAATTTTTTTTTAATGAGACACTTTTTATTATAACATATTTTCTTAAATGTATATTCACAAGTAACCATCTGCATGATCTGCATAAGACCAATTTTTAATATAGCTTTAAAAAGTTTTATGTTTCAAAGAATTAAAAATAGAAATTTCCGATTCATATTATCTTTTCGTATATATTTATTATTCTATGTTTATTAATCTATGTTTATTAATTTCGTTTTGTGGCATTATCAAAATATTACTAGGAGAAATATTAGAAATTATTATATTTCAAAAAGTCTTGTTATAAGAGTAATATTTAGTTCTAGGTAAAATAGTTTTAAATTTTATTTAAAGCACTGAAGAAAATCTTTAAAAAATTCTTCCAGAAATGATAAAATTTTACTTTAAAATAACCTTGTCTTAAAACTTATGTACTTTTCCCTAGAAGATTTATTCGTATATTTATACACAGAACAGTTTCCTTTCTGATAACAACGATATGAAATCCTTGTCTGGATATAATTGTACTGAAAATCAAAAACGTATTTTTAACACGAGTCTCGAAAAATTATCTAAAATATTTATTTACAGACAAAACGTTTATTGCTTTTGAGTACCTGAAGAAAATTCCCTTGCGTATATTGTTCACAGATACAAAAGTAATTAAAAGTATGCCTCGTGGAATGTAATTTGTGATTAATTGCAAATTCTATTACAATATTGTCATAGATACAGAATGAAAAAAATTTAATAGATGTTCTAAAAGGTTCGTATTAACACATTATGTGCGGGTACATTTCGCAGCGGACTTGTACCGGGAGTGGGTGTTTTTTGCGTAAATTTAGTTATTCAGTAAAATCTCAATAGATTGACAATTATTTACTTTTTTAACCAACTTTTCATATTTTATATTGAAATATATAAACGAATATATAAATAGAATAATATAAATAACATCCATAAGATTTTTGCAAACAAAATATATACTCTTTATTGGATAAATTTATTAATAGTATAGTAAATATGAAAAATCGAATAAAAATAGTAGTATATAGTTTTAATTTTTTTTAATTATGTTATATATAAACATTTTTACATTAATAAAAATGAAAAGAACAATCATAAAAATAATAATGTAAAAACTAGTTTTTCTGTATCTAATTTTTTCCAAAATCTATGTAGTAGACAAGAACTTTTGGCTTCGTTTTTCTCTATATTCTGTTATTTTTGTACCCACAAACAAACCATGTTGTTACACTAACCCGTACTAGTACGTGACCCGAATACAATGAGTTAAATTGCTTTAATAGAGAAAAATTAAAAGTTTATTTTAAGATATATTTTATTTTTAATCAGTTATAATTGACTAATAATGTAAATTTCAAATTAACGTGGTCCGCGATACAAAATTTATGTTTTTAATGTGGAAATGTTTACTATATTTTTTATTAAATATATTTTCACGTATAACCTGCTTCATTAGCGACCAATTAAAAAGATATTTAAATCCTATCTTTCAAAAAAATTTTAAAAAGTTTAGTAACCGTCAATTTATATGCTCTTTTTCAATATCTGTGTATCTTTTGAATAAAGAAAACTATTTAAATTAATTTGTCTGTGTGTCTTTTCAAAATATTACCCCGAAAAATGTTAATAATTAGTACATTTCAAAAATTTTAATTTTAAACAGCAATTTCCCGATGTGAATTTTCAAGTTACTACTTTGGCTTTCAGATAAACTTCAAATACACTAAAAAAATAAAGTATCACCTAACTAGATAGTAAGTAGGTGAGAGTATAAGTTCAATAAGGGTATACAAAGTGTCCCAAAACTACTGCATAAACTCTGTACAGATAGATTCCTCGTTGAGAGTATATAAAAAATGCCAAAGAAGCGTTCCTGTTCGATCCATAGTTTACGAGAAAAATACGAAAAACAAAATAAGACGCCACTGCCGGTATAAGACAAAAACACTTTATTGGACATATCAACAACAGTATTTGCATATCTTATAAGTCGATGATGTTTAAAACGTTCGCCGCTCATATCGCGTCATGCATGCCCGAGCGCCATGGAATGACGTTAAGCCGCCGTTTAACGGGTTTTTAAAAGGCTGCATCTGGCATCTAACTTAGTCTTAGTATGGTGGCCATGTATTCCGTTCGTGACTACTGTGACATGCACCTGATGTACGGCTGATATGGAAATACCTTACGAAGTGTTAGGGAGTATGGCCGTGTATATACTGCTGTTAATATGTTCAATAAAGTATTTTATCTTGCACGGAAGTTACGTCAATGCTTGGTTTTTCGTATTTTTCTCGTAAACTATGGATTGTACAGGAACGCTTGTTTGGGCAGTTTTTATGTACTCTGAACGAGGAATCTAGCTTTGTAGAGTTTATGCGGTCGTTTTGGGACACCCTGCATATTAAAAAAATACATTAATTTAAACATGTAAATTGGGGTGATATTAGATGCATGAAATTTTGACAACGTTTACATGAATGATAAAGATGGTTCTGGCATAAGTTGTCAACTGCAAATTCCTCTTCTGGATAGATAGATGTTTCCACTGTAAAATTTAGTTCCTGGTAAAATAATTTTAAATCTTTTTTTTCTTATTAAAAGCCATAAAGACAATCTGAAAAAGTTCAATACAGAAATATTAAAATTTTATTCTAGGATAAATTTATCTTGAAAACTAATGTAAATTTCCATACAACATTTATATATATACTTGCAAAAAAAAACAGTTTCCTCAACAATTGACATCAGTTCCTTTTCTAAATGTAATTCTGCTTCAAATCAAAATCGTATTTTTAGCTCTAGCCTGGAACACTAATCCAACGTAATTATTTGCCGATGAAATGTTTATTATTCTTATTGATTATCTTCAATAAATGTCTTCGCTCATTTGCTTAGCGCGATTCTAAAAATGCAAAAGTAATTAAAAATATGCCTCGAGGATTCTAATGTATGATTAATTACTAATTCAATAACAATATTGTGAGTAGATAAAGAATGACATTTTAAGGACATGTTTTGAATTGCATATATTAACCTTTTAGTGAACAGTTTTTTAACAAAGGCCGGAAAAAAATCAATTTTTGTAATGTAAAAAACCCAATTTAGAAAGTTGTATTGTTAAGAAAATTACAAAAATACAAAAATAATCAAAATTTTATTGCAATTTTGGATTTTAAAAACATTGCAGAAAATAGTCGAATATTGTAATATTACAAATACATCAAGTTTTTTTAATCATTCCTTTCGAATTTCCATTTCAGAATAAACATTATTATCAGTAAAAATACTTATTTATACTTTTAAAACATAAGTAATAACAATATTAGTATTTATAAAATTAATCAAAATTTTCTTTTGCGTGATATATTTCGAAACAAGGTGCAGCACATAGCCCAACATTGTAACTATTACACATGTAACGACTCCCTTTTCTTTTCAATTTTCTTTTGTTATAGCTTTTATCACAACACACAGCGAGTGATAAGTAGAATATATATATATATATATATATATATATATATATATATATATATATATATATATATATATATATATATATATATATATATATATATATATATATATATATATATATATATATATATATATATGTATATATATATATTAGTTAAGTGTTATAGCTTACAATCCCATTTAAATGATAAATATCAATAAAACAATTTTTTAATTCTCGATTGCATTCAAGTGTGAAAAATTATAGCAACATAAAATAAAGCGCCGCTCGAATTACCTCGAGTGTGCACAGTTTTTCCACTTTAGCTCGCTCGAGTTAACTTGATCATACACGTTAAGGGGTTAAAATGTTCAAACACAGAAAAAAAAAGCTCTATTCGTTTTAAGATTATTTGAATTTTTAAATTGTTATATTTGACTAATAATGTCTAATTTACAAATTCAAATGGTCTCGTTAAAACATGTATGTTTTCATTGAGGAACACTTTATTATTAATTCCTTACTAAAAATTACAAGAAGAATTGTAATGAAATTATAAATCAGATTCCAAATGAAAGAGTACTCTAATACTAAATAATTTCAGAGCACTTTAATAAAAATTGTTTAAAATTATTACATATATGGGATACTTTACAGTATGGTGTTACGTTGCTCAAAATTTTAAAAGAATGTTAAAATCATATGGGAAACAGTTCATCTTTCCACATTCTGTTAGAAATATTAATTATGATTTCATATGAATTCCAAATAGTACAAGAAAATATGAAATGTATACAATTTTTATGTTACATTTCGTCTTTTTTAGAGATAAGTTGCAGTAAATTCATGTGCAAAGATCAAATAGTCCTCAAATGTTAATCTATTCTGTTTACATATATATATATATATATATATATATATATATATATATATATATATATATATATATATATTATATATATATATATATATATATATATATTATATATATATATATATATATATATATATATATATATATATATTATATATATATATATATATATATATATATATATATATATATATATATATATATATATATATATATATATATATATATATATATATATATATATATATATGTATTTGTGCTATATATATATATATATATAATATATATATATAAATATATACAAATATATATATATATATATATATATACATATATATATATATTTATATTTATATACATATAAATATATATATATATATATATATATATATATATTATTGTTTTGTGCTATTTCCTGAATACACACATTCCCGTGTCGGGATACCCATCATAAATGCTAAAGTACAAGACACCGTGGGCTGATAAGACACGGTGATAAATGCTAAATTATAATCCTGGATATAATACAGTCTCTCTGTGTACTTCACCTGTTCTACATATAATTTATGTTTGATTAATCAATTTGGATTAACTCCTTATAAATTGCTATATTAGGGATAATAGAGAATAAATCTTCTTAATTTGTAGCTTCTATCTCTGTATGCTTTTCCTAATTTATTAGTCTATTTTATATCATGAATATTTGCAGAATTCGGAATTAAAATCAGCCTGATCATGCTCAGTAAATTTAAAATTCACAACACAAAGTACCTAGACTCTCACTCTCAGCCGTAGATTATACATTGTCATAATCCTACGTTTCCTTCGCATATAAAAAGGTACAAAAATTTACATAAGCATTGCATGATATAAAGAAACGCACTCATAATTCCAAATCTATAAAGTATTACCACTGATACATAAATATGCTGTCATCTCCCGTAGAAAGTCTATAAATATCTCGGCAACGTCTCTTTGATTGTCTCCGATGTCATAGAAGACTCCTAGAAATGAAATGGAACAATGAGTGAGATATGGATTTTGTTTTTGTGATCCTGGATGACAGCTCTTTTGGGATGGGAAAAAGTGTCATATGAATCAGAAACATTTTCTGAAATAACTCTCCATAAAGAATATCCTCTTTCAGAGTGTCAGAAGTAACTCAACATTTTCCTTGAGAAGTAATTTATAAATCTCTCTTTCAACCACACTTGAAATATTGAAATTATTTCATGTATCAAAGTATATTTAGGTTATACATTGTATTTGTAACTTAAACTTTTATTCCCAAAAATAAGGCAAAAACAGAATGTAGGTGTTGTATACGGAATATTATTCTTCTTGTTTCCTATAATCACATAAGAAGTATAATATAAGCATATATTTACGAAAGCATCTAACTGCTTTTTCGACAACTATCTTATACAAGAATGAATTTATCCTTTTAAAGATCCAGTTTTCATGTTTTCTATGTTCAAAGATTCTTGTTTTAACTAGTCCATCTATACTGATAGATCCACATTTAATTTCAAGGTACATGTTGTTTTTTCAATCTTTGACAAAGAAAGTATTTTCTTTTCTAAAGCCATGTTTACACGAGTCAAGTAGGTGGCAAGTAGCTTGCCTTTGCGCATGCGTTCTTTTGTCTTACTTGATTCATCTATAGCTTAAATGAATGCGTTTATACATAGTCAAGTTACAAGTCAAGTAATGTTCTTCTAAACAAAAATTATTGCACATTTTCGTTTCAGATTCTCACGAAAGTATACTAATATAATACTATGATAAAAATTCTTTTTCAAATTACCTCTGAGATCCTTTAATTAATTGTATTATTTCCATTTTAGAAGTTTGCTTGGTATTTATAGAATTTAAAATGTAATTCTTGAATACTTGTTTTGGCTTTGTTTGAAAATGTATTCTTCTGGTGTAAAAATTATACCTTTTATTACGTAGTTGTTCTGTGAATGGAATGTTTAGTAAAAATATGATTGATATTTTTAAATTGATTGTTAATAGAGGGTGGATTTTAAAACACTTATTAACGTCAGTACGCAGTTAACAGATAATATTTTTCCATAATATTGTCGGAGAAAATGTACAGTTTGTTCTAGAAGATCGATAAAAGAAAGAACATAATTTGGTTCCAAAATAGGCAATATAAAGCTATGTGTCGATCTATTCTTCTAAGAATTTCTTACGTACATTAAAGTCGTTTTGCTAATTTTCTCTTTTAAAAAAAAATTAAATTTTGCAATAAATAATTTAATAATTTTGTCAATATTTAATCCACGTTGATGAATTTGTTTATTTTTCCATTTAATAATTTAGTATAAGTAATATTTTATTTTACATTATTTTATGTATCTGTTCAGCGGGCCCTGTGTCAGTGAAATTTTAAAAACATGCACTTTACTGAAAAATAAAAATAATTTATTTTTTTCCAGAAACAAAGTAAACATAGAAATTTGTTTAACTTGATATATAGAACAAACGCTGAGAAATTCAGGCAGTTTAGATAGCGATAAATAAAATGGTGTAAGCAAAAAAGCTGCAAAAATTCTTCGTTTTCCGTTTGCTTAAAAGTAATGCCTCCTCTTAAAATAAAAAAAGTGTAAATGACACTTTTATTATAAAATTAAACTTTATTTATGAACGAGTTACTTCGTTTTGAGTTACCTTAATTATCAGCTGTAGGGTAATACATAATTTTATCCTGCAAGGGGAAATATTTGTAAGAATGGAGCGATTTTGTTCCATGATTTACCTCCGGTTTTAATACTGATAGTTTGAAATTTCATTTCCTAATACCTGTTGCGTACCGAAACAAAAAGAAAGTATGGGTGCTAAATTAAACAAACTACACTTGTGAATAATGCTACAGGATTCACTCATATGTGGTGTCCTCTATTTTATTTGCCTGAGTTGATTCAAGTTACTTGTTTCAGATACCATTATATCGCTATTAATAGTACCATAAATTTTATGTATTCACTAAGCCATATATGATAACAAAGGACATACATCATAGAAAATTTCAGAATATTATTTTTAAATTGAAATAAAAATACACAAAGAAAACATTTCACGGTTCAAGAAATTTCCAGAAAAAAAGGATTTTATTCTCTCCGAAATGCAAATCTTATAATAATATTTCAAAAGTCGTATACAATTTAAAACTTGATATCGATATGAAATGTGAAACGATGTTGTAGAAATTACAGGAGACATATAAATTCTATATTGTTATCTGTCTAAAAAGGTAGCTAAATCAAAAATGAAAAATTAAATTTTCAACGAATGGCGAACGCCATTTTTAATATATCTGAAATTTATCTTTCATTGTTTGCTATTTAACTTAATTTTAAATAACTATAAAAGGCAGAATACGACAAATTACTTAGTGTATGGAAATATAGATGCCTGAATCCTTTATATTGATAGCCTAAGTTAACTGCCCATCTGTCCTCGAATTTTAGAAGCGGTTGTACCTGGAATGAAGAGAGACATCCATTTTGAATTCTTCATGAGTTAGCAAGTTCGAAATCCATATCTTTACCCTTTTTCTAGTCTTTAATGTCATTATTTCAAGCCCTATTTTCTACGGTTAAGAGTAGGCGATTAAATTTATCAATTTATCACATAATAAATAGGTAAAAATAACATTTTTTTCTAGAATTAAGACGTCATTCTTTTAACCATCTCATTTAACCATTTCTTATTTTAAATTATTTGAATATCGTCTGCATTATTTTCATACGTTTTATCACTGAACTTAGATATTACGTGCATGATTTTCTGTTATATTTGGCTTAAATAATAGATTAGGTACATATATGATAATTTTAAATTTAATCATGGATTAATTTTTGTTGCAATGAAAATTTTATCATCAGTATTAACAACAAATTCTATCTACATCCAGGGTGTAGTGGAAATGATAGTTTCATTCCTTTACTTCCATTAATTACTAAGGCAAGAAAAATTGGGAATAACTGAACTATAATTTCGACGTAGCTAAGAAAACTTTTAATTATCTTTCTAAATGAATTCAACGTGATTCTAAACTGCATTCACAGGATCGGGAGACTTCAGAGGAGTATGAAGATAAACAAATTATTGAGCGTGTACCAGATAATTCTCAAAAAAGAAACGATATTTTATTTGCCTCTTATGCTACTTTACAATTCAGGAAAATTGAAAATTTTACTGATCCCGTCATATGACGGGCTATATGCTAATGTAGAATACTGTGTCATCATATTCGAAGACTGTTAAGTGATAGAAAAGTCTCATTAGATCACTGACTCTCAACATGTTATCTGCGAGAGATTATTAAATGTAAAATGAAATATATATTACTGTATATAGATTATATTCTATATAGATTACTTACCGTAGATACACTATATTGGCAAGGACGACCGGTCATTTACGATTTTAAACATTTAGTTTAATATCTGGAAAGATTTAAGAGGAATTATCCTGAAACCTCAGGAGTGTAAACAAGATGGTACACGCCATATATTTCAGGTAAGGATTTTTCCCGAAACCCCATAGGGGACAGTCAACAATTTGAAGAAAATCGGATACGTTTTGGATAACCCTGTAAAAAGTAATGTATGAAAAGCGTTGGAACTTTAACACATGATTAGGATGCTTTTTGTAATAATCAGTGTTCATTGTTATGAAGCTAGCACACGTATGCTCGTGGAGAAATTAAGGTTTTTATATAAACTATCCCACAATTTTAATTATATTTACGGTTTTTCAAAGAAAATTTTCAAAATTACTTTTTCTATGTTCTTATTCATTCATATCTTTTTATGTGTACCGCAAGTAATTTTAGATACTTTTAGATATCTTTCGGGGAAAGGAAGATTCAGCAAGAGTGTACTAGGCAGTTAGAGGAAATCCGCATGAGTTCACAGTACTGAACTGTATTTGGATGATAACTTCGCTACTCATTGGTTTTGTTACTATGAAATCGCATCAGTATATATATATATATATATATATATATATATATATATATATATATATATATATATATATATATATATATATATATATATATATATATATATATATATATATATATATATATATATATATATATATTACGATTACTTTATAGCACTTTCAAAATTACATTTCCTGCTTTCTTATTTCACATTATATATTATGAGTACAGCAAACAAGTCCAGATAGTCTAGGTACTTGGATGAAATACAGCCTGAGTTTTTGTAGTACTGGATGTTTTCTCACCGGAATGTTGAAAGGTGGGAGAAAGGTATGGAATGAGAAGTAAGTCTCCTCCTGAAAATGATTGAATTTTAAGGAAATGTTTGGCATAATATAATAAATGTCTTAAGCCCTCGGCAGGTGGAATGTTGCAATTTATAAAACTATATATGTTACAATTCATTTTAATATGTATACTTTATACAAATTTTATACACACCTAGTAAGTACTACCTTTCCATATATTTATAAGTTCCATAAATTTTTATATTTATGGCTTACAAGGACATCTCTATCTCAACTACTCTTTATAGCAGTGGCTTGCAATACAATATATAGATTCTAATTTTAAAGTATATATTTATACATCCCAATGAGATTTTAATCCCAAATACTTTTTGAAGAGTACAATAAGTACAATAAGTACAGTACAATATGCAGTTAATGTTATTGAAGATTTCATATTTTTTCTTGTATGTACCAAAAGCTATACATCTTTTTGAGAAATAACATCATATTTATCTACCTTTACTTCTTAAATAAATAAAAATGTAACATTATCATACTTTATCCACCTTTACTTATTCTTTAGTAATTTTGAATGTTTTTTTTTTAAAAACGTAAATATAATTTCTGATACCATTTCATAACTAGCATATAGCCCGTCATGTGACGGAATGAGTAAAAGTTTTAATTTTCCAGAATTGTAAAATACCCTCTGAGGCAGGTAAATAAATGGTTTGTTTTTTTGGCTGGGAATTACCTGGTATAATAATCTTAATAATTTGTTTATCTTTAATGGCCGCATGTTAGTTGACAACTTTAATTTATCTCGTCATATTACGGGATAGGATGGACAGCAGGGGTTTTAATATTGACACATAAAAAAATATAAAATAAGAACGCAGGAAAAGTAATTTCACTTCTTAAAAGGCAAATAATAATTACCATTCTCAGAAACACAATTCCTAATACTGCAATTCTAAAACTATACATAAACCGTAAATAAATCTACTTCGTCTAATCCCTAATTCTGATGTTTAAGATTTATTCAAATATATTTAACCATACCAATATCAAGTATGAAATATTTTAGAA
>CM063511.1:50353195-50355695 GCA_032207245.1 Pardosa pseudoannulata | reverse complement strand
CGCTAAAGAATTTGCTAAAAATAGCGAATTTTTGTTTTTCAAAAACTGCACATCCAGATTTTTTAAAAGTGACAAAAATATAAAGTGTAAAATAAAATAACTTTGTATTCACTGTTATTACCGCCACAGTAGTACAACCAGAAACTACAATGGCATGAACAACACAAATGTGCAAATATCTGGAAACGTTTTGGTATGTAGTGGGGTACACTATCCTCCAAACTAATACTTTTTACCATGAATCTTCTATATTTTGGATGCTATGAAAAGAAGCTTTTAAAACGACAATACCACTCCTCCGACAAGCTAAAAATTGAACTAAATAATAGTTATCGAAGGGCAAAGTTGATTTCTTTGAAAAAGCCATTGGAAATCTTGTGACTTTAATTAGTATATTATTTACTTTGAGGTGTTATTTATCTATTTATAAGCTTGAGGTATTTTTTTACACAAAATAGTCTTTCATATGCTATAATCTCCAGCAAAAATATGTTCTGTTGCATTAACATCTTCACATTTACTTCAGTATCAACAAGCCAATACCATGTAATATATAAGATTAACGCTCTGTGCTGACTCCCAGCATTTCTTATGAGGTCAACATTCTTGAAGAATTAATATAATGGATGTAGAAGAAAGTGAAAAGAATCCTAATTGAGGAACGAGTCACGTTCTTATTTGTCATAAAAGATAGAGAGGAATGATTCTCTTTTTATCATTTCTATGAGAGGAATGATTCTATTTTTATCATTTCTATGTTTTGTTGGAATATAAATATTTTTAGTGGTGCAGAGAGGCTTGCGCTTCGCCGAGTACCCAAACATTAAGTGTATTTATGTAATGATATTTAAATTAAACCAACCAACTGAGTTGTATTCTAAAATACATTTTGGCTAATTATCTAAAGTGGAAATCTTTGGCTAAAACTCTATTTATCTCTTTGACGAACAATGGCGAATGGTTAGAGTGCTGGCCTTCGGAACCGGAGTTCGTGAGTTCGAATCCCGCTATGGCATGGGTGTTCGTAGCCGTTCGGGATCGGCTCTAAGCAGTAGGTACAGGTCTCATTAGCCATAGTGTTGCAAAAAGTAGACCGGAGCATTCCTAAACCAAAACCTGTTTATCTCTTTTAATTCTACGAATTTTTGTCATCCAAGAGAATACCAACCTAATTTCTGCTTGACTGAAGTAATCTTATGGTACTAATTTGCGTAGATAAGTTTCGGTTGTAAATATTCTCACATTATATACTCTTAACACGACTAATTTCTTGGCTTATTTCCACCATATTTGCTCTCAATGTACTATATACGGAATGCAATTTTGGCGGGAGACAAGAAATTTTGGATTGTCAAGATCAACATTTATGTTCCAAATTTTACTATTTTCTTTCATAATCTAACAAATATTCTTTATCCAACATGGATAAAGCTCTTAGTGTAGTAATGGGTAAAAAAGACAGATTACACACACACACACTAGTTTTATTTAGATTTTTTTACTTCAGCTTATTAAAAGTTAATTCCCCATGTTCTGTATTTTTTCCCAATAATGGGAGACTAGTGACTTTTTAACTAGTCTGCAGACTTGATCACACTCTTTTCTATTAATATCCTAATTTTAATCCATCTTAATTCTCTTTGTGTAATACTTGCGTACTTGTACTGTTATTTGTATTGTGTTGCGTTATTAATATTTATATTCTATAACTTTTTTTAACTCTGTAAGGCATAAACATATTTGTCTGTATTACCAGCTGCATTGATATAAAAAAATATTCGCGTCGACGCCCTAAAAATATGTTCTCTTCCCACACACACATTCCCGTTTATTTGTGTATCGTTGAGCGAGTAACTCACAACATCTAGGATTAGAGGTGTCCACTATTACCCAACATTCCATATGAAGTCAATATTCAACAGAAACTAATATAAAGACGCAGAAGAAAGAGAAAAATGTCCCTCACATATTTATCATAAAAGGACGATGTATGAATCATTTTAATCATGATCTTTTTGCGTTATGATATATTTAACTCATTGATAGGAGTTGAATGATGTGACCAGTATATTGAAAGAGGCTTATAATGCTGAAGTAGTTTTTTTTCTTATTTCGGCTCATTAAATTGCAAGTGAAGAGTTATTTAACCCTCCGAGTGGAACACATAGAGGAAAAAGTCTCCAAAAATACGATAAAGGTTTACTTTGTCAGTGGCCAAAGAGTTCTATGATTATTTCCTTCGCCCTTTGTCTACTACAATGGAATACGGGAAACCCACCCTAGTTATTGTCCCTTTATTTCCGGTTATAAATAGATATATAATTAGATATTATAGATTGTCAATTTTTAAAACACATAAAGCTCGCCAAGTCACGAAGATCATCCCATAAGTAATGATGGATTCTAAAAGTAGAATTAAAAATATTTTTTAAAGACTTGCTTATATTTTTGTAAGAAAGTCATCCAGGATATTTAACTGGTGCAATTAGAGATACATCTG
>CM063511.1:50340695-50348195 GCA_032207245.1 Pardosa pseudoannulata | reverse complement strand
GATGAATTACACATTTAGCCAGCATCTACTTTAGTTTAAAAAATATTACAATAACAAATGTTTTATAGAAGGGCCTATTGTTTCAGCTACCATTTGAAATTGTAAAATAGCATGCTCTACAGTCACCCACAGTAGAAATGTTAAGAACATGTCGGAAATGTTGCTTTCAAATCAGGTAAATTTCTTAGTTTATCAAGGCTGGCTACGTGTTACAAATGCATGAAAAGTAGTTTTGGTTGGGGTCTAGGAATGTGGTAGCCACACATTCGTAATATGACTGCTGATGTCACTTTCTTCTTCAAAGGGATTTGCTAAATGTTCTTAAGAAGAACATGAGGGCGAGCTCCGCCTTGGCTTTCGGCTTTGAGGGCATTTGAAGCGTCTGGTTAATCTTGATAAACTAAAATTATTCCTGATTTGAAAGACACGACATGTTCTCAATATTTTAGTGGACACAGTGCGGTCAAATGCAGAATATGCTATCTTAGAGCAGTGGGAGCTCATTCAGCATAAACAACGCTCTCGTAACTGGAGAGTTGCAAGTTTGGGGCCGAAGGCGGTCTAAGATCCGCCGTGTTCGTTAAATATGACTGGGGAACATAATATATGTTAGTGGTCACAATGTCCTCTAAGTTCTCAAGCCACACCTCTCGTGGTGGCAGGCCAAGCCTATGGGTCTCCTAATTGATCCCTGATTTAAAATTACGAGAACCCACTTAAGCATAAGTCGTATTTTCACCCTTGTGGTGTTCGTTAAAAACGATAGGTGCAACCCTTTGCCTTAATACGAGAGTAATAATTTTAACAAGTGGAATAGGTCAACAACAACAGCAACATGCTATCTTACAGTCCAAATAATAGCTGTAATAATTGATGTCCTTTGAGCATGTCTTGTAATAAATTTTTACACTAGAATAAATTCTCGCTAAATGTGTAATTCATTCTAAAAGTGGTATGGGGGTAACATTTTTTACAGTTTTTCTCACTACAAAATAATTTCATTCCTTTATTTTGTCTTACACAACGTTTATTAGCTCTCTGAACAATAGTTTTGACTGTTGGCAACCCTAAAGAAGAGCAGTTTAAATACGAACACCCTGTATAAACAAATATTTTAAATACATGCATAATATACGTATGTATATATATATATATATATATATATATATATATATATATATATATATATATATATATATATATATATATATATATATATATATATATATATATATATATGAGTAAATGGGTGTGTGACAATATTAAGTACTGTTCGTGAATACAATATCTTTCTTTTTTGTAAAGTTCAATATTCTTATTACTATAAGTGTATCTGTTCTTCAGCAAAGCAATTTCTCTTCGAAATGTATACTGTCATGGATATTGATATCCATAAACCATTAATATGTACTATTGAGGATTAACGCTTTCAGATACTCCCAGCACTTCTTATGAGGTTGATGCTCTAGAGAAACTGGTACAATATATAAAGGAAAAAATTCCTTTTGACAAACATGTCACGCTCATATTTATCATAAGAGAAAACTATTAGGTCATTTTTATCCCATCCCTTCTATGTATTATTGTGCAGTATTTTTATCCAAAGATCGAGGAAATGTTGACTACGAATATTTTGCTTAAAACAATTTCAACACAACAATTTGTTTTTCGAGTTTCAGCATATTATCAGTCTTAGTATGTTATTCAGTATTAGTTCAAATTGTTAATATTTTAATTTTTACAGTAGATGTTTTAAATGTATTTAATGTCATGTAGCGTCGATAATATTTACTATACTACGATATTTTACATGCGTTTAATTTTTAAATACCAATATGATTAGAAAAAAAACTTTGCACGTGATCGTAAATTTTACCCTGCTTTAACATTTTGAAATTTAATTAATGGTACGAGGTAAGAAAGGAAATTAAACACATCAGGTACACATATACAACGCATGGTTAATATTTTAAACGCGGACGTCTTTAGAAAAGGAAACGTTGCACGTGACGGTAAATTACCCTGCTTTTACATTTTGAAATTAAATTGATAAGATCAAGTATATACGATAGAATACCCAAATCGGCGAGACATTTTCAATGTACGGTTAATTTTTTAAACGAGAACTTCTTTAGAAAAGTAAACGTTTCACATGACGGTAAATTACCCTGGTTTTATATTTTGAAATTTAATTGATGGTATCAGGTAAGAAAGGGCAGGACATTTCCCGCATTGGCCAGACATTTACTACATACGGGTAATTTTTTAAACGCGAAAATTTTAAGAAAAGGACACTTTTTAAGTAACTGTAAATTACCTTTCGTTTACATTTTGAAATTTAATTGATGATATCAGGTATACACGGCAGGAAATCCCCCCTCCGACCATTGAACAGAAATTTACTATGCACAAAAGGAACTTTCCACGTGACCGTATATTAACCTGTTTTTACATTTTGAAATTCATTTGATGAGATCAGGTATATACAACAGGAAATTCCTCTCATAGGCCAGACCTTTACTATGTACGGTTTATTTTTTAAGCGCGTTTATTTTTAAGCGGTTTTTTTTAGAAAAGAAAACATTGCACTTGACCGTAAATTACCCAGCTTTTATATTTTGAAATTTGATTGATCAGATCAGATACATATGACAGGAAATTCGGCTAGACATTTACTACGTACGGTTAATCTTTTTAGCGTGATTATCTTTATAAAAGAAAACTTTGCATATGACTGTAAATTCAGATCTATTTGTACCAAAAACAAAAGCGTAGAATATATTTTCCTGTTTGTAAGTTTAAACGTAAGTTTGTAAGTTTTTCTGTAAGTAGGTTAAAGTTCTTGAATTTCATTATTGTAGCATTTACAGTGTACAATATAAAAAATTTAAAAACTTATATTAAACTGATAATAAAATAAAACTGATGTATATATAATCAAATATAGTGGGTGTTTTTCAGAATTCCAAAGTTTTGTTCCATTAAACCTTACAACTACATGAATTTAAAACTATTATTTCACTTTATATAAGAACATATGTAACATCTGTACAAATGCTTTATACTAATTATTTTTAAATATATAAGTTAGTTTCACACTTAATAATTTATTTCGTTTTTTTTTGTTTGTTTGTTTAGGGTATGCATATTTAGTTCATTCCTAAAGAAATATTCTATAGAGTGTATGTTTATTGCTATTGTTAAAGAAATATTTTGTTAATTGTGTGTTTTGGTTATGACGTCTAAAGTTATACTTATTTAATACATATATTTAATACATATTTGTTAGTAATACATATTTTTCTCAGTTATTTAAAAATTTAAACCTAGTTTATAAATATTTATGTATATAAATATACATGCATGGATAATATACTTTCTTCCACTGATATAACCTTGTCTCATAAAATTTGTTGTTTATATTGTTTGTATTGTTTGTTGTTTCTATTATTTGTTTTATTTTAATTATATACATTTATATATATATATATATATATATATATATATATATATATATATATATATATATATATATATATATATATATATATATATATATATATATATATATATAATTCTTCTGTTCGTGTATTTTTAATAGACATACTCCTAAACGGCTGGTCAGGTTTTGATGAAATTTTGTGCATATGAATAAAGTGATTCGAGAATGGTTTAGATTCATAATTTGATCCGATAGAAAAATTTTTTATTAAAAATCTAGAATTGCTCATTGAGATTATTATAAGGTCAATTGAAACCCTTCTCTGCCGACGTGTCTGTGGTGCAGTTATCAACGCAACTGGCTCCAGTTCGGCAAGACCCAGGATCGAATCCCCGTACAGGCGGTTTGGGATTTGAACTTAACCGGATTATGATGACTAACCGTGGTGGAGTCAAGAATTTTTTTTTAAATATTTTTTCCTCATTTTTCCATGAAAATGGTCCAAATTATAATTCATTTAAAATCGTTTTAGGGGTAATCTACTGTATATATATATATATATATATATATATATATATATATATATATATATATATATATATATATGTGTGTGTGTGTGTGTGTGTGTGTGTGTGTGTGTGTGTGTGTGTGTGTGTGTGTAATTAGATGTTTTTTAACTGATATTTAATTTCCTTCATATTCATAAATATGTTCTTAGAAGTCTTTTCATTTCTTCGTACTAACTCCTTTCCATTTCGGTATTAATAAGCCAATGACGTTGTAATATCGAAGATTAACGGTGCTGACTGACATTCCTCCTTAGAATTCCATAGAAATTAATATAATAGTTCTAGAAGGAGAATAATCCCTATTGATAAAAGATCATGTGCATGATTATTAAAAAATGATAAATTCCCTTTCATCCATACGTATTTTTAGACTCTATCTCATTTTTAATAGTTAGGACAATTTAATTTAAGAATTTATATTTACTTAATTATTCAATTTTATTCCATTTTTAAAATTTTTAATTAGCAATTTTATGTAGTTAGATTAATATGTATATTAGTTGATATTATCAAAAATTATATATTCCTGTAAAATGTTTTCTTTTTTATGTAATTTTAGTGCTTGATTTTAATGTAATATTAAAAAAAGAAAATAAATCCACATTTTGAATTCATATATATTTTAGTTTTAAATTATAATGGGTCATTTAAAGGTGTACTAAATATACAACTAAAGCCATTTTTAAAGGTCTATGGAAATACTTTTTACCACCTATCATTGTATATGCCCTTTATATTAACTTCAGAAAAAAACGAAAAATTTAAAGTCTTAAATTTATACTATGGTTATAGGAGGATGATAGGGTATAGTATCATCCAAGATAAATTTCATTTAAAATTAGTACCACAAAATTATAGGCAAATAAAAAAATAACAGATAAAAGAAATATGCAAATAATAGCATGCAAATAAACAAATAAAATTATTAATATAATTATTATACAATCGAACTTCAATATCTCGAAGTCCCAGGGGACCCCAAAAAAATATTCGACTTATCTGAAATTCGAGTTATCGAAGTTACCTCCCATTCCTCTCTACTGCCACTTAAGATGGGTCGACATGGTTTAAATGGTTTGATATGTGACATAATACTATCGTTTTAGCATTTCAATTTTTTAATAGCCTATGTAAAACAACAAGAGAAGAATGGGGTCAAAAGGTTTATTAAAACTCACAAAATCTGGCCTCATTACATATTAATTAGTATACATACTATGTAAATGTCATTTGAAAACAACAGTTATTTTTTCTTGTTTGCATTTTGTAAGGTTAGTAGAATTCACAAAGTCACCTAATTTTTGAACACAGTTAAATAGTGTGTGGACAATGGAGGGGAATGGGGGAAGGGCATTCCAAGAATGTGTGACGTAAGTGGATACCGTTGCAATTCACAGAAGGAAGACTCGAATTCGAAGGTTTGAACTGAATTGTGTTTTTTACTGGGGAAATCTATCACAAAAACTTCAACTTAGAAGATTTTCACTTCGAGTTATCGAGAGAATTTTTTAAAGAAAAATATAAAAATGATTCAGGACTTGATTAAAAGTTCGAGTTAGCGGATTATTCGACTTATCGAAGTTATCTTGTCGAGTTATCGAAGTGCGACTGTAGTTTAATGTATTTTAACAAAGTTCAAGCCTTTAGTTATATACTTTAGTTGTATGGATTAAAAATAGTTAAAAATTGATTTCAGGAAAACAACCAATATACAAGTAAAGTTGAATAAAAGCGATTAAAAAGATCCGGCCTATAGAAAACGGTAAGCAGTTTCTGTAGGACGGACAGGAGATAGCAAAATTGATAGCAAACTGTTGAAGCGTCTCGCCTCACAGCGAAAACGCTGTAACACCTTGTTTATCTTCTGGGCAGTGTAAGGTCCTCGTTCATAAAATTTCGAAGAGTTTCTTATTTGCTGATCGCTGAAATCTTCTCCACGACAACGTTCCATTCGCCTTCATTGAAACCACCTACCTGACTCAAAAGGAATTCCCAGATAGTCACAGTCAATCTTTATCCCTAATAAATTACTGGCAGAGATTTTCCTATTTCCACATATCAAGAGAAGCTTGAAAAGGCACTGCTTCGAAAATGTCCCCTTCATACAAGGAGCGATCACAGAGACTCTGGAAGAGATTACGACGGCTAACTTACAGAAAATTTTGATCAGTGGTAACTCAGTTGATAAAGGCAACGATCTCGTAACTAAAAGGATTCGGGTTCGGGACCACAGATGACCTAAAATCTGCCATGTTTGTTGAAGGTGACTGAGGCACGTAAAATATTCTCGTGATCACAAAGTCGTCCACGTTCTCACTCAGTACCTCTTGGGGTGGCAGGCCAAGTCAATGGGTCTTCTTCTTGGTCCCTGCTTCAAAATTTACGAAGATCCACTTAAGCAAAGTCGTTCTTTCGCCTTAATGGTGCTCATTAAAACGAAAGTTGCACACCTTTGCCTTAATACGAGTAGCATATGACTCAATCGTATTTAGTGTGTACAGGTGGCATCAGAAACATGAACAACAATAACAAGCCTTGCTTTTGCAGTTGGGATATCATGTAGTGGAATATCGACGATTAAAGAAAGAAATTTTATAAACTTATAACAATATGCTCATCTGAACAATAAATTATTGTTAACAGACTATATTTAACTATTTTACGGACAAACTCTATATATCTATACATATTAAATATAAAATTTATTTCCGCTACAACGCTTTCAAATTATCCAAACTCATGTTTTATTTTTCTTACATACACATTTGCAGCTACTCAGAATAAAATCAAGAAAGTGATCCTTTATAATTGCATTTTTTCTACACTTGTCAAATCTCAAGAGTCATTTAAAAACTTCTATGTGGGTTCTTCTCTTTCACTTTCCTAAACAGGCTGCCAGGTCTCCCAGGCAAATCTCAGAATCATTGCTTTTATGCCATTGTATGCACATATACACCCCTTTAATTTTCAGTACCCGACCTGAATCGCCGTTACAAGTTCTCTTAAAAAATTTAAAAAGTGATTATCCCTTATTCAGATGCGCCATTTTCACAGATAAACAGATGTCCGATTTCTCTTGTCTGTGTGAATCTGTTCATCAATTCTCAGAGTTTAAAATAAAAATAAATGATATTTGTAGAGCATTTTAAACTTGTTTTAATGATCCAGTGAGTTGCCTATCGCTCCCAATTGCACTAGAGTCTCCAAACAATCCCTGGTACCTAATAAATGTAGATTATACATATGTATATACATATGTATATATGTATATATATATATATATATATATATATATATATATATATATATATATATGTTATATATATATATTTATACATATATATATACATATATATATATGTATGTTATATATATATATATATATATATATATATAAATACATAAATATGCATATATATAATATATATGTATGTATATATATATATATATATATATATATATATATACATATTTTATATATATATATGT
>CM063511.1:50330695-50333195 GCA_032207245.1 Pardosa pseudoannulata | reverse complement strand
TATAAAATACAAAGTTTATTACAAACAATTTAATTCACAAAATAAGCATATCATTATTATTTCTTATCATAGGACAGTCAAATTATTAAGTATCTTTCAAAACTATGGCTGAATCCCCACAAAAAAATCATAATCGCGTATGTAAGACAGCGCATAAAGCATAAAGACTGAAATGTTATCGAGATGTTTATGCCGCATATGTCATTTAGAAAATGACTCCACTTATAACATAGTAAATACTTAATGAGGATCATTATACCTAATAATGCTCATTAAGAATTTTAAATTAAGAATAATTAAAATTGTTCTCCATACACGAGCACTCGAACGATTATTGATGTTCATATAATTAAAGCAGGACTCACAAATATGCATTTGGTTTATCTATTTTCCTCTGTTTATCAAAATAAATGGCTTCATTTTAAAATTTTGTTTTAACCCTTTATATCCTGAAATAATTTACCATCAACTTTCTTAATGCATTTTTGCATCATTAGATACGTTTTAAGGGAGAATAATCATAGAAAAAAAAAGAAAATTAATTTTTACTATATTTTATTAGTTAATTTTGCAGCTGGTAATTTCTAGTACCAACATATATTTTTGACTCTGTGGTAGAAAATAATATATTAAATTATGAATAAAACAAATGAAATGCTTACCTGCGAAATATAGAAGTCTCTAAAAAATAGTAATACCAAATAACTGATAAGAAACCACTAATTTTACTCGATTGAACAACACATGTATCAACTCTACCCCAAAATGTCCTTCGAATGCAGCACACCAATTATAAAATCCCTACTATGCGAATAAAAAGGATCCCTGATTGGTACTGCCGTTTCTTTTCTGCTGTAGGAACTGCATCTTTCATATCCTTGTGAGTACCGTCAGGAAAACGGCATTATTAGGAATATATAGGTGTTTGATTGCGGTACTCATAAGTACCGTCAGGATAAAAATTGTTAATATTATAAAGAAACTTCTTTTGATAAAATGTAACACCAGAAATCCTGTATTTTGTCTTATAATAGGGATGGCAAAGTTACTTTTATCTAATTGTCGAAATCAAAGTTAATAAAGTTCCATAATGTTGTTAGTATTTAATTTAAAGACAGTGTATCTATAGTTGGTGACCCAAAATTAGCGCAACATTTGAATTTGATAAAAAACCATTTTTATTAAACTGTTGTTTTTTTATTGAATCGTAAAGTACATAAAATAGAGTTATGTACGGAAAAACTCGTAGGATAAATGGCTTCCATGGCTTTGCTGGCAAATACACATCTCTTTTGTAGAAGTTTTCCATGACTTTGTTGCATAAAAATGGTTTAATTTCATGGATGCGACATTGAATTACCTTATTCAATGTACTGGGCTTGCGGGATTGTTGCCATAGACCTTTAACTTCAAATAACCCCACAAAACTATATCCAATGGATGTTAAATCACACAATCTATGTGTATACAGTTTTTATTTATTTTATAAACCTCATATTCAGGTAAACATTAGTTTTTAACGATAACTAGAGACCAAGTTATTGAATAAATAATAAAACTGAAGTTAGATTTCGAAATTGGAAATGAATATTTTTTAAGTCATACATTAAAACAGTTTTTGACATACGACTGTAAATTTAATAAGAAATGTTCGTACGTAAGTTAAGCATGCATTTTGTGCCTTTTTTCTTTTATAATGCAAATTTCTATGCTTCTTTCTTTTTTAGTTGTTGTTTCGCATATTTTACGTGTAGAAATGAGCCGCAGTAGCTCAGTCGACAAAGACAACGCTGTGTAACTGGAGATTTGCGGTTTCTGAGCCTGAGCCGTTAAAGGTGATTGGAACACTTAAAATAGGTTTGTGATAACAATATCCTCCAAGTTATCAATACGTACCTCTGGGGATGGCAGGCCAAGCCTATGATTTGTCCCCACTTCAAAATTACGAGGATCCACTTGAGCATAAGTCCCACTTTTACCCTTGTAGTGCTGGTTATAAACGAAAGGTGCACCCCTTTGACTTACTTAAATCGAGTAGCTTCCGATCAATCATACTTGGTTTAACCAAGTGGTCTAAGACATCAACAACAATGCGTAGAAGTGTTAAAGCCATGCTTTTCAGATCATTTATAATTAACAGATATGATTAGTTTTCTTTTGAAAGCGTAAAAATATACTTTTCGATCTATTGTGTCATCCCCAACATGTTTGATGTTATAGTTGGTAATTAAACTCCGCTTCTATTAACCGTTTACCCGACAATGTTCCAATAATGAAGCATGATTTTTTTTTAAATTCACATGTAAAAAAAAATCTTATGAATTCCTCTTTTACATACAATTAAACATGACATTATAAAGTATTTTTTACAATAAGTTTTATTTTGTTTAGATAATTATTTATTTTTACAATTTTTTGCATTTTACTATATTTTATCAATTTTACTCTTCCTTACAATTAAATATATCAAAATTCCATTTTAAATTGATAAAACGCAATA
>CM063511.1:50318195-50320695 GCA_032207245.1 Pardosa pseudoannulata | reverse complement strand
CCAGAGACGTCTGAACCGGACGGTGTCAGAACGCTCTCTATCTCTAAGTAATGCCAACCTTCTGCTAGAGACGCCGAAAACCCGTGTGTGTTTTGCTTATAGAAAGTAACCTTTGATGAGAGCCATCCGCAAAAGTGTGGCGTTCCAGATGACTATTATAGCTGATCATTACAGATTTTTCCTGGGAGAGTTATAACTTCCTAATTAAAAATGCCAGCTATATCATTTTCTGTTTTGGGAATCATAGAAAGAATTTCGGGTTCGGCTGAAGGAATGAAAACATCCTCGTTTAAATTGGATGGCTGGTAAATATGGTTAATATAAAGAGAAGAAATTAAGTTCTAGAATAATGAATGGGGAAAAGAGATAATTTTGGATAGACTTTAGAGCTTAGATATTGATATTATTACATACATATATATGTAATATTACATATATATATATATATATATATATATATATATATATATATGTAATTACATATATATATATATATATATATATATATATATATATATATATATATATATATGTAATTACATATATATATATGTGTGTGTGTGTGTCTATCATTTATACCTTTATAAAATGATATGTCACCGGCTCTATTTTGAATTTTAAAATTAAACAAGCAAAACAAACATTTCAAAATTGAGTAGAATCTCAAACAATCTAAACAATGAACGTGTCTTTAATAGCTTCCTTTTCTTAGAGTAAAAAGCTTAAATATTTCTTCCCAAAATTTCCTTCAGTGGCTATATGTATCAATTCGGAATACTTCTACTCTATTTCAGATATTAGTAATATGTTATCCACTACATATTTAGCCTTTTCCTGCAGTATTTTCTTACGGTCCAAGCGTCTGTTTTATTAGTCCATATTTCACGAAATTAATGTAGGAACCCCATGAGGCTTAACTGTTATATTTTTTCCGGTCTGAAAGCGTTTTTATGAATGCTTTATAGGTTTATGATATATTGCGTACTTTTCTCAGTTGTATATTAGAAGTTATGAATGTTGTTTAAGACGTCAGTGGTCATTTATTTGGGTAACATTTTATTAAAAATTCTATACATGTTTCTCACTTAGTTATAATGATTCTTTATACTTAATATTTTAGTACTTAAATGTCATAAAAGTTGTAAGTTAATGCTTCAGGATAAATATAAATTTTACTAAAGCGAACATTATAACTATTTTTAAAAACAGGGGACATTAGCCATTTAGCTAGGTAAAATTAAAATATCAACTCTGTATTTCTCTTTTAATAAATTACGAACATTTATAATTTTTTAGCCTTTGTCAAAACATATTTATGGCTTATACATAGTCAGTGTGCAGTGGTTCAATAATTTTCTGAGCCATGAATATTTACTACTAATTTAACTTATATCATATGAAATAGGTTAAATCAGTAGCCAATTCCCCCTCATATGAAAGAACGAAAGGAGGGAAAAAGTTCTTAAATCTAATAAAAGCCCAAGTAATCTTAAATCCAAGTTCAACAACATAGTACAAAGAATAAAAATCATATTGTTGTACATAAATGAACGTATCGAAAATTAAGTAGGGAAAAGTAAATTTCGAGTTGAACATCTATTTTTAAACAACATATTTTTTATTCAGTACAAAATAAAAATTTGCAGATATTTTTACCAGTTTTTTAAATATAGCAAATAAAACGTAATTGTACGTGATTAATATTTTAGTTCATATTTTTTAAAATCACAGTCGATAAAAACAGATTTTCTATACATAGTGTAGTAAAGTAAGTAGGTGTAATACAGGGGGGGGCTTATCCTACAACCAGACACTCAGGATCATATATATATATATATATATATATATATATATATATATATATATATATATATATATATATATATATATATATATATATATATATATATTGTAACGAATTCTCGTTACATTAAATTCTGATACAGACTTAACTAAAACCTCAAGAAAAGACGGCATGATGTATAAGAACAGCAAACGTGCCTTTTGTGAACTTTCGAACTGGGCTCTTCTTTGCATAGTGAAAGGCCGTTGTTTAGCGTAGAATGGATGCTGAATGGAGAATTGTTGACATCTCAATCATTCTGTCTGAGACATTCTTTGGGATGCTAGCGAACTGTATCCAGTGTTAGTTTCAATGGCATCCCGAAGAAAGACTCTCACACTACAGCAAGTCCTCTACATTGCAACAATACTACAAGCCACAATACTTTCTTATCTTGTTCGCCAAGGGTTGTCCAAGGGCAACGCGAGATTGCTCTCCATTACTGCAAGCTTCAATGACACCTGCTGGCGAGAGAGCCGACACGCGTTTTCCCCAACACGTCATCAACCATCTGTCCGATCAGCTGGGACGGACATTCTTGCGGGCAGACGACTATATAAGAGGAGCAGAGTTCGAGGCTCAGAGAGGATTTTTGACCGATCGAGTCTGGTGTAAACTCATCGGCCCAAAACGTCGAGGGAGCGACTGAGAGAGTCC
>CM063511.1:50303195-50310695 GCA_032207245.1 Pardosa pseudoannulata | reverse complement strand
TAGATTGAAAACCAATTAAAGTTTGTACCCGATAAATAAAATTCAGGGGGTCTTTCATTGTCACTCTAATGATAATTTCATTCTGAAGGATGACTTTCACGATTTTTATTGATTATTTTAGGCAATAGTGAATTAAAAAATTGAAAAAAGTGACTTCCTAGATTGTAAACCAGTTAAAGTTTGTACCCAATGAATAAAGATCAAGAGGTTTTTCAATGTTACTCTAAAGATAATTTCCTTCTAAAGAAACACTTTGACGATTTTTACTGGTTATTTTAGGCAATATGAAATAAAAAAAAGCTGAAAAAAGTGACTTCCTAGATTTTAAAAAACAATTAAATTTTGTACCCGATGAATAAATCTTAAAGGGTCTTTCAATGTCTCCTCTAAAGATAATTTCAGTCTGAAGGAAGACTTTCGTCATTTTTATTGATTATTTTAGGCAATAGGAAATGAAAAATTTTAAATACAAATGACATCTTTGATTGTAAATCAATTAAAATTTAACCCGATGAATCAAACACCATAGTTCTTTCATAGTAATTATAAAGATTTTTAATGAAGTTTTTCACTCTCTTTTTTTGTTGTTGTTATTTTAGGCAAGAAAAAGGAAAGATTTGAAATCCAAGTGACTTCTTTGTTTGTAAATCAAGTAAAATATACAACCGTTGAATCAAGCTCTAGCACTCTTTGAATGTCATTCTACAGATATACTTTACAAAGTCTTTTACTCTTTTTTAATTGATTATTTCAGGAATCAGAGGGGTCTTTCATTGTCACTCTAAAAATAATTTCATTCTGAAGAAAGACTTTCACGATTTTTGTGGATTATTTTAGGCTATAGGAAATGAAAATAATTTTGAAATATAAATTACATCATTGATTGTAAACCAATTAAAATCTGACCCGATGAATCAATTACCATAACTCTTTCAGTGTAGCTGTAAAGATGACTCTATTTTAATGAATTTTTGTTATTGTTGTTGCTATTTTAGGTAATTAAGAAGGGAATAATTCCAAGTGACTTCTTAGTTTGTAAATCAAATAAAACATACAGCCGTTCGATGAAGCTCTAGCACTCTTTGAATGTCATTCTACAGATAACTCTATACTTTACAAAATTCTTTTACTCTTTTTTAATTGGTTGTTTCAGGAACCAGAGGGTCTTCATTGTCACTCTAAAGATAATTTTATTCTGAAGGAAGACTTTTCACGATTTTTGTTGATTATTTTAGGTTATAGAAATGGAAATTTTGAAATATAAAGGAAATCTTTGATTTTAAACCAATTAAAATCTGATCCGATGAATCAAATACCATAACTCTTTCAGTGTAGCTGTACAGATGACTCTTTTTTAATGAATTTTTGTTATTGTTGTTATTTTCAGCAATAAAAAAAGGAAGATTTAAAATCCAAGTGACTTCTTAATTTGTAAATCAATCTTTGAATATCATTCTAGAAATAACTTTATACTTTACAAAGCATTTTACTCTGTTTTAATTGGTTATTTTCAAGAATACGGAAGGTAAAGTGACTTCCTAGATTGTAAAAAAACCAATTAAATTTTGTACCCAATGAATAAAGCTCAAAAGTCTTTCAATGTCACTCTAAAGATAATTTCATTCTGAAGGAAGACTTGCAAGATTTTTTATTGATTATTTTAGACTATAGGAAATGGAAATTTGAAATACAAATAACATCTTTGATTGTAAACTAATTAAAAGTTTACCAGATGAATCAGGTACCACAATCCTTTCAATAAAGATGACTACTTTTTTAATGAAGTTTTCACTTTCTTTTTTTTCTTGTCGTTGTTATTTAAGGCAATTAGAAGGGAAGATTTGAAATCCAAGTGACTTCTTTGTTTGTAAATCAAGTAAAACATACAACCGTTGAATCAAGCTCTAGCACTCTTTGAATGTCATTCTACAGATATACTTTACAAAGTCTTTTACTCTTTTTTAATTGATTATTTTCAGGAATGAGGAAGGTAAAGTGGCTTCCTAGATTGTAAAAACAATTAAATCTTGTACTCTACCAATAAAGCTCAAGAGGTCTTTCAATATCACTCTAAAGATAATTTCATTCTGAAGGAAGGACTTTCACGATTTTTGTTGATTATTTTAGGTTATGGGAAATGGAAATTTTGAAATATAAAGGACATCTTTGATTTTAAACCAATTAAAATCTGATCCGATGAATCAAATACCATAACTCTTTCAGTGTAGCTGTACAGATGACTCTTTTTTTAATGAATTTTTGTTATTGTTGTTGTTATTTTAGCAATAAAAAGAATATTTAAAATTCCAAGTGACTTCTTAATTTGTAAATCAATCTTTGATCATTCTAGACACTTTGAATACCTTTATACTTTCACAAAGTCATTTTACTCATTTTTAATTGGTTTTTTCAAGCATTAGGAAGGTAAAATGACTTCTTAGGTTGTAAAAAAACCAATTAAATTTTTTACCCCAATGTCTAAGCTCAAGGGTTCTTTCAATGTTACTTTAAAGATAATTTCATTCTGAAGGAAGACTTGCAAGATTTTTATTGATTATTTTAGACTATAGGAAATAGAAATTTGAAATACAAATAACATCTTTGATTGTAAACCAATTAAAAGTTTACCCGATGAATCAAATACCATAACTCTTTCAGTGTAGCTGTAAAGATAACTTCTTTTTAATGAATTTTTTTGTTGTTGTTGTTATTTTAGGAAATTAGAAAGGGAAGATTTGAAATCCAAGTGACTTTTTTCATTTATACATCGAATTAAAACATAGACCCATTGAATCAAGCTCTAGCACTATTTGAATGTCATTCTAGAGATAACTTTATACTTTACAAAGTCTTTTACTCTGTTTTAATTGGTTATTTTCTGAAGAATACGGAAGGTAAAGTGACTTCCTAGATTTTAAAAAACAATTAAATTTTGTACCCGATGAATAAATCTTAAAGGGTCTTTCAATGTCTCCTCTAAAGATAATTTCAGTCTGAAGGAAGACTTTCGTCATTTTTATTGATTATTTTAGGCAATAGGAAATGAAAAATTTTAAATACAAATGACATCTTTGATTGTAAATCAATTAAAATTTAACCCGATGAATCAAACACCATAGTTCTTTCATAGTAATTATAAAGATTTTTAATGAAGTTTTTCACTCTCTTTTTTTGTTGTTGTTATTTTAGGCAAGAAAAAGGAAAGATTTGAAATCCAAGTGACTTCTTTGTTTGTAAATCAAGTAAAATGTCATTGGATGAAAGCTCTAGCACTCTTTGAATGTCATTTTACAAATAACTTTTCAAGAATACTTTACAAAGTGTCTAGATTTAAAAAAACTCTTTCTTAATTGGTTATTTCAGGAATAAAGCTCAAAAGGGTCTTTCAATTGTCACTCTAAAGATATATTTCATTCTGAAGGAAGACTTTGCAAGGATTTTTTATTGATTATTTTAGACCATATGAAACGGAAAATTTTGAAATATAAATAACATCTTTGATTGTAAACAAATTAAAATCTGACCCGACGAATCAAATACCATCGCTCTTTCCGTGTAGCTGTAGAGATGACTCTTTTTTAATGAATTTTAGTTATTGTTGTTGTTATTTTAGGTAATAAAAAGGGAATATTTAAAATCCAAGTGACTTCTTAGTTTGTAAATCAAGTAAAAATACAGCCGTTCGATGAAGCTCTAGCACTCTTTGAACATCATTGTACAGATAACTTTATACTTTACAAAGTCTTTTACTCTTTTTTAATTGATTATTTCAGGAATCAGAGGGGTCTTTCATTGTCACTCTAAAAATAATTTCATTCTGAAGAAAGACTTTCACGATTTTTGTGGATTATTTTAGGCTATAGGAAATGAAAATTTTGAAATATAAATAACATCTTTGATTGTAAACAAATTAAAATCTGACCCGACGAATCAAATACCATCGCTCTTTCCGTGTAGCTGTAGAGATGACTCTTTTTTAATGAATTTTAGTTATTGTTGTTGTTATTTTAGGTAATAAAAAGGGAATATTTAAAATCCAAGTGACTTCTTAGTTTGTAAATCAAATAAAACATAGACCCGTTGGATCAAGCTCTAGCACTCTTTGAATGTCATTCTATAGATAACTTTATACTTTACAAAGTCTTTTACTCTTCTTTAATTGTTATTTTCAAGCATGACGAAGGTAAAATGACTTCTTAGGTTGTAAAAACCATTAAATTTTTTACCCGATGTCTAAGACTCAAGGGTTCTTTCAATGTCACTCTAAAGGTAATTTCATTCTGAGGGAAGTCTTTCAAGGTTTTTATTGATCATTTTAAGGGAATAGGAAATAGAAAATTTGGAATACAAATGACATCTTCGATTGTAAACCAATTAAAAGTTGGACCCGATGAATCAAATACCATCGCTCTTTCAGTGTAGCTGTAAAGATAACTTCTTTTTCAATGAATTTTTTTGTTGTTGTTGTTATTTTAGGAAATAGAAAGGGAAAATATTTGAAATCCAAGTGACTTTTTCGTTTGTACATCAATTAAAACATAGACCCATTGAATGAAGCTCTAGTAATATTTGAATGTCATTCTAGAGATAACTTTATACTTTATAAAGTCTTTTACTCTGTTTTAATTGGTTATTTTGAAGAATACGGAAGGTAAAGGGACTTCCTAGATTTTAAAAAACAATTAAATTTTGTACCCGATGAATAAATCTTAAAGGGTCTTTCAATGTCTCCTCTAAAGATAATTTCAGTCTGAAGGAAGACTTTCGTCATTTTTATTGATTATTTTAGGCAATAGGAAATGAAAATTTGAAATACAAATAACATCTTTGATTGTAAAACTAATAAAAAGTTTACCAGATGAATCAATTACCACTGTTCTTTCAATAAAGATGATTACTTTTTTAATGAAGTTTTTCACTTTCTTTTTTATTCTTGTCGTTGTTATTTTAGGCAATTAGAAGGGAAGATTTGAAATCCAAGTGACTTCTTTGTTTGTAAATCAAGTAAAACATACAGCCGTTGGATCAAACTCTGGCACTCTTAGAATGTTATTCTGCAGATACCTTAATACTTTACAAAGTCTTTTACTCTTTTTTAATTGATTATTTCAGGAATCAGAGGGGTCTTTCATTGTCACTCTAAAAATAATTTCATTCTGAAGAAAGACTTTCACGATTTTTGTGGATTATTTTAGGCTATAGGAAATGAAAATTTTGAAATATAAATAACATCTTTGATTGTAAATCAATTAAAATTTAACCCGATGAATCAAACACCATAGTTCTTTCATAGTAATTATAAAGATTTTTAATGAAGTTTTTCACTCTCTTTTTTTGTTGTTGTTATTTTAGGCAAGAAAAAGGAAAGATTTGAAATCCAAGTGACTTCTTTGTTTGTAAATCAAATAAAACATAGACCCGTTGGATCAAGCTCTAGCACTCTTTGAATGTCATTCTATAGATAACTTTATACTTTACAAAGTCTTTTACTCTTCTTTAATTGGTTATTTCAGGAATCAGAGGGGTCTTTCATCGTCAGTCGAAAGATAATTTCATTCTGAATTAAGACTTTCACGATTTTTGTTGATTATTTTAGGCTATAGGAAATGGAAATTTTGAAATATAAATAACATCTTTGATTGTAAACCAATTAAAATCTGACCCGATGAATCAAACACCATAGTTCTTTCATAGTAATTATAAAGATTTTTAATGAAGTTTTTCACTCTCTTTTTTTGTTGTTGTTATTTTAGGCAAGAAAAAGGGAATATTTAAAATCCAAGTGACTTCTTTGTTTGTAAATCAAGTAAAACATACAACCGTTGAATCAAGCTCTAGCACTCTTTGAATGTCATTCTACAGATATACTTTACAAAGTCTTTTACTCTTTTTTAATTGATTATTTCAGGAATCAGAGGGGTCTTTCATTGTCACTCTAAAAATAATTTCATTCTGAAGAAAGACTTTCACGATTTTTGTGGATTATTTTAGGCTATAGGAAATGGAAATTTTGAAATATAAATAACATCTTTGATTGTAAACCAATTAAAATCTGACCCGATGACTCAAATACTGTAACTCTTTCAGTGTAGCTGTAAAGATGACTCTTTTTTAATGAATTTTTGTTATTGTTGTTGTTATCTTAGGTAATAAAAAGGGAATATTTAAAATCCAAGTGACTTCTTAGTTTGTAAATCAAGTAAAACATAGACCCGTTGGATCAAGTTCTAGCACTCTTTGAACATCATTGTACAGATAACTTTATACTTTACAAAATCTTTTACTGTTTTTAATTGATTATTTTCAGAAATTAATGTGAAATCAGTTACTTGTCAAGTCTGTTAGACATTGATTTTGCATGGTAAGCACAGGTAAGCATTTTTGCTTTAGCTAAGATTTATATTTAAAAAAAATTAAATATTAAAATCTTCAGTGCTTTTAATTGTTAGTAAAACATTTTCATGTAACATATAGCTCAAATATAACTTTAAACATTAATTTATACTCCCTTTTCTCTTTTTTTTCTCGTTTTTAACTAAAAAATATGTGATTTTTGATACTGCTTAAACATATTCTTCCATTTACCGGAGATTTTGTACAAAAATTGTACTATTGATTACAGTTCCGTAGGATTACAGCAATCAATAAAAGCATCCATTGAAACTCACTGGGGAAATAGCGCTGATGTTTAGTGTATGCTACTGATATGCAAACGATAATACAGAAGCTTAATATTGACGTTTGACATTTCACCCATTCAAAGCAATCACTGCTGAAATAATTTTCTTACTTCATTTGCGCGCATGTGTCTAAAACTCTTGCTACCAAAATTACACACAGATATTGATCGCGAAATTTTAATGAAAATTACACTCGGAGAGTGGAAAACGAAAGTTGTAATTAATAAGTAAAGAAGAAAACAAATCTGGCATGATATTTATTTATATATTTAAAGATGAATTTGGAAAATAATGCAGTAAAAAAACGGTTTTATTTTTCTCAAAAAATTGAAATCAATTGGGAACTTTCAATTTTAACAATAGGTTTGGAGACTCTTTTATTTATCTATGTTTACAGAAATCCGTTAATTTATTAAGTATTCTAAACCACATATTTTCTTAAAAATGGATTAACTTAAAAACACAATCTTAACACTAGATTTACCAATATTCATCAATTTGATGAATTATTTCCGATAGTTTAAAAAAAATTTAAAACCTTAGTGTAAACAAACTTAATTCAACTATTAGAATTACATAAATGAACCCCAAAATATGAACCCAGTCTACTTGTCAAAATGAAAGGTGTTTATAGAAATAGGTATATTTCATGCAGAATTTTGAAATTAAAGGATTTAAAGAGAAAAAAAGTTGTATGTATGTCCATCTCATTACATGGAGAAATGTCAGTATAAATTAGAAAACTATTGCTGTAATTTTGTCATGAAGCCCGAAATACATCCTTGGTGGGTAATGTGAATTTAGAGAGAATCAAGTGTAG
>CM063511.1:50288195-50293195 GCA_032207245.1 Pardosa pseudoannulata | reverse complement strand
CCTCTAACTTAGGTGTATTAATATAGATTTATCTTTCTTTCTTTGTTTACCCATCAGAAGTGGTTAAGCGGCTTGTTTTCATTACTGCTCTTTTGTTTTACTTTCTTTCATATACATTTGGATTACATAAAATATATGTGTGTGTACATATGTATATATATACATATGTCTGAGGGATAAGAGTCTGATTATTCTTCTTAAAACATCATTTATTCACATGTTAATAAAACATGGCGTCAGTGATTTGGCGGGCATCGGCTGACAAAGGAGCCGTACTTAGCGTGGGTTCTTACAACAACTTTTTCTCAAGACTTTCACTCAATTCGTAAGCTACAGTGCTTCTATAATTGGGTTATTAAAGATTCATGTTCTGCATTAAAATAGTGAGCTACATTTTTTACTCTCAATCTTTTGATTTTAATAATTTTATAATTTCAAACCTGACATACATACATATATATATATATATATATATATATATATATATATATATATATATATATATATATATATATATATATATATATATATATATATCACGTCTAAAAAAGATATAGTTGGAAATTACGTGAGTTAAAAACGATTTTAAAAGGGGAACTCTTTTATAATAAGAAAGAAAAGAAAAATACCCACGCTCGCGTAAGCTTTTGGGATCATCCGTCAGGCGGATGCATTTTGAAATAATTTGATGAGCATGAAAACAAATATGATCAGTCAGCACGTGGACGTGGAACTGTGAACAGCTACTCCACGCTTGGCTCCTCCACAAACAATGAAAATGGCACAAGTTGCTTTCATATAGAACTATGAGTTAATGAAATTATTATTATCAAGAAGACTGTTTTCCATTTGCCTTAACTCTGGAACATGACATTACACACACACACACACACACACACACACATATATATATATATATATATATATATATATATATATATATATATATATATATATATATATATATATATATATACATATATATGTATATATATATATATATATATATATATATATATATATATATATATATATATATATATATATATATATATGTATATATATATATATATATATATATATATACATATATATATATATATATATATATATATATATATACATATATATATGTATATATATATATATATATATATATATATATATATATATGTATATATATGTATGTATATATATATGTATATATATATATATATATATATATATATATATATATGTAATTATAAAAGTACATATTTCAATATATATGTATATACTTATTATTGAAAATATCCCAGTTATATTTCAAGAAACATTGCAGCATTCTTAAAATCTGTTCCTTATTAGTCGATAGAATTTTGTGTACCATTTCTGTCTATAAATTATAATTTCTTTAGAAGCTCAAATGGTTCGTTAGGTTTTGCTTGAATATATCCATTATTTCGCGCATGCCATATCAGTAACAAGAAAAGAGAATAATATAAATTTACTTTTCTTTTTGGACTCTACCGAGAATTCTATACTCCTTGTTATGACTAGAGCTATTGTTTATGTTATTAAAAACGATTTGTCATAAATTTTAAGAAGAAATTATATATATATTTATATATATATATATATATATATATATATATATATATATATATATATATATATATATATATATATATATATATATATATATATATATATATATATATATAAATATATATATATATATATATAATATATATATATATATATATATATATATATATATACATATTTATATATACAATATATATGTAAATATATATGTATATATATATATATGTACATACATATATATATATATATATATATATATATATATATATATATATATATATATATATATATATATATATATATATATATATATATATATATATATATGTATATATATATATATATATATATATATATATATATATATATATATATATATATATATATATATATATATATATATATATATATATATATATATATATATATATATATATATATATATATATATATATATATTATGTGTGCATGGGATTTTTTTTTGGCTTTATATATAGGATTGTGTGATTTTATATATATATTTATTTGAGAGACAGTGGTATGCGAATCCAAGAACAAAAATAATATAGATGTGTCAAAAAACCTTTAAATCACTGCTGTATAGGAAGAAGTATACAGAAATATTTGTTTATACATTTATTTTGTATATGGAAGTGTTTGTATCGGAAGCTAAAATTACTACATAGGAACACCCAAAATATTGTTTACTTCGAAGAATGTCTGAGATGGTACGAAACAAAGTTTTCATACTTATGTTATCAGTTGTTCAGTCTTCTCTAATATCTCCATTCGTAACTCGTTAGGCTTGGATTCAATCAAGATTTTATCATTTCTGAAAGTACTTCTATCTACTGTTCTTATCGCACACGCTATGTGAGCAACAAAACTTAACTCTTTTATATATTTACTTTGCTTTCCTCACTTTCCATTGAAAGATGATGTATGCGTTGTTAAATATTAGATATTAATCAGATATCCCCTATAATAAAATAGCCTAAGTTATCTGTACAAATGTCTTTAATTTTATGAAGCGGTTGGACCTGGAATGGATAGAGGCATCCATAGTTATCAAAATTCAAAGAGAGTAATGTTTATCTTCTTCTAAACTATCGATCCGATTCTAAAATAAATTGGTATAAATAGGCTTTCTATCACAGAGAAAAATACTGCCTTCTTTAAAACGTTCGAAATCCACCCCTTCCCCCTCTTTTCGAACTTTTAATGCCATTATTTCAACTCCTATTTTCCCCGGTTAAGAGCAGGCGATTAAATTTATCAATTTATTTCATGATAAATAGGTAAAAATAACATTTTTCTAGCATTACGACGTCATTCCTTTAACCATCTCATTAAATCATTTCTTATTTTAAATTATTTAAATTATGCCTTATTTTCATACGTTTTATCATTGAACTTAGATATTACGTCAATAAGGCAATTTGTTGCAACGTCACGGACTACTATAATGCCCTTCCCATTCATTTTCAAGTGTTTACCAGCCAATAGACAAACAATAAACTGCCCTTTCGTTTGAAACAAAAGCCAGAATTGTCATAATTTGAGAATTTTCCCTACTACGTGAAATCGCCTTATAATTTTCTTTTCTATTTGGGTTCAATAATAGATTAGGTACATGTGTGATCATTTTAAAATTGGGTCATCGATTATTTGTTGTTACAAGATAATTCTCAGCCAAAAATCAAACCATTTTTTTTACCTGCCTCATAAAGTATTTTACAATTCTGGAAAATTAAAAATTTTACTGATCCCGTCATGTGATGGACTCTATGCAGTACAGATATAAAGCTAAAAATTTATCTTGCTTAGTAAATGTATATCTACTTTATATCTAATATTGGTAATAAATTGATGCATTTTTTTAGATGTAAATTTTTAGGGAGGAGTCGTAAGGCTATGGAAGTATAGCAAAGTCCACATTACTTTATTATAATAAAGAAATTATAGTTTTGACTCCCATAATGGGCTATTTAATCCTTTGGAAGGCCATTGGAAGATTACTTCCCTCCCCAAATGATCTTATAAAATACAGCTATGGGAAGTGCAAAACCTATCTCCTATATAATAATAGCCTAAGTTATATGTCCATCTGCTCTCCAATTTATAAAATGGTTGGACATGGAGTGGACAGAGGCATCCATATTGGATTCTTGATGAGTTAAGGTTAGCAAAATTCAAAGAGAGTAAAGTTTATCTTCTCCTAAACTATCGATCCTATTCTAAACTCAGTACAGTTGAACCGTGGTAGCTCAGTCGACAAATACACTAGTGAACTGGACCGTTGTGGGTTCGGGGCTCAAGCCGGAGTAAGATCCATCGTGTTCGTTAATGGAAACTGAAAGTGGTAAAATATTTTCGTACTCGCAAAGTCCTCCAAGTTCTCGAACGATAGCAATGGAGGTGGCAATACTGCCATCCTAGCCGTGCTTGGTAAAAAAAGAAAGAAGCACACCTTTCCTGAATTTGTGTGGTCTCTGACCTACATACTCGACTCGCCCAATTGGCATTAGAAATAAATAACAAGAAAAAACAACAGACCTGCCTTTGGTGACAATTCACTTTTAAATTCAACTTACAAACTTTAATAACATTACAAATCTGGGTAGAATCCCAGCTCTATGAAAAATTCAACATATTTTGTCCGTTTATTTTTCTTTTCGTATCAAAGTGACCTCCAAACTGTCGACAAGTGATGTTTACTCTTTGAGTTTCGTCTTGTATTAAGTTTATACTCGATTTTAAAGCGTATTTCAAACAAAAAAGGTTTTAAATTCTAAGTAAAATTGAATACAGATGCTAACTGTGATTTTTCATGAACTAACACCCACTTTTTTACTGTTTTTTAACTAAACAGTACAGATGTTTTGCAGTAAGTTAGAAATTAGGCAAAATATAAGAATCACTTTTATACATTTAGTATATAGAAGTCGTGAAACACTTAAAAAATTAAATTTTAAAGTATGGCCTAAACTCCACATGACGTCTAGAGCACAACATAATGGAAAAAAAGCCGACATGAACCAAGAAACGAATTGGACGATAGAAAATCCAAATTCAGGGGGACTTGGTGTATTGTTAATTACAAGAACTAATAACGGTCAGATATTCTAATCACGTTTCATTTCCTCCTATACCGTAAAATAAAGGCTCAGATTGATACAACCAACTTTTTTTGGCGGTAGCGAGAGAGTCCGAAAAATACAGCAATGGCTGCCAGAAGACAGGGTTTTAGAACTCCTGTTGCTTTTAGGTACGTTAGGTTCTAAATTGGGGTACGGCGTAAATCTATCTGTGTTATAATTTAGATTTGACCAATGCACGTAAGATTAGCTGGGGATTATATATTGCAATGGTAGGGCAGTATATAATCAGGACCCCATCTCTCGAATGTAATT
>CM063511.1:50268195-50273195 GCA_032207245.1 Pardosa pseudoannulata | reverse complement strand
CTGCTTTTTCAACACTTACATGTTGACGTATGATAAGAAGGTTAAAAAGATGTCTGGGTTTTATAAGTCATTTGATCTCCCCTATAAATAAATTGTTGTATCGTATGAGAAAAGGTCGGATTCCTTTAAGTTACATAAATTCATGTTACATTTAAAAATTACATTATTTTCTTTACCCCGAAATAGATTGCATTATCCTCTTCCTCTTCGCACCTTTCACAATTACGAGGAAACTCAGATATTAGTTACTAAGAATATGCAGCAATGCGGAAAAATATTTTAAAGTGCAATAATTATTTCGATAAACATTCAATAAGTGTACTTCTCCCTTTTAATTACTCTCAAATTGATAAAGAGTTTGAAAATTAATATGTGCTCCTTATTACATAATCCACTTTATAAAAAGAGTAACGCAAGAGAGATAGCGGTATATAAATTTTGTCTTCTATAGCGATTTATCAAAGAGATAAAACTGCTTAAAACTTAAAAGAGATTATTTAAAAAGGTGTTATTAATTACCAGTGATTATAATTATATTTTGTCGCATGTGTAGAATATTATTATTTATTTCATTCTTAGATAACTATTTCGCATTTCTATATTTAGAAAACTTTGTATATTTAATTACCTTCTAGCTTGCAGGCCCGAATGATTGCCGAATAATTGAGTGCTGATTTTCAGTACTGGAATTCGTGGGGCCGAATTCCACTGTCGCATGAATGTACATTGCCATTCGTAATCGGCTTAAGCAGGATTAAGTAAGGTCTCGGTAACCATCGTCTTGCAAAAAGTAGACCTTAGAAAACCAGAAAATCAAACCAAACTATTCAATTTGCAAGAACTAGTAATGTAAATCTTTTTCTAATAAACTAAATTTTATTTAGTTAATTACATTTTTAATCAAAAATAAATTATTCTCTAGAATTATGCTTTACATTTGCATGTAAATAAATGACTAATGACTACCATATGCTAAACATGCTTGAAATGTATAGCATGCTTATATAAATTCAACCACAATGTACTTTATCTACATGTGAATGCGAGAATTCACATAAATATATATATAATAGTTGCATCTAATAAATACAAACTATCTTAAAATATTGTTACAAAATGAAATTATGAAATATTATGTTACAAAATATTATACTTTTATAATTTTTAAAGGGAATAATTCCTTTTTGAAAGTCACGTTTTCTACTGGAGTATTTTTGAAATAACTTCAATCTTTTTCAAATTCCTTCAAAATCCTTTAGAACAGGGAGAGATATAGTTTTTGATATAAAACTCAAATAACATTTGAGATATATCAGTTTGAGTTTGCCAGTTCTTGAAAGCTATCATTTTTAGATAAAGGAACATAGTCTTCTGATTTAGGATGTGTCATGCACAATCAGTATAATATCGTAAATATAGTATCTGCTTTTGTAATGTAAGTACTTTTATAAGGTTGGAACGAGGTTTTTTTAAGTAAGTACCGTTTTCAAATTAAAATAGTACTTATTAAAATAGTAAAAGTAAAATTGATAAAAAAATGCAAGTAAATTTTTATCAGTTTTATTTCTACATCATAATTCAATCTTGGGCACTAATTTAAAACGCAACGTTTTTAAATTAATCAATTAGTTTAATTATCTATATGCATAACAAAGTCAACATTTTATTAATTAATTCAGTATAATTTAATTGCATTTCTATCAGTTTTTCTATTATATATTTCAATTAATTTTGTATCGATTTTTGTATTGTAATTTTAACATAATTTCCACCAATAGCAAGGCACTAGTGGTATCGAATAATCAACTTATAAATTCCATCTTCATAGAAAACTGCCTCTTGGCTATCCATTGACTAATCGCATTATTTAATGTCCTCTAGTGACTATTTTGGGTCCCCAGCTAGAGATAATTTAGTTTCAGTTTTAAATAATATTTATATAAAAGCTTATAAAAACAGGAGATATTTTCCCCACTTTGTCCACTTCAATTATCATTATTAAGGCATTACTTAATACACGTAAACTTGTATCTGTTTAAAAGAGAAGTGGATACACTTTATGATCACATTTTCCTATGAATAATACACGGATTACTTGTGTGATAGTGATAAATGAATTTATTTTGGTTTGGGTCAACTTGTAATTACAGGTTAAATATTTTTTAATCGGGTACAGAAATTTGCCATCACCTGTGAAATCCAAACATTCTTCATAAGATACAAGCTGAATCCTTTAATTTTTCAAGGTACCCAGATTGACATAGGATAAATACTTCAAATAAAAAAAGAATATCATGTCATTTATATAGACATATATGCTTTATTTTTTATTTTAACTAGCTATCGTAGGTTAATATCTTATTCGTACCTTAGAATTCTAAAATAAACCCAAAATTAATGTCATACACCTCTCTTACTATGAATTCCATTCATTTTCAAAAAGCTTTTAATTCTGTGGGTATTGAAATGCTGTGCAAAATACTTAAAGTATTTAAAATCCCATAAGATACATAAACATCATGCAAAAGCTTTATCATGACACATGGATTTCATGGAAGTTGATAGAGAACTAACAGAATTGTTCTAAATCAAGATCGGGGTCAAACAGTATTGACACCGACTATTGTTTATCATAGTAATCTATTGGATCATGCTCATGAAAATATTAAAAATTTATGGGCATCATAATTTAGTCTCATAATTTAGTCATCATACAGTAACTAATAACCAATTATACATCCCAACAAAACAAATGCCCATACAATATATCGTAAGCAGTAGAAGATGTGTCGGTAATGTACTGCAAATGCTTCCTGAAAGAACACCGTCAGTTTTAGTTATTTGGTCATCGGAGGGTAGGAGATCACGAGGCAAACCCTGAATGACTTGGAGAAGAATAACAAAGAGTGAGAGAGGACAGGCAGGGTGGGTGGAGGCAGGATTCTTCTGCCAAGACTGCAAGAAAGGACGAATGACGAAGCACACTGATTGGCTTATGTGCCATTTCGCAAGAAGTAGAATATGATAATGATACACCTCTGCCTTCATTATTCTTGAAAGTCCCCTTATATAGAATTATATTTTTAATATTTAATTACTAGGTACAGTAGTGTACCGATGTACTTTTCCACTATGTCAGCACGTGCATACACAGTTGAGGACTAAATTTCCAAGAAGAATATATGTGCAGCTGTCTACTTCGAGTTTCAGTGGGGACCCCTGTGGAGGACTGGCCCACAGAGTGGCACAATTGTGACGAACAAAGCTAGGCAGGGATGTAGCTATGAGATATGGGGGAAAGGGCTAAGCAATAATGTCAACTTTCACCAAATGAACCATTTTAATGAGTCCACCTGCACACCCTAAGGGGGTGCAGATGTGGGAAAGTTTCACCAAAAAGTAATTGGAACATGGAAAAAAAAGGGAACTCGTTGTACTGAGGTGTAAATTATGGAATAAAAGTGAGAAAAGCATTTGATGTCGGGATTTAAGAGTTAATGGACATCGAGATCCTGTGAGCAGACCAGAGGGCTTGGTCCAACAATCGATTTCCTAGCCCACATGCGTATGATCAGCACGCCAGTATAGACATCCAGCAAAATAACGCCCACACCAACGTCCAGCCTGTTGACAGCCCCAGCCTTCTCCCCTGCAATTACTGGAGGTAAACTTAATAATATTCATAATTATTACCTGCGTCTCATAATCTTTTGATAAGGATTACTATTTCAAGTGTACTGATGAATAGCAAAACCAAATAATTGCAGTTCATGTTAAAAACTAATCAAGTGATGTATTAATTTGTAAATATTGTACATAATAAATGTTTTAGTTTAAATAAAGTATTTTCCTTTAATTCCATAGCGTATATTTTACTGTGTTTCCCCTTTGAGAACGAACACTGGTGTTTGTATTGTACGTACATTACAACAAGTAGATTACTTTACCCTACATTAATAATCTAAAACATACCGAGATTAATTACCAGCATACACCATGAAAGAAGAATTATTATTTCGATATATATGCTATTATGTATATTACTATTTAATTATTCGCCAAAATTTATATGAGAAATGATAACATCTTTGCATCTTAGAATTTTTCTTCTGTTTCAATAACCTGAATTTCACTTGAAAAGAAACGATAAAGGAAGGATATTACCATGCAAGCTTTGTTTTCTTTAGAATTTGATATTTAATTTTAGCTAAGTAGCACTATAGACAGGAGACAATTTTCTGAACTATCCGTGTAATAATATTTCGGCACGTGTCGGCAGTATCTAAGATGTCCTTAGTTTTTAAAATTTCGTTAAGATATATTTTTTAGTCTGCAAAAGTACATGTATAACTTTGGATCTGACTTAACGCCGCCCTGGATCATATAAAGGGCAATTCCCCTTGTGGTTTCATTTTACGTCATTATGTATCATATAAGCAACTGAATTCTGTTGTGAAATATGCGTTAACACATTTGTTTATATTGTATTATAATGGATGCAAGTTGTTTTATTTCTAAGTCTATATTCTATCATATTTCTCCTCCTTAAATTGATTCCGTGTGTTTGTGTTTTGCATTTTATTTCAAACCATAATATGAAACCCAATGTCATGTATCGAAAGAGGGTAATTTCATTTGATTTTGTTGCTACTTTGCGATGTAAAATGGTGTTATACATTCATTTTGTATGCAGGCAAAAATTAAGTTAAAAAAATATTACTCTCTAAATTCACAATGTATGTATATATATTTATTAACCTGTATACGTTTATACCAGCATTTAAACATATTTTTACACTAGTTTTAACAGAAAATATATCTTCGTATTAGCTGTTATATAAACTAATGTATGTGTGTGAGAGTTTAAATAAAAATTAATATATATGTATTAATGTGTATATATATGTATATAAATATATATGTATATAAATATATATGTATATATGTATATATATATATATATATATATATATATATATATATATATATATATATATATA
>CM063511.1:50248195-50258195 GCA_032207245.1 Pardosa pseudoannulata | reverse complement strand
ACTATTTTCTTGAAATATGGCATATATGCACTATTTTCTTAAAATTGGTATAGTAATTAATTTTATGACAATGTATTTCTAGATAGTGTATGACAGTGTATTTATGAAGGATACTGGCATATACGCACTATTTTCTTAAAATTTTTCTTGTCATATTAATTAATCTTATGACAATGTATTTCTAGACAGTGTATGACAGTGTATTTATAAAGGATATTGGCATATACGCACTATTTTCTTAAAATTTTCCTTTTCAACGTAATTAATTTTATGACAATATATTTCTAGACAGTGTATGACAGTGTATATATAAATGATACTGGCATAAACGCACGATTTGCTTGAAATTTTCCTTGGCATAGTAATTAATGTTATGAAAATGTTTTTCTAGAGAGTGTATAACAGTGTATTTATAAGGGGTGAACGAAAATTAAAGCAAAAATTGAATTAAATGCAAAACACAATTGTTTTCGTTAAATTGTTATATTTTAATAAATCGTAAACATATAATAGGGTTATATATAGAATAACATATAGGTCAAATGGTTTTCACAGTTTTCCTAGCATATACCCACTTTTTTGTTAAAAGTTTCCTTGGCCATTTCGCATAGTTCTTAATTTTATGAAAATGTATTTCTAGACTGTGTATGACAGTGTATTTATAAAGGTTGACCGAAAATTAATGCAAGAATTGAATTAAATACAAAACACAGTTATTTTCTTTAAATTGTTATTTCTTTAATAAATCATAAAGAACAGAAAAAAGGGTTACATATATAATAACAAAAACACTAAAAAAAACCTGAATGTATACCCATAGGTATAAAAACAGTTTTAAAATTCTTCTTTTTTTTTCATAAAATTTAGTCCTCAGCAAGACTACTTCATTTTTGAAAATTTAATCATGCATTTGACAGCAATTAAAATTATATTATTTAATATACTGTAACAGATTATCAAGTATCTATAAAAAATCTATTACTTTCATATGTCCATTGAATTTCCATCAACCAGAAAAAATTTCTCTCCACTTTTCTATTATGATCTGACAAGAGAAAATTTGCTCGCACATGTGATATACATCTTCATATTACTCGGGAAATTCCATTTTCCTTTATGAATATGTATAATACTCATTTTTCAGCAACTATTTTCCATTTTATTTTAGATATGGTGATAGATAAAACGAAAGGAAATTTGGATTTTTCCAAAACGTTATTCCGGGACACTGAAATTTGCTGATAATCCCAAGAATTTACAGTTAAAAAAATCAATATTTTATCATCGACTAAAAAATTTACTACAAATTTTAATTTACTTGCATATAGCATTTACTAGCATACAGTCCGTCATATAACCGGATAAGTAACATATTTAATTTTCCAGAATTATAAAATACCCTATGAGGCAGGTAAAAAAGGGTTTGTTTTTTGGCTGAGAATTATCTGGTACACGCTCAATGATTTGTTTATCTTTACTGACCACATGTTAGTTGCCAACCTTAATTTTTCTTGTCATATTACGTGATAGGATGGACAGCAGAGGTTTTAACATTGACAGTGATAATTTAACGGTATATTTGATGTCCAAAATTAAGCGAATCGATTGCAAATCGTGTGGTTATGTATAAAAAACACACAAACAAACAAGCTTCTTAATTTTCAAATATATATAACTTAAACGAGAGATATTTATTATTTCGTGAAATACACTCCTAGATTTTTATGAAAAGAATTTGTTGTTAATACCTAAGATAAAGTTTTCATTGCAACAAAAAATAATCGATGATTAAATTTAAAATTATCCCATATGTACCTAATCTATTATTTAAGCCAAATATAAGAAAAAATCCTTTACGTAATATCTATGTTCAGTGATAAAACGGATGAAAATAATGCAGATGATATTTAAATAATTTAAAATAAGAAATGATTAAATGAGATGGTTAAAGGAATGGCGTCATAATGCTAGAAAAAATGTTATTTTCATCTACTTATAATGTGATAAATTGATGAATTTAATCGCTTGATCTTAACCGGGGAAAATAGGGCTTGAAATAAGGGCATTAAACGATCAAAAAGAAAAAAGGGTGGATTTCCAACGTTTTTGAACTGGCCTTGAATTTTGCTAACCCTAACTCCTTTGCTAATCTTAACCTTTGAATTTTGCTAATCCGGGTGGTGCTAAGTTTCACGGCTATGTGTAGCATAAAGATATAGTATGTCTGTACTGTGAACTGCGTTGGGAAAAATCTCCATTACATTTCGGATATAAGAAAGAAAATTGAAAATTGGTAGTTTGGGGCTTACCGAATGTCTTGTACGAAATACTAGGAAAGAAAGCTAATTTGGTTACGATCCCGCATCCTAACTTTAATTATAATTTAATTAATCTACATTTCAGCACTGGATAAAAGATTTACTTTTAATAATATTTCTTGTATAATTTACACAAAAATATATTTCAACAGAAATATAGCATTGTGTGATTCCATACTTTAACTGCTATAACATCTCAGTTTACTTAAAAATCAAATCGCAGTCTTTCATTGCTATGAACTTCGATTTTTACCTTTTTTTCTTCTAGATTCCCTTTTTTTATCGTTAAAAATAAAAGTTTACCTTTCCTTTACTTCTATTTCTCAGTGAAAATCGATAGATTGATGTTGAAGTTTAGTTCCCTTATTTATTTTTTTCTTCATTGTTGGAATAAAGTTTTCCACCACAAATTTTATGTATTGAATTTAGATAAGACTTCTTCGAAATTTGTTTTGGGCAAAACTTTTCGTCTCCCAGTTTTCGTTCGTCGAAATTGTTTTGTAATTCATTGAAACACAATAGTTTAAAGAAAGCAATAGAATTGAAACATCTTTAAATTGAAAAACTTAGAACTCTTGTTTTAAATTTCTTTAAATGAATGAATGGTGAAAAAATAGTAACAAACTCTTGAAAAGTTTAAACTCCTAAGCTTTCCATTTCGTTGTTTTTCACAGTTGGTTAGTGAAATGTTGGCATGGAAAGAACTTTAGCACAAGTTTAGTTTTTAATACCTATTTCCAAGCCTAAAACTGATCAATTTACCCATTTCGTATTTCTCGTGAATTTTTCAGATAATTGAAGAACTAGATTTAATTCCAATGTTAAAGTTTCGACTATTATATCCATGGTGATTTCCCACTATTGTGACATATTTACCGGATAAGCATGGTAATGTGGAGTCAGAAATGCCTGCATCATACTATAGAGAGATTTGTCCGAAATATCGCCTAAACAGAGATTTTGCTAGTAGTCAACATTTGTAATTTGGTTTATTCTGCTCATAAATAAAATCTAAAGAGACAATACTATAATCTAATACTCATAGTATACATTTGACGATGTGGATAAAGTTAAGGGGTTAAGGGGCAGGATAAGCATAGTAATGAGGGGTCAGAAATGCCTGCATCATAAGATAGAGAGCTTTACCCGAAATATAGCTTAAACAGAGATCTTACTAGTAGTCAACATTTGTAATTTGGTTTATTCTGCTGATGAATAAAATCTAAAGAGACAATTCTACAATCTAATACTCAGAGTATGCATTTGACGATATAGAGAAAGTGAAGGGGATATGGGGCAGGATAAGCATAGTAATGCGGAGTCAGAAATGCCTGCATCATACGATAGAGAGCTTTGTTCGAAATATCGCTTAAAGAGTTTGTGCTAGTAGTCAGCATTTGTAATTTGGTTTATTCTGCTAATGAATAAAATCTAAAGAGACAATTCTATAATCTAATACTCAGAGTATGCATTTGACGATGTGAAGAAAGTTAAGCCTTCGATTTGACAGATTTTGACCAAAAATATAAAATTGTTTTTGTTCTTAAAAAATCAAGTTATGTATACGCTTCATTATCAAAATATATTGAAGCGTTTGATTTTGAATAACATGATTGTTTTACTGCACTAAAAACCTTTTTTTAATCATACACTTTTAAAAATCATATTTTTCACCTTGACTGTTTTTGTGTTAAACTAGCAAGTTTGAAATCTTCTAGAGATATTAAATTTTTATATTTATTTCGTATTCAAAATTTTGGATGGTCTCTATTAATGAGTTTGTCAATAAATTGGGAATGCTTTTGAAAATTGTAAGATATTTTCCCAGATTACAGATTATTTAATGACGTAAACCTGCAATAAAAGTTGTTTTGTATAATTTTGAATACATTTTAGGTGCAATGGGTGTTATAGTGGTGCAATAATATTCTAGGTGAATTCCACTTAGTATTTCGTATTGAAAATTTCGTTGATTCATTGTTAATATGTTTGTTAGTTAACTGGATATCCTTTGAAAGTCACAAAATATTTTCCCAGGTTACAAAGGATTTAATGGAGTACTGAGTCGAAAAAATTGTTAAAACTTGGAATAATTTTAAATAATTTGAGATACATTACATTGGGGGCAATAATGATGCAATAATGTTGTTGATTGAAATAATGTTCTAAGTTCATTACCTTGAAGAATTTAATTTTTAAATTTTGGAGGTTCTTTATTAATCTGCTATTTCAGTTAAGTTGGTGTGCTCTTTTGAAAGTGACAATATATTTTCGAAGGTTACAGACGGCTTAAGGTGGTTGATAATACCACATAAAGAGAAATTACTCTTCAGTATATCTAACACAGTTATAGTATATTACTATCATTTGTTGTTCTCCATAATTTCAAGCGTCCTCTCTCGATTAGCGCGACCACAAGCCTTTTATTATTTGCCTTATCACACACTATCCACGTTATCGAATAGTTCCCCATTAAGATCCGACATTAACCCCCTAAAAACCTAACTAACTAATCTTAAAAACACTGACATATATATATATATATATATATATATATATATATTATATATATATATATATATATATATATATATATATATATATATATATATAGAGAGAGAGAGAGAGACAGAGACATAGATAGATAGATAGACATAGATAGATAGACATAGATAGATAGATAGACATAGATAGATAGATAGATAGATAGACATAGATAGATAGATAGATAGACATAGATAGATAGATAGACATAGATAGATAGATATAGATAGATAGATATAGATAGATAGATAGATAGATATAGATAGATAGATATAATAAATAGATAGATAGATATAAATAGATAGATAGATAGATATAGATAAATAGATCACACCTTTAGGGCAGCCCCTGGGGGATTCCCCAAGAGCAGGGCACTGCGACCAGAGGTCTATTGTTAGATAAATAGATAGATACATAGATAGATAGATATAGATATAGGTAGATATAGATAGATATAGATAGATAGATATAGATATAGATATAGATATAGATATAGATAGATAGATAGATAGATATAGATAGATAGATATAGATAGATATAGATAGATATAGATAGATACATAGATAGATAGATATAGATAGATATAGATAGATAGATATAGATAGATAGATAGAGATATAGATAGATAGATACAGATAGATATAGATAGATAGATATAGATAGATAGATAGACATAGATAGACATAGATAGATAGATAGATAGATAGACATAGATAGATAGATAGACATAGATAGATAGACATAGATAGACATAGATAGATAGACATAGATAGATATAGATAGATAGATAGATAGACATAGATAGATAGATATAGATAGACATAGATAGATAGATATAGATAGATAGATAGACATAGATAGACATAGATAGATAGATAGATAGATATAGATAGATAGATAGATAGTCATAGATATTATATCACTAAGAGTGGTGTAAGCAAAAACAAAAAAAAATACTGCATCTTAATTTTTTTTAACTTTCGAAAATGAATATCTCTAAAGTTCATAGTAGTTAACTAAAATCATTTTCCATTATGCGTTTAATCTCTAATCTATAAAGAAAATATAATATAATACAAATACAGAAAAAAAATATGTAAAATATTTAAATAAATAATTACACTCACCATTTAACGTGCACGCTCAAGCTAACTCGAGCGCGCTAAACTGAGCAAACTGAGCACACTCGAGATAATTCGAGCGGCGTTGTACTTTATGTTGCTATAATTTTTCACACTCGAATGCAATCAAGAATTGAAAATAACAATTTGAAAACAAAAAAAATCAATCGTTTTATTGATATTTATCATTTACATGGGATTGTAAGCTATAACACTTACTTATTCAAGTATAAAATATATATTTTTTTTCTACTTATCATTTACGACTTATCTCTTCCTTGTTTATACCTCTACCGTGATATGTCTACCTTGTTTCGAAATATATCACACAAAAGAAAATTTTGATTAATTTTATAAATACAAGTATCGTTATTATTTATGTTTTAAAAGTATAAATAAGTATTTTTATTGATAATAATGTTTATTCTGAAATGGGAATTCGAAAAGTAATATTAAAAAAAGTCGATGTGCGTGTAATATTACAATATTCGACTATTTTCTGCAATGTTATCAAAATCCAAAAATGCAATAAAAATGTTGATTATTTTTCTATTTTTATAATTTTCTTGGCAAGACAACTTTCTAAATTGTGTTTTTTACATTTAAAAAATTTGATTTTTTTTTTTTGGCCGGCCTTTTTAAAAAAAACTCTATATGAACCCATCCACCGACCACCCTCCCCACCTTTTTTCCTTTCAAAACAGTCAACCTTTTCGTAAATTCCAGTCGGAACTTACCGTACCATACTATAGTTGCCGGTTTAAAAGTTGTCAGGCTACTTTTAAGTTATTTTCCCTGCAAGGTAAAGGAGTTCCGTTACGCAAAATTAGTTTCTTTCATTTATTATCACTTTGCAATATTTTTTTTCCTCAAAAGTGTGTTATACGAGTGAGAACGAGAAAGGGTCGACAGGTCCGTTTTCGAACAGGAATTCGCTGTCGAACCCCCGTCGACGCGTCCGTTCAGTGGGTTAAAGGGTTATTATTGTTCATAATATAAAACTTAAATTCATTACAGAAGACCAAACTCGTATGTTAGATTTGTTTCAAACAATTTGGTATATACTAACATAAAGTACAACATAAATAGGTTTAAATATGTAATTTTGCATACATTTTTATTGAATCTATCACAGTTGATATTATACAGAGAAAGCTGTCACTCGATATCATTGCAGTAAGTAAATATGTAATTTATATATTTCCCTTTATTCCAATTTCCGAACGTACTGAATAAATATCCCACTAGAATCAATCATTATTCACATTCATCGTAGTCACTAGTGACTACATGACTAAACGAGTGTCGAACCGTGAAGTTCGAATAAAGGAGAAGAGGGAAGAACAGATGATCGTCCTGTCACGTGGGACATAAATGATCCGCAGTATGATGAATGGACTATATTATTTATAAATGGATAATGGAAATTTGGTCGGATATTCACAAGTCATAATGCTAAAAAAGCGTAATTTAGTACAAAAGATTGACAGAATCCAAAGTGCATTTTGTTTTTATTTACTAAAACTAGCCTATAGCCCGTCATATGACGCGATCAGTAAACTTTCTAATTTTCGAGGATTGTAAAGTACTCTATGAGGCAGGTAAACAAAATGGTTTGTTTTTTGCCTGAGAATTATCTTGAAACAAAAAATAATCGAGGATTAAATTTAAAATTATCACATATGTACCTAATCTATTATTTAAGCCAAATAAAAAAGAATATTATTTAAGTAATACCTAATTTAAGTGTTAAAAAGTATGAAAATAATGCAGACAATATTTAAATAATTAAAAATAAGAGATGATTAAATGAGATGGTTAAAAGAATAACGTCATAATACTAGTATTGTTATTATTTACGTTTTAAAAGTATAAATAAGTATTTTTACTGATAATAATGTTTATTCTGAAATGGGAATTCGAAAAAAAATATTAAAAAAGTCGATGTGCGTGTAATATTATAATATTCGATTATTTTCTGCCATGTTATCAAAATCCAAAAATGCGTAAAATATTTTGATTATTTTTTTACTTTGGTAATTATTTTGTCAAAAATAAACGTTCTAAAAAAAGTTCTAAAAAAGTTCTAAATTTTGTTTTTTACATTGAAAAAAAAAATGAATTTTTTTTGGGGGGAGGGGGGGTCGGCTTTTCAAAAAAAAACTGTGCATTAAGGGGTTATTGTTCATAATATAAAACTAAAATTCAATAAAAAAGAAAAAACATTTGTTAGTTTTGTTTCAAACACTTTCGTATATACTAACATAAACTACATCATCTATAGGTTTAAATATGTAATTTTCTATATATTTTTATTGAATCTATCACACTTGATATTATACAGAGAAAGCTGTCACTCGATATCATTACAGTGTTTAATTGCATACGTAATTTATATCCTTCCCTTTATTCCAATTTCCGAACTTACTGAATAAATATCCGACTAGAATCAATCATTATAAACATTCTTCGTAGTCACTAGTGACTACATGACTAAACGAGTGTCGAACCGTGAAGTTCGAATAAAGGAGAAGAGAGAAGAACAGATGATCGTCCTGTCACGTGGGACATAAATGATCCGCAGTATGATGAATGAACTATATTATTTATAAAATGGATAATGGAAATTTGGTCGGATATCACACGTCATAATGCTAAAAAAGCGTAATTTAGTACAAAAGATTGACAGAATCCAAAGTGCATTTTGTTTTTATTTACTAAAACTAGCCTATAGCCCGTCATATGACGGGATTAGTAAAATTTTTAACTTTCCAGGATTGTAAAGTACTCTATGACGCAAGTAAAAAAATGCTTTGTTTTTTGGCTGAGAATTATCTTGCAACAAAAAATAATCGAGGATTAAATTTAAAATTATCACATATGTACCTAATCTATTATTTCAGCCAAATAAAAAAGAATATTATTTAAGTAATACCTAATTTAAGTGTTAAAAAGTATGAAAATAATGCAGACAATATTTAAATAATTAAAAATAAGAGATGATTAAATGAGATGGTTAAAAGAATAACGTTATAATTCTAGTATTGTTATTATTTATGTTTTAAAAGTATAAATAAGTATTTTTAGTGATAATAATGTTTATTCTGAAATGGGAATTCGAAAAAAAATATTAAAAAAGTCGATGTGCGTGTAATATTATAATATTCGATTACTTTCTGCCATGTTATCAAAATCCAAAAATGCAAAAATATTTTGATTATTTTTTATTTTTTGGTAATTTTTTTTAGCAAGACAAAGTTTTAAATGTTACATAAAAAAATTGAATTTTTGCCTCCCTTTAAAAAAACTGTGCCTTTAGGGGTTATTATTGTTCATAATATAAAACTAAAATTCAATAAAAAAGAAAAAACATATATATTACATAAAGTACAACATAAAATAGGTTTTAAATATGTAATTTTACATATTTTTATTGAATCTATCACACTTGATATTATATAGAAAAGCTGTCACTCGATATCATTGCATTTAGTAGATACGTAATTTATATATTTCCCTTTATTCCAATTTCCGAACTTACTGAATAAATATCCGACTAGAATCAATCATTATAAACATTCTTCGTAGTCACTAGTGACTACATGACTAAACGAGTGTCGAACCGTGAAGTTCGAATAAAGGAGAAGAGAGAAGAACAGATGATCGTCCTGTCACGTGGGACATAAATGATCCGCAGTATGATGAATGGACTATATTATTTATAAATGGATAATGGAAAATTGGATGGATATGCACACGTCATAATACTAAAAAAAACTTAATTTATTATAAAAGAAAAAGTGTCCAAAGTGTATTTTGTTTTTATTTACTAAAATAGTGAGCACTAAGTTATTCATGTCTTTCGTATCATAGAATTTTTTCAAATAAACTTTAATAATGCTGCCTGATATAATTTTTCACTCCTCTCTTAGAACTCTCCTGTTTCTAATCAAGATCTTGTTTAGCTACCAAATCGAAATTTGCTTGCAGCGTAGTTTGAAATTAATCGTAATCAA
>CM063511.1:50218195-50245695 GCA_032207245.1 Pardosa pseudoannulata | reverse complement strand
ATCTTAAAATGTTTAATGTTAAATGTTTTTAACTTTAAGTTTTTACTTTTATATGTAAGTTTTTTAAATGTTTGTTGGAAAAATCAGATGTGAAATACAACGTTTTATAAAACTGTTCCTCTATCATAAATATAAGTCTGTAATAAGATCTGGTGTTTTTTAACTTTATGTTTTTACTTTCATTTGTAAGTTTTTAAAATGCTGGTTGGAAAAATTGGATTTTAAATACAGCATTGTATAAAACTGTTGTTCTGTCATAAATAAAAGTCTATAATAAAATCTTCTGTTTTTAACTTTATGTGTTTACATTCGTTTGTAAGTTTTTAAATGTTTGTTGGAAAATTCGGATGGAGAATATAGCATTTTATAAAACTGTTGCTTTATCATAAATATATCTATAATAAAATCTGCTGTTTTTTAACATTATGTTTTTATATTCATTTGTAAGTTTTTAAAAGGCTTGTTGGAAAAATTGGCGGTGAATATAGAGTTGCATATCAACTCTGTTGAGTTCTCATAAATATAAAAAGACATTGAAATTCTATTAATCGAAGAAAACTATCCTCCTTCGGAAGTATTTTACACATGTAACGAAAGGACAATCGTACGAAATACCTAGTCTCCTTTCTAATTCTTTCGCTGCTGTCACTTTTCTTCAATGACCACACATAGCACTTCTTTGCAGGTCTTAGTTTTCTGACTGTAGGTGGAAATACCTCTAAAAAGTCTCTCTCGGTCAGTTTCCCAAAAACTTAAAGATAAAAAATCGCTGAGTAATACAAAACCTATCAGAAAGTCCAGGATTTTAAACCAAACAGAATATACTTCGAAAACTAACATCTTGTGGGCATCTATTCAACTAATTTGGCATTAAACATACAAACGATATTGACAAAAGATAAGAATGACAAAGAAATCAGATTGCCCGTACGCCATACGAGCAAATCATTAATGGCACGATAACCGTGCCCATACGGTGTAAGTGCAAAACAGGCAAGAGGTTAAAATGTTTTTGTAAATTATTAAGTATGGATTAGTTATGCGCACTTACTTTATATGCAAATAAATTTACTGCATTAAAATACTCTTTAAATATCTGATGTTTTATGACTTTAGGTTTTTACTTTTATTTTAAGCTTTTAAAATGTTTATTGGAAAATTCTTACTCTATCACAGATAACAGAAGACATGAAAACACCGATAATTGGAAAAGGAACTTTCCCATTCCTGGAATAATTTATCTATGAAAGAAATTATCCCCATTTCATCTCTGATATTTCATTTATTCGGAAATAATGAAGTTGAAAACAAAATTAATTTGGTAGCACAATGATCTTAAAACTGAAACATTTAAAAAATTATATGAAATGTGCATTATTCCTGAGGATGACATATGCGTATAGGAAATTCAAGGAAAACTCCCAAATACGTCTAAAAAATTCCAATGATGCCTAAATGGTGAACACAATATATTGGATATCACATAAATCTAGCCGTGTAAGTTTTAAAATGTCATTCTCCAAATTTTTTTTAGATTCTTGGTTAACATGTATGGTGCTGAGACCATGCAGCATACTTTTACAATGCAGAGAATGTGCAATACTGTCAACATTGCGCACTCTCGAGCAAATGTATAAATTAATTTCTAACCATAAAAATTACCTTCTCTGAGTGACTTAATCCTCGATCGCTGAGTGTGCTTTTGTCCTCACTCCTTCAAACAGGAATGGGGGAGATTTGATGAAAGTTCAGAGTAGTTTAATCCGCTTCGAAACCCTCTTCTTTTACTTTAAATCTTCTGTTTTGGGCCAAATGATGACCGAGTGATTAGGGCACTGACCTTCGGAACCGGAGTGCGTGGGTTCGAATCCCACTGGGGCATGGACGTTCGTAGCTATACGGAATCGGCTTCAAGCAGTAGGTCCCGGTCTCATTAGCCCTCATGTTGCAAAAAAGTAGACCGTAATGCTCCCAACCAACCTCAACCTCTTTTTTGGTGTTTCATCACATTGCTTCTTGCAACTTAATATTTCATGGATTCCTACAATAGTTTTGCAAAACACTCCTAGTTTACACAGAAACATATATTAATCATAAATTCGAACTTAATCTAAATTATTAAACTACAATTTAAATTTTCAAATCTCCTGATTTTACTAGAAGATTCAACCTTAAAAATATTATCTATTTTATTAGGGGGGTATTTTTCTGTCCAGATGACGTGATGAAGAATTTTTTAAAACATTATATAGTGCTGGTACCTTAAAAAAGCGAAAATCACTACACCAGTTACGGCAGGCAACCAGGTGCACATTAACCAATAAAAGTGGCTTTTTTTGGGTTTTTTTTTAATGAAAGAGGGCAATGTATTGGAATTGACAGTAAGGACTAAATAGTTCTTGGAATAAAAGGGTAATATATAATTTAAAATGTGTCGACAAATATTTAAATATTATATATTTAAACAATCAAAAGTAATGATAAGGAAATTTTAAGTTAAAGTCAATGGAAAATACCGTGACCGATTTTAGTATGGAAGACAAAAGTTAAATTAGTGGCTCATTCAACCTACTTTAATATTACAAATTACATCAACATGTAATTGAATCAACAAGATAGAGCATATATGCGTTGAGTAAGTATTTGTCCTATGGAGAGAAAATTTCCAAACGCTGCAAACATCCTTCAAGAGTTAATTTAAAAAAAATAAATTCAAGAAAAATCATAGCAAGAGACATTATACTTGATTTAGAATTAAATTATTCACATGTTAAATGATTTACATGATTTACAGTTTATTCAACAGTTAAACAAACATTTTTAGTTGGTCATGAATATAAATTAAATACTACTCACACACCCTTGAACTGAATGTCCAAGACGGAGATCACATCATAAATGACAGCTCATTATTAAAAATGGTGGTTAGATAGCATTTTAGTCTTTGTTACATAAGATCATAATCGATAGCAATTATTTCGCGCCAATCTTAACCCTCCGAGTGGAACACATCGAGGAAAAAAAAGTCTACAAAAATGCGCTAAAGGTTTACTGTGTCAGTGGCCAAAGCGTTCTATAATTCTTTACTTCACCCTTAGACTACTAGAATGGAATACAGGAAACCCACCCTCGTTATTGTTCTTTTACTTCCGGTTATAAATAAATATATAAATAAATAGGTATTATAGATTTTAATTTTTATTACACATAAAGCTCTTCAAGTCTCGAAACTCATCCCATAAGAAATAATGTATTCTAAAAGTACAAATAAAAATATTCTTTGAGAGACTTGTTTATATTTTTTACGAAAGTCATCCAAGATATTTAAGTGGTGTAATTATAGATACATCTGTTACCGCACACGAAATACTTCGAAATAGAGATTTACCAAGCCATGAAAAGCTATCAGCGTCTTTGTGAATCAGGGGTAAAGGTGTATCTTAAATAAATGTTAGTCGAAGAGGGGTGTAGTTCCTAAACATTCGACCTGACATTCCTACGCAAAACTCCATGTGGGAAACCACTCGAATAAATGCACACTACAATCATTTTCGAAGCGTTTTTGGAGGTCGATATTGTAAGTGACAAACGCTTTGTAGACATCATAGGTTTCGCGTAAATGTACGTGCGAACCGCTTAGAGGGTTAAACGAATGCAATCCAGCCCGTTCAAAGTAACCGTTTTACAAACATAAAGCGATAAATGCGTAATCCTTTGGCGACATTATTGGCGTCAGTTTAAACATATGTTAACTCACTTAGTATCACTACTTTCCTTTCGCATGACAAATGAATCACATATAATACCTGACAAAGGCACCTTGCATACTTCCAAAGGGCCAACTCATATACAACACAAGTTCATGCAGGAGCTGAAATCTCCTGCAAAGAGTGAAAACAGCACTCTTTCGCATGTCAACCAGTAAGAGTCTTTCATGTGAATAAAGAATACTATAAAGAGTTCGACTTCTATCAAGATTAAAGAAACTGTTGTAAATGACAATTTTCTTTCAAACAAGAATCACTAAGCTTTTATATTTTCAGTGACGATTCGACATGATTGTATTTTCTTAGTATCATAAAATCATTCCCAGTTATCTATATCATATCATGAAATTATTTACAAGTACTAGAACCTTCCATCCGCTATCTATGCAATACCATTATAAGTAAAATCTATTCCATGTAAGTGAAAACCATCAAAGCTCCTTTACCATTTTTAAAATTATAAAATGTGATAAAACATTAATATCTCATCTCAGCTGAGATAATTTGAGATTTTAATCGATTCGTCTCTTGATGGATATTTAATCATGAGCAACATTCGCTTTCCTGTTGCAAATTCGGAACTCTTCATCCCTTCTGTCTGATGACAAGTAATTTGGAATTTAAGACGAAACAGGAGGTACTTGAGACAACGAAGTGCAATTTTACAATGTTTGAGTAATTCATCCAGTATTTAATCGCTTCTTTAAAGAATTTATAAAGTCTTCCATTAACCCCATAAAGCATAGGTTTTTTTAAAGAACGAAAAGGCCGGACAAAAAATATCAATTATTTTAGAGTAAAAAACACAATTTGTCTTGCCAAAAAAATTACAAAAATACAAAAATAATCAAATTTTTTATTGCATTTTTGGATTTTGATAACATTGCAGAAAATAGTCGAATATTGTAAAATTACAAGCACATCGAATTTTTTAATCTCTCTTTTCGAACTCCCATTTCAGAATAAACATTATTATCAGTAAAAATACTTATTTATACTTTTTAAAAATAAATAATAACAAAACCAGTAATTATAAAATTAATCAAAATTTTCTTTTGTGTGATATATTTCGAAACAAGGTAGATATATAAACAAGGAAGAGATAAGTCGTAAGTGATAAGTAGAAAAAAAATATATATTTTATATTTGAATAAGTACGTGTTATAGCGTACAATCCCATGTAAATGATAAATATCAATAAAACGATTTTTTTTCCTTTCACATTGTTATTTTCAATTCTCGATTGCATTCGAGTGTGAAACATTTTAGCAATATAAAGTACAACGCCGCTCGAATTATCTCGAGTGTGCACAGTTTGGCCAGTTTAGCTCGCTTGAGTTAACTCGAGCGTTCACCTTAAGGGGTTAACCCAGGGAATGTACCTTCATTACCACAAGTATGCTTGAAAGTGAAAATAGGATTTCTTGCAAAAAAAAAAGTGCTTTTACTTCAACTGTACTCTGTTTTGTAGCTAACTCTAATTATATGTGTTATGAAATCTAATAAATAATACGCTATTGTGTAGTTATTAATAAACATTTTATTTTTAAATAAATACTAGATACTTATCTGCATTATATTATTTGTTTAAAAATGTTCTGAGAACAAGCATAGAAGAAAGTAAGTAATTTTCAAAATTTATAATAAGAGAGTCAAAGATATAGATGTATTATCATGCTCAATATCGCTATCAAAAAACCACATTTTCTGTATGTTATAATCTCATCCTCTACTCTCCGAGATATCTTATTATGCTTATTTTACAAGTACAATACATCTTTTACAAGTAAACCCCTCCCCTCATTACCTGGTTATGTGATTGTTTTAAAGTAAAATCTTTGTCATCATTTTCAAAAATTTATAGTAAAAAATAATTTTTACTTTTTTTCATCTAAATTCATTGGGGCCATCTAGAAGTAACTTATATTTTCTTGGTATCGCAATCTTATTCTCCGAGATCCTTACCCATGTCTTATTATACTTTTACAAGTACATGAATCTTCAATTAGCTGGATATGCAAATTCCTTTTAGACTGAAACCTTTTCCACATATGAGAAGCTTTGTGGTCATTTTCCTAAATCGTCAGCCTTGATAAGTTATTAATATCTCATCTGAGCTGGGGATTTTAATCGATTCGTCTTTGGTGAGATAATTGATGAGGCGTAACAGTAACTTGCGTGTTGCACGCTTTAAACTTTTTCCTTCCCCTCTCTAAGGACAATTAATCTCTAATGTTAAGCATGTATAAGAAGATAATAGTATTTTAACAAAATTTTATATAGTATGAGTATACAGTAAGTAGTAAGTAACAACTAAATTTCGAAGCCATAATCAAATTTTAATAGAGTCATGGACACGGTATGGTCAAATAGCGTGCTGATCCAGAATCCTATGGTGTGATTGAAGCCCTGGAGATGCCCGAAATATCTGCCTCTTTAATAAATGTACATGCAGAATTAATCTAGATATTTTATTATCCCTATTTTACAAGTATTCCCCCCATTAACTGGTTATGTGATTCTGTTTTAAAATAAAATCCTTGTCGTCATTTTCAAAAATTTATAGTAAAAAAGAATTTTTACCTTTTTTATCTAAATTTATTGGACCTATATAGAAGCAACTATATTTTCTTGATATCGCAATCTCATTCTCCGAGATCCTTACCCATGTCTTACTATACTTTTACAAGTACATGAATCTTCAATTAGCTTCATATGCAAATTCCTTTTAGACTGAAACCTTTTCCACATATGAGAAGCTTTGTGGTCATTTTCCTAAATCGTGAGCCTTGATAAGTTATTAATATATCCTCTGAGCTGGGAATAAGTTCGGAGATTTTAATCGATCCGTCTTTCGTGGGATAATTGATGAGGTGCAACAGTAACTTGCGTGTTGCACGCTTTAAACTTTTTCCCCTCCCCTCTCTAAGGACAATTAATCTCGAATGTTAAGCATGTATAAGAAGTTTAGACAACGAGGTGCCATTGCGGTGTTTGATGAATTCGTCCGATAATTCAATTTCTCTTTCATGAAATACTGAAGTATGCCATCAACCTCTGCATATTTTAAGCATATTTCAGAACCGGGTTGTTTTCACAATCTCAAATAAAACATTGCTGTTGTAATAAAGAATCGATTGGAAACAATGTGAATACAGATTATTGTTGTAATGCTTTGTGTGTCATTAAATCTTCCATCTAGACTGTCTTAGAATTGGTTTAGGTAATTTAAAGATAATGTTATTTTAACAAGATTTTATATAGTATATGAGTTTACAGTAAGTAGAAAGTAACAACTTAGATTTCTAAGCCATTTTCAAATTTTTAATAGAGTCATGAACACGGTATGGTCAAATAGCGTCATGATGTAGAATCTTGTGATAAGATTCAAGCCCTGGAGTCACCCAAAACATCTGCCTCTATACTAACTGAACATGCAGGATTAATCTGTGGTTCTGGATATCATCAAGCTAAAACGGAAGCTGGTGGAAAAGAGGTATAAACAATAGACAACATTTAACCGGGGAAAGCGCACTCGACGGTTAAACTCCGAATGATCTGGCACTGTTCTACAAGAAAACCTTCTTCTATGAGTCACAGTCTGTGTGATCAACACCTGCTAGATGAACATCTGTTGTTGATTTAACGGTTATTGGCTAAAGGCTCCTCCACACGATGGTCCACTCTCTGGATTACCACCATCTGGAGGGGATATGGCTTATCAGGGTCGAAGATGGCAAACGGTAAAATGGGCCTTGGTGTAGGATAGCTTCGAAAGCGGTTATTCTTCAAATATCAAAGGCAGCCAGAGTGTGCAGTAGACCCTGCAGATGAATCCACGCTCTCGACTCATTTAGTGGGTCGTTGTGTGCATGAACCCGTAAATCATTTTCCAAGGTCACCATTAGGAAGTGGTGAACAATTGACCATAGTCTGGACTCTACATAAGAGTTGGTGTAGTCACGCCATAGGGAGACAACAACAAATCACCATATACGCGATAGAATGATACAGATTCAGTTTCTTGGACGAACGAATGTTCAAAGTCATTCGCAGCTACGTGCTTAACAAAAAATTTAACCTAGAATATATTACAAAATTAACTTAAACATTGAGTACGTATTAACTTATACTTCAAGTATATAATATGCAAGGAATTTTTAAAAATCCATACCTGATATCTACAAAATTGATAGTTTAAAAATCAAAATCAACTTAAAAGGTGAATGTAGAAATTGAATCTGGGCAAAAGCCCATAAAGTAGTTTTCCTGTCAAGTTTCTTAGAAATCACTTCTTTCGCATTCGCATTTACATTATCTCTACGAAGTTGCAGCAGCGCACTCGCATACTCTATGGCCTTCTCGGACTCCATGGCAACGAACGTGCATTAACTGTAATCTCTGGAAGAAGCGCCATAAGAAAACAATAAATTCATATATACAGACTGGAGCCATTTTGTGAGCCTCTGTATTGGTGACCCTGTTTTTACACGCAATGCGCCGAGCTACATCCGTGCCTCTGTAACGTCTTAACTTCTTCCTGTTTCTATATTCTTTGCCAACTTCCTCCTCTTGAGTAATCAAAATTGAATAGATCTCCCTGGCACCACGGTCGAAAGGTAAAGACAACCTTTCCACGAAGCCCCTTTTGAGAAGCACTAGGTTGAAACATTAATTTAACCGCTTGTTATAAAATATTTCAAGAAAACAATATTATGCATTTAAAAACCCCAGCAAAAGTAATAAAAGTCTCGGAAAGCAAATAGGCTGACGTAAATCTTTTAAAAACAGTAGCTTCTGAACACGTTAGCTGCCAGACGCATCTTCGATGGTTTACTCAAGGCGCGGACTTGAATTTTTCATTATGCGACACATACGCTGAAATATAATTTGCAGCAGATAAAATGAGTTATAAAATCAAGCTTGAAGCAGTGTTCATGGTGGGACTCCCACGGGGCGGTAGACAATTGTTACGATTGTCCTTTTTTTCAAACAATCATGCTTCGATTGCTAAGTGATGACTCTCATTCTTTAGCATTCAAAGCAGCTAGGAAGAACTAGAGCAAAGAATTTAACCTCTTTCCGGTAAAATAACGTGTCTAGTTCGTCATTAGTTTTTCATTCCATACCGCACAATGACGAGCTACACTCGTCATGCGATTAAAGTTACTGTTAAATATGATAATTAATTTAGTTTAAAATTTCTAGTGTACTGAATTTGGCAACACTTTTATCACTTGTGAAAATCACAAGTCACTATTGCATATTGTTTACTTGGTACAAGTCATTGCCAAATTAATGAGTCAGAATAAAAGAAAACCTACTAAGAAATGCCGTGTGTGTTACAAGAATCAAATTAAAAGTGAGACTACTTGGCGGTGTAAACAATTAAGAATTCCTTTGCACCTTGTTTTGAAAAGTACCACTAGCTTGAAGACTATTATCTGTATACCTTATTAATGTTTTGCTTTGATATTTTCTTAATTTTACTGTTTCTGATATTATTTAACACTATGTAAAAAGTGGATTTTAGTTAAGAATATGTAAGAATTGTAAAATGAAACAAGTTTTTTAAATAAAAATTAAATGGTTATTTCATGCACAGTTTTTCATTATTAAATCATACCGGAAAGGGTTAACTAAAAAAGTGGGGACATCCGATTGCTTCGATTCACTTTTTCTTTGTTTTTAATGTTTCAATCTGATAAATTTACTAAAATGATATTTTTTTCACTAATAAAAGTTTTTTATTCTATATTGAATTAAATCTTCAAATATAATAACAAAGTATTTTAAAAAATTATGATTATTTCATAATTAGTTTTTATTATTTTCAATCATCGCCATAATATGCAGTATAAGTACATTCAGCCGAATGATTTTTCTAGTGCTAAATAAACTAAAACTTCAATTTTAAATTTTTTAAGCTTACTGATTCATTTAATTTATTAATATCTTTTATTCATAAAATGTATTTTTTTATCATAAATATTTCATTTCCATATTTATTATAATTAATATCTAAGCTTTATTATTGCAATATCAAATATTTACTCCTTCGTTTATGGCATCTTAAGGGGCTTCCAGTGATCATAGTAGGCAGTCAACGTGTCTAATATGCTATTAAAATACATAATTCTAATCAACTAAATAACTTTTATCTCTTCAAATTTCTAAATTTAAGCTCACTTCATTAATTTCATTTTATTCTTTTATTCATAAAATGAACTTGAATTTTTTATCATAAATATTTCAGTTTCTGGCATAACTGGCGTAAGCTTATGGAAGATTGAATTTCTAAGCGAGATTTATGCAAGATGCATCAAAATACTTTACACCTTCGTTTAGGTGGCATCTTCTAGGGGCTCAACATTGATAATTAGATTTTAAAACATAGTACGCAGGAATCTGTTGGGATATTTCATATGCCATTAAATACTCCCTCTAATTACTAATCTCTAATCATAAGATAATCTTTTATCTCTTCAAATTTCTGGAGAATCCCCAATGTAGCATCAAGAAAACATCACACCTATGAAGATTTGCAGTATATTATTACATATTAACCCCTTAAAGCACAGATTTTTAAAAGGCCTCGCAAAAAAAATAAGTTTTTTTAATGTAAAAAACACAATTTATAACGTTGTCTTTCTTTCCAAAAAAGTTAAAAAAGTACAAAAATAATAAAAATTTGATTATATTGGATATTTATACAATTGGTATGATTTCTAATTTTTAGAACATTATTATTATTGTCGATAGAGTATATTGTTCAATTGGTAGGCGATCTACCAATTGACAGTATGATGTGTCATCCCTTGATACTTAGGTATTACTAATCTCTAATCAAAAGATAATCTTTTATCTCTGCAAATTTCTGGAAAACCCCAATGTGGCATCAAGAAAGCATCACACCTATGAATATTTGCAGTTTATTATTAGATATTAACCACTTAATGCACAGGTTTTTTTAAAGGCCGTGCAAAAAAATAAGTTTTTTTAATGTAAAAAACACAATTTAGAATGTTGTCTTTCTTGCCAAGAAAATTACAAAAATACAAAAATAATCAAAATTTGAGTAAACTGTATATTTATACAATTGGTATGATTTCTAATTTTTAGAATATTATTATTATTGTCTAAAGAGTATATTTTTTAATTGGTAGGCAATCCACCAATTGACAATATGATGTGTCCCTTGATGTGTAGGTATCAAATATGAAACCCTTATGTTTTATATCTTCAGAATAAAGTATATAAAGTGACGCCTCGAGTCAAGGATGTCTTTACAGCCAGAGATTAGTAATAGAATAGTTAACAACTATATTTTATTTTACATTATACTTTAATAAATTATATATTGAAAAATGAGCGAATTAGAATCTGAATATGAATATGCTGTCGGAAAGCGGCACACAAGGAAGAGATGCGTCGTAAGTGATAAGTAAAAAAAATATATACAGTAGAACCTCGATTAACCGAGCTTCTATTAACCGAGGTTTCTTGTAACCTAGTCAATAACGAAGTCTATTTTTTCTTTTTCTCCTTTCCAAAATGAGCTTGGAAAAAATAATACACATTTTAGTTCGTTGTCCGTGTTACAGGCACTTCTTCCCCGCAACATGATTGCCCAGGCATGGCAACTAGTGAATCCAGCTACAATTCGTAAATCATCCAACAAAATACTTGTTGAAAAGAGGAGAGAGGATGAATCCCAGCAGACGGAAAACTCAACTACATGGAACTTCTTGAGATCAATGAAATTGAAGGATGTGAGGAAGTTTTGGAAGAGGGCATTTGCGAGAGGCTGGACATTGAGTATCAACATCCAAATTTTGAAATTCTCAATGACGAAGAAATCATACAAGCCGTTAATCCTTCAACAGACAATAATGACGCAGAAAAAAGATGAGGACATTAAGGATTCTGCGACTATAAGTCATAGTGAAAGTGTTCAAGCATTGACAACTGTCCTAAAATATTTGGAGCAAAGAAACGATGCTACAGCGATGGATCTCCCGTTGCTCAAAAATTGGCGAGACAGGTCTGCCCATGATAGAAATTCTGAACTTTTGCAACGACAGGTAACAGACATTTTTAAAAGAATGCAAATTTAGCATATTAATGTATATTAAATTTTAAAAATACAATATTTTCTTGAGATTTGTGTTATTTTTGAAAATGCGTCTTCTATTTAACTAAGTATAGTTTTAAAAAAAAATTCCATTTTACTTTTTAAAATTTACTACTAGAGTTGATTTCATTTTTCATTTTTAAATCTTTTTTGATATGAAATATAAGTTCATATATGTTTATTTTTATCATTTAAAGAACGTTCTAATGTTTTTTACTTTAAAAGTTAGTTAAATTCGCAATCACGGAAGGTTTTTATACAGGGATTCTATTAACCGAGATTTCCGATATCCGAGGTACTGGCGGTCCCATTTAGCTCGGATAATCGAAGTTCTACTGTATTTTATTCTTGAATGAGTAAGTGTCATAGCTTACAATCCCATGTACTTTATAAATATCAATAAAGCGACTGTTTTGTTTTTTCTCTTTCACATTGTTATTTTCAATTCTCGATTGCATTCGAATGTGAAAAATTATAGCAGCATAAAGTACATCGCAGCTTCAATTATCTCAAGTGTGCACAGTTTGGTCAGTTTAGCGCGCTCGAGTTAACTCGAGCGTGCATGTTAAGGGGTTAAATAAGAGAACTGTTTCACGTTTTGGCATTGCATGTCACCACATAAGGATTACCATAACAGTTTGATGCCGTAAATACATAAGCATTCTTACAATCATCTGATAATTCTTAATTTAAATGTATGCAAACCTTCCTTTATTTGGCTGTGAATGTCACTTTAATAATAAAATCTTTCCCAAAGATGGCAAACTCTGTCTACAATTATCCAAAATTCTAAACCTTTATCAGATATTAATATCTCAACTGATCTGAAGTGATTTCGAAGATTTTAATCTATTCGTCTCAGGGGATAATTAATGAGGCGCAACAGTCACTTTCGTGTTCCACGTTCGAAATTCTTCCTCTCTTACGACAATTAATCTCGGAGAATGTTAAGACAGACCAAGAACTTCGCACAGTGAAGTGCCATTTTGCTCTGTTTGATGGATTCGTCCGATAATTAATCTCCTCTTTCGCGAATTGATAACACCGACCATTAGCCGCTGCATATTTTATGCATATCTTAAAACTGACAGGATTGTTTCACACGACCTCGAAGAAAAATGATTTGGAAGGGGGAAATTTTCGAGTACATTTAGTGGTAAATTACGACAAGTTACATTTCAAAATGGAAATAAAAATATATGGTTCATCTAATATACGATTTTAGGGATTATGCATAAATAACATTTCCGGAGGAAGCCTAGAGTCATGAATCTCGGTATAAGGATACCTCTGTATGTAAGAACTAATTTTTACTAAATTCTACGTATCATAAATTATTTATTATATATATACAGGTTGTCCGAAAACAACCGCATAAACTCTGCATAGCTAAATTCCTCGGTGGGAGTACATAAAAACTGCCCAAAGAAGCGTTCCTGTACGATCCATAGTTTATGAGAAAAATAAGAAAAACAAAGTATGACGTCACTGCCGGTGCAAGAAAAAAACACTTTATTGGACATGCCATGCCGACAACTGTATTTACATATCTTTGCAGACAATAATGTTTAAAACGTTCACCGCGCATATCGCGTCATGCATGCGCGCGAGCCATGGAATGACGTTAAGCCGCCGTTGGACTGGTATTTAAAAGGCTGCATCTTAAAGCCACTGATAATCTTCATATGGTGGCTATGTATTCTGTTCGTAACTTTTGCGACATGTACCTGATGTACGGCCGATGTAATGGAAATGCCTTACGAAATGTTAGGGAGTATGCCCGTGCATATACTGCTCGTATTAAAGCCAAGGCGTATGTCTTTCGTTTTAATGAGCATCATTAAAGTAAAATGTTAGGATTACTTGGACTTAACCAGCGGTTAAGTATTGGTCTGATTATATCCAATTTTCGACACTTTAAGATTGTAAACGGTTTCAAATGTACTAGTCATCATTTGTAATTATATTTTCTTTATTTAGTTACTGTGTGTGTATTTTAAGTTTTGTATATTTTTTAATTTTAAAACTTTATGCAAATTTACACGTGTATGTGGTCAGCCCAGTTGTATTTAAACAATTGTAATTTTTGTGTGTGCTGCCTCTGACGGTTGATCTTTTGATTCCCTGTGTGGGTTTCACGATAGTCTTATTTTTATTGCTCGTGGAGCAATGTATGATGTTATTAATTTTTGATTCATTTAAATAAACGGCATGTTTTTTTTAATCGTTTCACTCTTCACTCACCATACTTGCCACTCTACATTAAATGTCGTATGAGACTGACATTTTGGTTATGGGCCAGCTGCCTATAGTAAGGTGTGTGGTAGAGTTGAATTACGATAGAAATACGTCAATTATATATTCTGCTGGAGCTGTTTAGATGTCTTTCACTGTTCCTTTAAAAGTGAGTTATCCTTTTTCTACTGGGTGTCTGGACAGATGAGGAAAGCCCTCGGAATATATCACTTGTCAGAACTACTGATGGAGGATGCGTTTGGATTTATATAATCTGATGGAATTCGACTGGTTTTTTTTCTACGACTTTGCTGTAAAATTTGAGTGTTGATTCCTGATATGTGCGGTGTTATGAAAGACTTTTCTCCTTTTTCGACGGGTGTTGAGTGAAGTATTTGAATTTACTTCGTTGGCGAGCCTACTTGAATCTTGCATTTTCTTCGACGGCGGGCCAAAAACAACCTTTTCGTAAGTACTGTATACTATATTATAACTATGGATCAAATTCCCATTGATCCGCTTGTTGCTGACAATTATGCCACTTGGGCAAACGACGTAAAGGTCCTTTTAATGAATAAAAATTGTTGGAATATCGTGAATAAAAGTGAAGTGAAACCTGTAATTGTGAAAGATATAGTACCTGATCCCAAGGAAGTAAAGGATTATGAGGTTAGGAAAGCAAAAGCCTTTAGTATCATATACTTAAATTTATCTAAACCGTATAGAATACTTTTAACTGGAATAGATGATGCTTTTATTGCATGGGATAGGTTACAAACTCATTTTAGGCCTGATTCTCGTGCCCGCATTGTCGGGTTGACCGATAAGTTTTTTAAATGCAAACCAAATGAGGATGAAAATATAGGACTTTTTGCTGCTCGTTTAACAGATATTGTTAACGAACTGAAAGATGCAGGTAAACCTATCGATGACTGGTTTGTTGCTTTTCAACTTATTAGACACCTTCCGAGTGATTTTGCAAGCATTGTTCAGTCTATCTATCGATATCCTGACTCCGAATTTAAATCTGATAAAGTTCGAAATGAACTTTTAGCTGAGGAGTCTAGACTTTTGCAGGTTAGGGGTGACCAAGAAACAGTTGCGTTACAAACAACCCAAACTGTTAGTTCTAAAAATTATAAAAATCGCACGTGTTTCCGGTGTGGTACAATGGGTCATCTAATAGCAAACTGTAGAGTTAAAATTTTAAACAAACCATTGAACCCACCAGATGAACGAGAAATAGCACCGAAGATCAAACCCCATCGAAAAATTTCTAAAAAGAAAGTACAGGGTAGTTTTGTGGTAGAAGCTTCTTCTTTGAGTAATAGTAATGATCGAAAAACTGCCTGGGTGTTTGATACAGCGGCAAGTTCCCACTTTTGTTGTAATAAGTCACTTTTTATTGATTTTAAGAAAATCTCTGGAACATCAATGGCTGTAGCCATAGATGGGATTGATTGCCCAATTGAGGGGATGGCTAAAGTCAGAATGATTTTTAAGCACAAAAATAGGGAAGAGGAGGTTACTCTTAAAAACGTTTTGTATTCGTCAAGACTTAGACGAAATTTAATAGCTGGTCATTTAATTGATAGCAACGGGGCTAGTTTTGAGGGCAAAAATGGCCAAATAAGAGTTTTTGGAAAGGACAATCGCGTAATTCTTAGAGCTAAGAAATGTCAAGGATTGTATTATGTTTACCCTAAATACCCAAAGGTCAAAACCCCCGAAGTTTTGAGTACTACTGATAACTCTCTTAGTAGTTGGCATTGTAAGTTTAATCATGTTAATGGGAAGTATATTATTAAAACTAGTAATGAAAATTGCGTTCGTGGTTTACCAAGTTTTAAAAACAAGGAAGAAATTAAATGTGAGTCTTGCCGACTGAGTAAATCTAAACGAGTGTCGTTTAAACCTATAGCAAAGGTTAGATCTGATAGACCCTTAGAGCTTGTGCACATGGATTTATGTGCAATGCCAATAAGGTCAAAGGATGGATATAATTATTTCTTGAGTATTATTGATGATTACTCAAGGAAAGTGTCAGTTTTCCCTCTTAAGGAAAAGACGGACGTTTTTGATGTCTTTAAAAAATGGCAGAAAAGTTCCGAAAGGTTCACTGGTAACAAAGTACTAAATGTTAGAACCGATCAAGGGCTAGAATTTTGTCACAAACAATTTGAAGATTACTTAGAAGATCAGGGTATCCGTGCTGAGAGAACAAATACTTATTCGCCGTAGACGGAGTGCGAACCTTACTAGAACATAGTTCTTTAAAGAAATCTTTTTGGGATGAGGCCGTACTATGTTTTACCTATACCTGGAATAGACTTTGCCAACACAACCAGGTAAAAAACCCCTTTGAACTTTTTGGAGGTAAAACTCCTTCAGTAAAACATCTAAAGTGTTTTGGTAACCCTGTATATGTAGGAATCCCTAGACAACTTCGTAAGAAGTTAGACTCCCGTGCCAAGAAGGGTATTATGGTTGGTTATGCAATGCGTACTAAAGGGTACCGTATCTGGATCCCAGAAGAACGTAGGGTTATTGAGACCATTAATGTAAAGTTTGTAGAGCCCAGTGGTCGCGTACTGGACCCTGTTGTACCAAAACCTTGTTACGTTGATGCTGACAATGAGTCGGATAGTGATGAATGTGATGCTGAACACATGACCAGGGAAGACTATACTAGTGATGGTCAAACTGAGATCGAAAGTTCATCTAAAGAACTTTACTCGGATTCCGAACCTCCCTTAAAAACGACCACATGGACTAGACGGGCCGTTCCCCGTGTTATGGAAGGCAGGCATGATATATATTATTATCCTGATAATAGTAAGGCACGCTTAAGGTCGCTAAATGATGTTGACAAATACTGTCGTGCAAATAATATAAAGTATGATAAATCCCTCTTTAATTTTAGCACAAAAAACACTTACTCTGGACCAGCAGAAAAGATTAATGAATACGTAGAATTAAGTAATAATGAATCCTGTAATTTTTCAGCATGACTAGGTGACAATGGTATTCCATTAAGTTTTAATGCTGCTCTAAGAACCCCTCAAGCAGATGAATGGTATAAGGCCATGGAAGAGGAAAACAAAGTATTACATGATCGTCATGTATGGGATCTTGTAGTTAAACCTCAGAACGCCAAAGTTATAGGGAACCGGTGGGTATTTAATGTAAAAAGAAATGCTGGAGGAAAAGCTGTACGATATAAAGCGCGCTTAGTTGCACAAGGTTTTCTTCCGAGAAGAGGAGAAACTTACGATGAGACTTTCAGCCCTGTAGTAAACTTTTCCCTCATTCGTCTATTCTTTGCTGTTTTAGTTGGTTTCCTTGGGTGGCGACATAGGCAGTTGGATATCAAAAGTGCTTATCTGTATGCCCCAATATCTGAAACTATTTACATGAGGCAACCTCAAGGTTTTGTTGATTCTGAGAAGCCCCATTTGGTATGTCTCTTAAAGAAAGCTTTGTACGGACTTCATCAGAGCGGTCGTGAATGGTTTCACGAAATTAGTAATAAACTTGAGGAAAAAGGCTTCTGTAAACTATCATGGGCAAACTGTGTTTTTACGTACGAAAATAGTGTAGTGCTGTTGTTATATGTTAACGACTTAGTAGTTTTTGCTGAAACTAGTAAGCAAATTGACTTAGTGATAGGTATTTTGAGTGTCGAATTTGATATAAAAGATTTAGGGAGCACTAAAAATTTGCTTGGAGTAGAATTTGAAGAAACTAATGGAAAATTATACATACACCAGAGAGGATATATTAAAAAAATACGAAACATGTTTAGCAGTTTAAACTCCCAATAACATCACTTCCCATTGCGAAAAGTATAATACTGTCTAAAACCCAATGTCCAAGTACTGAGGTAGAACAGAAAGAAATGAAAGCAATTCCTTATAGGAGTGCGATAGGCTGCTTGTCATTTTTAGCTTCACGAACTAAGCCTGACGTATCATACGCCACTAATATTCATTCCCAGTTCTAATCAAATCCAGGCATGGTGCATTGGGATGCAGTTCTAAAGTTACTGGGATATGTATGTCACAGTGATAATTATAACCTTGAGCTATCAGGTACAAGAAATTTAATCTTTAACTGCTTCAGCGATGTTGATTTTGCATCCAACAGGGATGACAGAACATCTATGGGTGGTATGATATTCCTTGTTGATAAAACCCCAATTTCATGGAGGACTTTTAAGCAAAAATGTGTTTCTTTATCAACTATGCAAAGTGAATATGTCTCACTAGTAGAAGCAGCTAAAGAACTTATTTGCTTTACTCGATTTTTTCATGAGTGTGCTGAAAATGGAATATTAAGTTCAAAGCCTTTAGAAATTAATTTATACTGTGATAATCAAGCTGCTACTAGTTTTTGTAAATCTCCCATAGAAAACCACAAAACGAAACATATATCGGTTAAATTGCATTTTATCAGAAATTTGATAAATGATAAACTTTTTGTTTTAAAATATGTTAATACAAAGGAAAATCTTGCTGATTATTTCACGAAAGCAGTAACTAAACTGCAACTAAAGAAATTTATGAGCTGTGTGTTCGGTATTTAAACATGGAACTTTTGCTATGTTAAATTTTATAAAAAAAAATATTTCTTTTACTTTGTATTTAAGATATTTATAGACATGTGTAAGGTGATTTTTGTTAATGTACTGTGTGTATATATACTTGTTATCTTGTTTTACTTAGAATAAGAAATGTAATTTCATTTTCTTGATGTGTTATAAAGATTGTATAATGGTCATAAAATTTTGTCATTCATGTTTAAAAACTCTTTGGGGGATTAGATCAGGTTTTTCTCCACATTCTGATAGAATAAGTTATACTGTGTTTTTATAACGTACTGTAAATTTGTGAATTATTTTTTTTTACTTAAACTTTCAGTACAGTTTTGACTTGCATGTTAATGTTATTGTTTTTTGAAATGTTATTATGGTTACTTTGATGTCTTGACCAGGATTGAGTATCTGAATGCAACTTGTTTTTGAGTGAATTCAAGACTGTTTACCTTTACTGTTATGGCTTTAATTGTTTTTATGTCTAAAATTGTATAGGCGGGCCACTTGTTAGGATTACTTGGACTTAACCAGCGGTTAAGTATTGGTCTGATTATATCCAATTTTCGACACTTTAAGATTGTAAACGGTTTCAAATGTACTAGTCATCATTTGTAATTATATTTTCTTTATTTAGTTACTGTGTGTGTATTTTAAGTTTTGTATATTTTTTAATTTTAAAACTTTATGCAAATTTACACGTGTATGTGGTCAGCCCAGTTGTATTTAAACAATTGTAATTTTTGTGTGTGCTGACTCTGACGGTTGATCTTTTGATTCCCTGTGTGGGTTTCACGATAGTCTTATTTTTATTGCTCGTGGAGCAATGTATGATGTTATTAATTTTTGATTCATTTAAATAAACGGCATGTTTTTTTTAATCGTTTAACTCTTCACTCACCATACTTGCCACTCTACATTAAATGTCGTATAAGACTGACATAAAAGAACGACTTCGCTCAAATAGATCCTCGAAATTTTGAAGCAGGGACCAAGCAGAAAATCCATAGACTTGACTTTCCAATCTCAGAGGTATCAATTGAGAACATGGATGACATTGTGACCACGAACCTATTTTAAGTTCCCTAGTCACCTTTAACGAACACGGTGGACCTTAGGCCGGCTCGGATTCCGAACCCGCAACCTCTCAATTACGAGATCATTGCCTTTTCCGACTGAGCTACAGCTGCTCGCAAGTTTTGGAATATCTGTTATTATTTATAAATTGATATTCGGGTTGACATTTTATCAGTTTCCAAACCTCGCTTTTAATTTTATCTTTCTATGAGGTATATCATTTGAAATCATATTAAACAGCTTGATCTATTATAAAGCTTTACGAAATAGAGTTTATATCTGATGCAAAATGAATCTCTTATCACGAATCTTTCTTTTTTTTATTACTGGATTCCTATCATGTAGTAAAAGTCAATTGATCATCGTGTATGGAGTGTAATATTCAAAGTTGTTAAAATTTTAAATGGTTGTTTAATCTGTATAGCCCATTGCAAATTAGATTTAAGATTTTCATCAATATATATTTGGCATAAATTACTCATGCATTAGTGGGTTAATTTCTTTATGAATGATGCTCATGTTAAATATAAAAAAAATTGTTCTGCGATCATTGTAGTGACGTTTGAAGATCAATCCCGGAAGCTTTTTGACTCTACTACTTATAAATTAGTAGTTTTTCATTAATAAACAAAAAATATGAAACAAATACTAGTAAAACACCCTAGAAATATTAGTAATTCATTTATAGATTCAATATATATATTTATATAATGTGAGCAACGTGATAACACAGCAGGTAAATAGTCCAACTTCAGGGAATCTTTCTTTATATTCTAGCATGTAAAGTTCTTTGCTAGATGAATGGAAATTGGTAAGTCCTCTTATGTTCCCACAAAATCAAAAATGGCACAGAATTATTTATCTTGCTCTCAGTAGATCCACTGAAATCCTCGCCCTCCCCTTATTGCTATAAAACCACCACTATGGCTTTATTTTCAAGTTTCTTGCCAGTTAACTCAGTGACAAGTAGCGAGACAAAATTAGCCAAATTATGTCAATGAACGCATTGACAAAATTAAAAGTGAGCTAAATAAATGTCGATGATATAAAGAGAACGAAGCATTGTAGTAACCCTATTGAGTACAACTAGCTAGTGCTAAAATGGCAAACCTAATGAGCGGCCAAAATATAAATGAGACAGAATCGTGGCATGCCTGCCTGGTGAAAAACTGTACATTATATAGAACAACGTGTTTAGGTTAATTTGACGTTATTCATCAGAATATTTCGCTCGTAATTTATAGTAAATATAGTAGGAAGGAATAAATAGAAGGGTAAATAGTTTATAGAAAATATATTAATATCATCTGCTTGCTTCTGTAGGACACTTTCCCTCATTTTTTTTTAATTTGGTTTATTAATATTTCAAATTTAATGCTGTGTATTAACGTTATTTCATCACGGATCTATGTGAATTTTCAACGACATATTTCACCCTCGCAAGTGACGTTTATCAGGGGGAAACTTTTACAACTTTCTTAATTATTTTTCATTAAATGAAAACCTGACAACATAAACGGTAATCCCTCTGACTCATATAATATATCAGAAAACTTCCCACCTTTATACGCTTCCAAACGCTTCCAATATTAGAAAACCCTATACGGCAAAACATTCTATTAATTAAACACGTCAGCAGACTTAAAATCTTTGAAAAGCAGCTGCGTGCAAAACACTCAACGAGCCCATTTATCTAAATCCAATACCCCTGTCACAACAACATCGATTTCAAAACGCATTTATCATCAGTTTTCTTAGAATCACTAATCCAGAAAATTATCCTAAACCCTGAAAACTTTGAAGGTGGAGCGAGCGCCCGTGATGTTTATTTCAATAATTGAGAACGACATTAGAATCAGTTCGGATTTCATCAACAGGATATTTCACCTACCTGACAGAGTGCAGTTCGATATCGGATGATAATGGTCATCAGTTGAATGGTCATTAGAGGTGCATTAGAGGCTGAATATTATCACTGAATCATTAGGGTAAATTTTAGATGAATGCGGCCTCTAAATTAACAGGATATTAATATACGTGTCTCTGTGAAAGCTTTCAGCGAGAAATTCAGTGGAAGCATTTTGCAAAGTTCATCTCAAATATTCACTTTGGATGATGTCTCGTCGGTTTTAGCGTAATATTACGTGCCATACGAACGCATGTTTTTGTGTTTAAAGGTCATACAATATCTGTATATTAAAGAATATCCATTTTGGAATTTCTTTTTAGTAAAAATTCACACGTGTTCATTTTGAAGGATTTACTTTAAAATTTTATCGTTAAAAAGTGTAACGCTTCATACATCCGCAAAGTGTTTACTATTTAATTATGTGGTCGTCACTTAAAACTGAGAATGTTGTCCTTTGACACTTGACCTCAGTTTTTATCACCGGCCTGGAGTGACGCATTCGAGATAGCAGCAAATAATTTTCAAACTCACTTTTTATTATGTGTAGCGTGATTTACCGTGTTATTCTCTGTTATTATTCTGAAACAGAAAAAACTTATTACTCGAGATAGCCCAAGCGGCGCCTGACTACGCAGCTAGTTTATACACATACAACAAAAAAAAATATGCTCGTTTTTTTTTTTTTTTTTAAATAATACATTACCCAAATCCAGACCTGCCTATTGTACTTGAGTAATTCCATGGTGACTAACGTAACATTTATACTGCCTATCTGCATAAGTGCATAATAAAAGTTCTATTCAATTATTCGAGAGAGTCCAAGCGGCGCTCATGACTGCATATTAAAAGTTCTATTCAGCTTTCTATTATTCGAGATAGTCAAAGCGAAGCCTGACTACGCAGCTAGTTTTTACATATACAACAAAAACCTCTCTTTAAAAAAATGATTCATGACCCAAATCCAAACCTACCTATTGTACTTGGGTAAATCTATTGCGACTAACATAACATTTATACTTAGTGAAGGCAATAGTTTTTCAAATTATTGTTCTAAAATCTGCATAACTGCATATTAAAAGTTCTATTCAGAGTTCTATTATTCGAGATAGTCCAAGCGAAACCTGACTATGCAGCTAGTTTATACATACATAATAAAAACATATGATCTGTTTAAAAAGATTATTCATGACTCAAATCCAAACCTACTTATTGTACTTGGGTAAATACATTGTGACTATCATAACATTTATACTTAGTGTAGGCAATAATTTTGCAAATTATTGTTCTAAAATCTGCATAGCTGCATATTAAAAGTTCTATTCAGAGTTTTATTATTTCATATTGTCAAAGCGATGACTGACTACGCAGCTAGTTTAAACATATACAACAAAAATCTCTGTTTAAAAAAATTAATCATGACCCAAATCTAAATCTACCTATAGCACTTGGGTAAATCCATTATGACTAACATAACATTTATACTTAGTGAAGGCAATAGTCTTGCAAATTTTTGTTCTAAAATCTGCATAACTGCATATTAAAATTTATTTTCAGTGTTATATTATTACAACAGAAGCAAACTAAAAAGATCTTTATTATTTTTGTAATTCGTTATTAATTGTTTTTATCAAAATTAAAGTACATTACTAACTTAACTTTTTTAAGCTTCATTGAGACTCACAAAATTACAAACTTCTTTTTATGTATTTTTGAACTTCTAAATTGAAACCAAATTACTTTCACATATTTTTGTAATTAATTACTAATTATTTTTAAAAAATACAGTGTGTGACTAACGTAACCTTTTTTAAACTTCATCAAGACTGCCTTATTTATCAAAATTATTTGTTTGAGACTCACAAACTGACAAACATCCTTTAATGTGTTTTTGAACTTCAAAATTGAAACTAAAAGACTATATTTTTTGTAACTAATTATTAATTATTTTTATCAAAAATAAGGTGTGTGACTAACGTAACCTTTTCTAAACTTCATGAAGGTTACCGTATTTGTCAAAATGATTCCTCTGTTTAACTCCTGAATTGTAAAGGTTGTTCTGACTTTTGAAAGACCCTTTATATATTCTTGCTTTTGTACATAAGTCCGTATTTTTTTTTCGAGGCATATTTCTTACGTTCTGCTTCCCCAGGTGGTGTCTAACTTGATGTATAATTGAATGCATTTAATAAATTTTCCACTTTTCTCTAAAGCTTTAGTTGATACCCAACGTTAATAACCACACAAACAACTGCAGGAATTAAAATTAATGATCGGTCACTCTTCTGACCTGTATTGTTAAACAGTTTATCAGGCAATTAATCTCGTCGGCTGACAAATATGTCTGTGTGTTAAACAATTATATTTGTGGGTAAATTATTTTCCTATGAATATTCCACTTGGACTTATTTAAGGTTTCTATTAATATTTTTAATTTAAAAATATTTTACTTATGAATGAAACGAATAAAATAACTTCATTTACTGATGCCCAGGAATAGTGAAATAGTTTTACATACATTGAAAGCGTCAGATGCTCATAGTATGTTTCATATCTATATATACAGGTAATCCTCAATTAACAAAGCCAAAACTATCGAAGAATGTGTACGGCACTGATCTTCGGTGATGGAGTTCGTAGATTTGAATCCCACAGTATGCATGATCGTTTGTAGCCGTTCGAAATCGGCGTTAAGCCGTAGGTCCAGATCTCATTAGAACTCTATAAGGTTGATTTATAATCAGCCTCTTGAAATTTAGATGTTAAGAAAGAGTTCTTAATTAGAAACACAAAGATTTATTATTGTTGGTAAAGCATCTGCGTAGGTTACAACCATGGAGTACTATACATATGTTGCCAACATTCGTTTTCACAAGTTAACATAAACTAAACAATTACAATTCTTTCATAGATACACAAAGTGAACCTTACATTCGGCCCCGCTCAATATAAAATTTAGACAGACAGAACAAATTTTAAATTGAAACGTAAAAAAAGGAACAAAGTTTTTGATGAAATCATAGTTCAAGTCTCTGGGGAACAGAGGCCAGTTAATATCTTTTTTGATGACGGCTCAGTGGATCTCATACTCTTCGTCTGTGCTGTTTTCCTCAATGGTTGGTGAATTTCGTTTAGAGTAAGGGCTAAGATGTTGTACGTGGACACCCTTGAAAATTTTGTTCTGCTGTGTTGTAGACTTGAACTCGTAGCACAAGACCCCAACTGGGCGTATAATCCCAAATTGTCCTTTGAAAATAGGAGATGTTTGTGATCTCCTTTTTTCGGCCAGTCGTACAATACAAGATCACCTACCTTGAAGGAATGGGATCTGCTATGGATATCAAATCGTTTTTTGTTCTCCAAATGTATTTCATACACATTATTTGCTGCTTCGGCCTTGACCAAAGTTAAAAGTTCTAGTTGGTCTTCACGTGGCGTGTCATCTATGAAGCTATCAATGTGAACTTCTCGTGGAAGGCGTAGCTCCTATCCATGAAGTAAATAAAAGGGTGATTTCTTGGTAGAATTTTGTTTGGTGGTATAAATTGCGAGTAAGGCATTTGGAAGTAATTCGTCCCATTTATTCGGGTTTTTGTCAATCATTTTTTTCACAGAGAACGCAATGATGCCATTGGCTCATTCAACGATACTATTAGCTTGTGGTGAAACGATTAGCTTGTGGTGGCTTGATATGGCGCATCCTACCGGCTGCGCCATATAAGGTTGGTTTATAATCAGCCTCTTGAAATTTAGCTGTTAAGAAAGAGTTCTTAATTAGAAACACAAAGATTTATTATTGTTGGTAAAGCAGCTGCGTAGGTTACAACCATGGCGGACATCGACAACCATACATATGTTGCCAACATTCGTTTTCACAAGTTAACATATACTAAACAATTACAATTCTTCCATCGATATACAAAGTGAACCTTACAACGCGCTGCGTAAGTAAATAAACCATGACGCTTCTAATCATTAAACCTCATTTTACGATCGAGTTCCGACCTGATAGATCAGTGGTTCAGCACTTTGATAGCTAAACTAGGAACTTAAGCGGTAAATGTAGAGGTTTATATTCATGTCAGTGACGAATGCAGTGAACTTTTAAAAAAGAAAATATTTTTATTGCCGTTTGCTTGCACAAAGTTTTCTTTGTTTCAAATTAAACACAACTCTGCATTTGAGACTGCATACATCTTCTTTAGAGCCCAACTTTTTAAATCTTCATAAATCCGTACTTTCAGATATCAAATTAATTTTTGTTTCTTCATGTTAGTATTTCTTTTGCTTACTTGAACCACATAAGGAAAAATGTATCATTTATTTCAACGTACACACTTTACGAATAAAATGTAATAGATGAAATAGATAGGTACTTAAGAGGATTTCAGGTGGATTTGTGACCAGAGGCGTCAAGGAATCAATCCAATTTGGGGTACGTAGATTGAAAAGATTTGAGAACCATTTCTATACTCTAGATGACGTTTTGATTTTAGTTTGTAGCCTACGGTCTATTTTTTGCAACACGAGGGATAATGAGACCGGGACCTACTGCTTAAAGCCAATTCCGAACGGCTAAGAACATCCATGCCATAGTGGGATTTGAACCAACGAACTCCGGTACCGAAGGCCAGCACCCTTACCAATCAGCCATCTTTCGACGATAATTGATGGAGCTATATGACAACGTGATTTTCAAATTTATGTAGCTTTAAGGCTAACTCTTTAACAGGAATGGCACTTTGACCGACAAGTAATAAATTTATAATAATTCATTTTACGTTTCAGATATTCAATTACATTCTTTGCATAACTTATTGGAATTTATAATGGTTTGCACTATGTTGACACTGATACCGGACTGGATTTTAAAGATATTTGTGTTTAAACTAACATTCGTATCTCTATACAGCACTTTTCTGATTTGATGCATGTAGGTAATTAGATAACTTATATATTTTAGAAAATATCTTTAGATTTTACTCGTGACATACTATTTCGTTCAATAGGAACCATTCCACTTCGGGCTGCATGGTAGTGAACAAATTTATAATCTTTCTAAGAGTACTTCTCTTAAAATCATGCATGGAGATGAACCTTCATATACTCTATTATCTCCTTAATTAAGATAGATCGAATTAAATAAGATTTGAAAAACTCCTCCCAACCATACATAGCCTGAGGAGAGGACAGTGTAGGTGTCGTCGTATCAAGAGTGAAATTCCTGGAAAACAACATGAACTACTCTTGCCTTTTAAAGAACAAAACAATGCTCTTACTCCCAGAAAGGATAGAAGCTGTTTCCACTCTGTCATTGGTGTAAAGCTGATCAGGAAGACTTCCTTATGAACAGGATTGTTTCGTTTTCACATATAAAATATTTTAAACTAACAGACTTCAGTTATTTATTTTTATCAGGTTTTGAGATTCATGGAGGAGGTCTAGCCAAGGTAAACAACCGGGGATTAATAATTACAACAACATTCTTTGTAATTCCTTTAAAAAGTTATTTGTGTTACTTATTTACAGCCCCCCTTATTGATAAATATCCAAATATCCAATTTTTATGAACATACTATATGACATGCTCCAGAGGAACCATTTAAGATCAGTAACAACGATAACATCAACAACTTTCTCTCTAATCGAGTGCAAATTTATCTGCGTTACTTACTGATCTACACTCTTATCGATAACATTCCATAGAAACTCCCGACAGAATTATTTTATGAACATACCATATAACATTTTCCAGAGGTCTATCTGGAATTAGTAACATCAACAAGTTTC
>CM063511.1:50208195-50213195 GCA_032207245.1 Pardosa pseudoannulata | reverse complement strand
GGATCATTTTAGTATTATGTCACATAATGAATATGGGCATAATTATAGTTCGGCTGCAGTTTATTTTTCCGAAATGTCACGATGTTCAACTTTTGGAGAATTTTGCGAGTTGTATGCAGCCAGTGAAATTTTTGAGTATGTGTTTGAGGTTTACCGTGATTGTAACCTTTATTACAGTTTTGAAAGTGAGGGAAACCCCACTAAGCGGCTACGCTTTTCCAATATTTTGTCAAGTGGCCATTTTGACGTTTACGTTAATTCTGTGTCAAATTCAATCCCCTATATAATAATAGCCTAAGTTGTCTGTCCGTGAATTTATGAAGCGGTTGTACCTGGAATGGGTACAGGAATCCATATTGGATTTTTTATGACTTAGGGTTAGCAAAATTCACAGCGATTTCGAAATCCACCCCATCACCACTTTTTGGACGTTTAATGGTATTATTTCAAGCCTTATTCTCCCCTGTTAAGAGCAAAAGATTAAATTTATCATTTTGGATATTATTCATATATACCACCAAATAATCACTGTCAATATAAAAGCCACTGCTGTCTATTCTATCACGTATGCGACCCTCATATATTCTAATTAGTTTCTTCACCATGTGTAGGCATGGCTAGCTCAGTAGAGTGTTTGCCCATTTGCTTGTCATACTCTTTGGGTTAACGGTTCTGTCCCCGAAGCAGCCAAACTTTTCTAAATGTAATTAATTTAATATATTCTTTTTTTAATATGTAAATAAATTCCTATTCCCAAAGTTGTTTTATTATTTTAAAAATAAATTTTTACTATTTTTTCAACTTTTTATGATTTTTATTATATTAAAATCACGTATTTTGTACGGATGGCCCTGGCCACATAAACATTTCATGTTTTCTATCCTTAAACTTTCTTCTCGTCTATTTTATGTGTCCTTTCACCTTTTAGCTGTTAATTTTCTGCTCGCCTTCATTTTTGTGTTTATTGAAATAAATCTCCGGATTAGAGGGCTCGGCCCATGCAATCCAGGCCCATACCTACCGGGTTGATAGTTTCATTCCTTTACATTAATTAATGTGGCAAAAAAAATTGAAGAAATTAACGATAATTTTGATGTAGCTAAGAAGACTTTGAATTATCTTTCTAAATGAATTCAATGTGATTCTAAACTGCATTCACAATATCGAGAGATTTTAGGGGAGTATGAAGATAAACAAATTATTGAGCGTGTACCTGATAATTCTCAGCCAAAAAACAAATCTTTTTTTTTACCTGCTTCATACAGTACTTTACAATTTTAGAAAATGAAAAATTTACTGATTCCGTCATATGACGGGCTATATGCTAGTATATATATATATATATATATATATATATAGATATATATATATATATATATAATATATTATATATATATATATATATATATATATATATATATATATATATATATATATATATATATATATATATATTATATATATATATATATATATATATATATATATATATATATATATATATATATATATATATATATATATATATATGTATATATATATATATATATATATATATATATATATATATATATATATATATATATATATATATATATATATAAATATATATATATATATATATATATATATATATATATATATATATATATATATAATATATATATATATATATATATATATATATATATATATATATATATATATATATATATATATATATATATATATATATATATATATATATATATATATATGTATATATATATATATATATATATATATATATATATTTATATATATATATATATTTGCGTTTATATATATATTTATTTGTCTATCAATATATTTGTTTATATATTTCAATAAAAAATACGAAAAGTTGGATAAAAAATTAAATAATTTTCAATATTGTGAGATTTAACTGAATAACTAAATTTATGCACAAAACGCCCGCTCCCGGTACAATTTCGCTGCGAAATGTACCCTCACACAATGTGTTAATATCGCATGCAACATCTTCACTAAGTAAATGAAGTGATAAAAGTAGATTGGTTACCCATCACTCCTAACACTTATTTCAGGACAATTAAACAACAGTTTGTAGATTTATTTTTGTTTTGTTTTCGTCGAACGGTATATTTTTCGTTTCAAAGAAGTTATATGTCGATTCAATAAAAAATCATCGAAATATTTTAATAGCTGGTATTATTTATAATTTTGCTAGTGTTCATCGAAATTTTATGATATTTCGAGCTTTACATGAGTTTGCATTTTTCCTTTATCGTGCGTACATGGACTGAATGAGTAACGATTACTTTTCTGTTATAAATCTTTATTTTACAGCACTAAGGTTTCAAATATAATAGCAAATAAATATCTCATGACGTAAATATCTTTTTATAAAACGTTAATGTAATGTTTAAAATTAAATCTCCTTATTAATGAGGACAGGTTATAATATTGAAAGTTATTTAGTTTTCATATTTTTAACCCTTTCGAATCCATAACAGCTTAATAGAATCGATTCATCAGAAATTATTCGGTAGTTAAACAGTTAACAGTTAATGCCTTATGAGTGAGCAAAAGAACTAAAACATGAGAGTGATGACTAGTTATAACCTAAAGAGAAACTGACTTAAACTCCTGCTACCTTTCTATAACGAGATGTAGTCGTGAGCTGTCTGTAAAAAAAATTGGGAGTATATTTTTGTTAGTCAACATATAGACATATTTACAGCTCAAAGACATGTAGGAGAGTTTTAAAGGAAGAAAGGCTGAAACCAAGTAATTGTCCCCAGTAAGTCTGTTTATATTTGTTTCTATAGCAGAGGATTGAGGTAAGTACGAAGTACTTGCATATTGTCATTTAGTTAAGGTAACAAATAGGTCGATAAAAACACCAAAGTATCATGCAGCTTCTGTCATTATCATAATTACTATTAAACTTGTTATTGAGGGGTTTTCAAAAGCAAAGGCACTCAAAGATTAAGGGGATACTAGACGTTTCAAAGTGTGATTTTAAATTAAAAATTAAGAGTTTTAAAGCTTTATACATACATAGATTGAAAAAAAAATTTAAATCATTTTTGATTAAAATGTTTTGAAAACCAAATAGCATTTCAAAAAAATTAATATTTAAAACTGTTATATTAATTTTAAAAATATATATTGAGAATTAATTTTTGTATTGTTTATGTGATTTTTCCTTTATTAGTTTTTAAAATTATCTTTCGAACACTTTTAGGAATTTTTTGGTCTATTGATTGAATCGTTTGCTTACACGATGTATTTTGGGTCTGTATTTTGAAATTTCACGAAGAATTCTTTTTCATTTTAAACTGAATTTATTAATCGAAATGAAGTTAAAATTTAAAACAGATTCCTAGGCGTATTACAGTGTATATCAGAAAGCGTAAACATGTTGAAAAGATGTATGGAAAATCCTTTAAATTTCTTTTTCAATCTATTCACAAAATAATACCAAAAAATATTTAAAAGATATATTGACTGATTAATACAAAAAATATAGAAGATAAAGAGAAAAATAATGTGCAAGGATCCTTTTTACCAAAATACTTTTTTTAATATTTTTTAAAACTTGTCTATTTTTTTAACGTTTTTAAATAGCTCAATTTAGATATATCGCAATGTATATCTAACCAAAATTTCCTAGCCAAGAGCTTAAATCTAAAATATTTGTGATACCACATAATCAGTTAAAAAAAGGTAATTTATCATTCAGAAAAAATTTCATTTTTCTAAATAAATATGTTTTTAGCTATAAACAACCAAAATGAGGTTAATCTTGCAGTAGCCAAAAAATATCGATGTCCTTAATATTTACGTATATTGGTTTCATGTATTTTTGTACATATTCTTTTTAATCGGACGTTTAACCTCCAAATATTACTTTTAATCTGCCTCTTTTGCTAAAATCCATTAAGGTGGAAGAATAATCCCTATCATATATCCCTATGAAATCCCTACAAAATACTGGTTTCAAAATATTTCCTGTCTCAGCTTATTTGTAGAGAATAGAGCTTCATTTTTTCTAATTTAAAATTCCACATGTTAGATTCCCCTTGTCCCAACGAGTCTTCAAAACATTTCATAAATATTAAAGCCATATACAAAAGACTCCTGATCATATCTATCGATTGGTACATCTATCGATTTTCCCCTATCGAGTACCTTTATAATGTCCATATTTCAGTTTTAATGTATTGTGAAAGGGAATTCCCCTCGTTGGCTTATCAGGCTTCTCTTCGTGGCTAATTTATATTGAGTCAAACGGAGCGTTAAATCTTTAACTCCTGAACAAGATCTGTATCATTTATATACATTACGCGGGGGCAAATATCATCCCCGTTATAAGAAAGAAAGTTCTCCAAACTTATTGCTGTTTAATTATATACGATAATTGATTTATTTCATTTTAAAACAGAAAATAAATATATAACTTTAAACGTTTTCCATTTATCTACATATCTAATTAAATAGACACATATACACAATTAGTATTATTACGTACCAATGACTTATACCAGGCCTGTTGATATAACAAAGAATTAAGACACCAGATAGAAATGAGCGAAGATTTACCCTTTTGCATACTCTTTATTTACAATTCTATTTTTAAATAATCTTGTGACTCAAATAGAACTTATTAAATCTCAATATAGAAACGCCGTAAACTGCTTTAAAGTTGGAGCAAATCGCTGCCGCTGATGACGCCATGTTCAGATGAAAAAATGGTTTAGCATTCCCTGCCTCTCCTGAAGCTCTCCGTTCGCTCCGTCTTGGCCTGCTTTTCCTCTGAAGGGGCCTTCAAATCTTACGAGCAAAATCCAATGACTACTCATGCCAGGAAAAAAGACGACTGACCCGCGTTAGCAGCCCCTCTTGTCCAAAGGGATCGAAGTTGGTCACTGACTTCGCTTTAGTCCTTCGGTCAGTCTCCCTCACTGGCGTTGACCAGTAATGTAACTCAATGCTAC
>CM063511.1:50190695-50200695 GCA_032207245.1 Pardosa pseudoannulata | reverse complement strand
TATATATATATATATATATATATATATATATATATATATATATATATGTGTGTATATATATATATATGTATATATATATATATGTATATATATATATATATATATATATATATGTATATATATATATGTATATATATATATATATATATATATATATATATATATATACATATATATATATATATATATATATATATATATATATATATATATATATATATATATATATATACATTTATATATACACACGTATATATCTATATATATAGATAGATATATAAGATAGATAGATAGATAGATAGATAGTAGTGCATACTGCAAGCATATCTAAGCATACTTTTTATGTAAATTGTCGAATATAATTTCCTTTAAAATAATAGAAATGAAAAAAGAATATTTTTCTTGCTTGAGCACTTGAAAAATATTTATTTTATTTAAATATGAAATCCAGTATCCTAACTAAAAAACATCCTTTATTAAATTTTTATCCTACATTTTGCATAATGTCCAACAATAAATATGCAAAATATTGCATTTTTACTTTTTCCTACAAAATAAAAGAACAATTCTAACGAAGATTTTCCTAACTAGAAAATATTCTTTACTAAACTTTTATCGTTTATATTTCCCATAGGATCCAACAATAAATATGCAAAATAGTGCATTTTTACTGCTTCCTACAAAATAAAGGAACGATTCTCACAAAAACTTTCCTTACTAGAAAATATCCTTTACTAAACTTTTATCGTATATATTTTGCATAGGGTCCATAGTAAATATGCAAAATATTGCTTTTTTATTTCTTCTTGTAAAATAAAGGAGCGATTCTAATGAAACTTTTTCTATCTAGAACACATCCTTTACTAAAGTTTTATCATATTTATTTTCCATAGAGTCCATATATAAATATGCAAAATGTTTCATTTTTACTTCTTCCTACAGAATAAAGGAACAATTCTAACAAAAACTTTCCTAACTAGAAAACATGCTTTACTAAAGATATATTGTATATTTTGCATACAGTCCTAAATATGCAAAATATTGCATTTTTTCTGCTTCCTACAAAATAAAGGAACAATTCTAACGAAAATTGTCCTCTAACTAGAACATTTCCCTACTTAAGTTTAATCGTATAGATTTTGCATAAAGTCCATCAATAAATATGGAAAATATTGTATTTTTACTTTTTCCTACAATATAAAGGAACAAGAATTCTAACGAAAATCTTTCTAAGTGGAAAATATCCTTTACTAAAATTTTATTGTATATATTTTGCAAGAGTCCATCAATAAATATGAAAAATATTGTATTTTTACTTTTTCGTACAATATAAAGGAACAACAATTCTAACGAAAATCTTTCTAAGTGGAAAATATCCTTTACTAAAATTTTATTGTATATATTTTGCAAGAGTCCATCAATAAATATGAAAAATATTGTATTTTTACTTTTTCCTACAATATATAGGAACAACAATTCTAACGAAAATCTTTCTAAGTGGAAAATATCCTTTACTAAAATTTTATTGTATATATTTTGCAAGAGTCCATCAATAAATATGAAAAATATTGTATTTTTACTTTTTCCTACAATATATAGGAACAACAATTCTAACGAAAATCTTTCTAAGTGGAAAATATCCTTTACTAAAATTTTATTGTATATATTTTGCAAGAGTCCATCAATAAATATGAAAAATATTGTATTTTTACTTTTTCCTACAAAATAAAGGAACAACAATTCTAACAAAAAATTTTTCTAAGTGGAAAATATCCTTTACTAAAATTTTATTGTGTATATTTTGCAAGAGTCCATCAATAATAAATATGAAAAATATTGTATTTTTACTTTTTCCTACAAAATAAAGGAACAATTACAACGAAAATTCAGTATCCAGTAATTAACATACCTATATTTCCGACTATATAACATCTAATTATACACTTCCTCCTATTTTTTAGCAATCTATACAACATTGAATAACACTTCTAGTATGCAACGAACACAAAAATAAATTGTTGTATATCCATGCGTTTGAAATAATACTAATATTTACGATTTGTAAGTATACTATTTTATATAACACTATATATAACTGCTATGATAATTCTAGAAGTGCAATCCGAATAAAACAATGTATATAATTTAAAAATAGATACAAGGAAATCATGTATCCATATCATGTTTTTTTAGATATCTTGTTCTTTATCGCGATACCAAAAGCAAGAAACTTATGTAACATAAAGATACCGTGCAAATCCCAAGAATTCTTACCGGCTCATTTACTCGGGTCATAAAAATTTCCAAACCATTACAAATAAAGGAACAATTCTAACGAAAATTGTCCTCTAACTAGAACATTACCCTACTTAAGTTTTATAGTATAGATTTTTCATAGGGTCCATCAATAAATATGAAAAATATTGTATTTTTACTTTTTCCTACAATATAAAGAAACAACAATTCTAACGAAAATCTTTCTAAGTGGAAAATATCCTTTACTAAAATTTTATTGTATATATTTTGCAAGAGTCCATCAATAATAAATATGAAAAATATTGAATTTTTACTTCTTCCTACAAAATAAACAGACAATTCTAACGAAAATTCAGTATTCAGTATTTAACAGACCTATATTTTTGACTGTATAACATGTAATTATGCACTCCCTCCGTTTTTTAACAATTTATACAATGAATAACACTTCTGGTATGCAACGAACACAAAAATAAATTGGTGTATATCCATGCGTTTGAAATAAGACTAATATTTACGATTTGTAAGTATACTATTTTATATAATACTATATTTAACTGCTATGATAATTCTAGAAGCACGTCATACAATTCGAATAAAACAATATATATAATTTAAAAATAGGTACAAGGAAATCATGTGGTATCCATATCATGTTTTTTAGATATCTTGTTCTTTATCGCGATACCAAAAGCAAGAAACTTATGTAACATAAAGATACCGTGCAAATCCCAAGAATTCTTACCGGCTCATTTACTCGGGTCATAAAAATTTCCAAACCATTCTGCCCGGGCATTATCGGTTAGAGAAAAACCATGGAAATGCTAGTGAAAAACGGGCGCTCTTTGTTTCAAAAGTTATTCCGAAATAGGCCCCTAGAATATCTCTCCTCATCATTCTAGTATCCAAAATCCTTTCAGGTTTCGAAGGAATATTTTACATTACGTCCTTTCATTTTGTACAAGGAAGTAAAAAACGTATGTATTAACGCCAACTGATAAAAATGAAAATCTAGTTACCTGCAAATTAACTTTTGAAATATGTAAATTGGAAATTTTTTTTTGTTCTTTTAGTTTAAACCGCTATGTAATAAAAGCCTAAGTTATCTGCCCATCTCTCCTTGAATTTATGATGCGGTTATACCTGGAATGGATACAGGCATCCATATTCGATTCTTCATGAGTTAGGGTTAGCAAAGTTCGAAATCCACCCCTTCCCCCCTTTTCTATCATTTGATGCCATTATTTCAAGCCCTATTTTCCCCGGTTAAGAGCAGGCGATTAAATTTATCAATTTGTCACATAATAAATATGTAAATATAACATTTTTCTACCATTATGACGTCATTCCTTTAACCATCTCATTTAATCATTTCTTATTTTATATTACTTGAATATCATCTGCATTGTTCTCATACGTTTTATCGCTGAACTTTTCTTTTATATTTGGCTTAAATAATAGATTAGGTACATACGAGATAATTTTAAATTTAATCATCGATTATATGTTCCAATGAAAATTTTATCACCAGTATTAACAACAAATTCTATCTACCTCCAGGGTGTAGTGGAAATGATAGTTTCATTCCTTTACTTCCATTAATTACTGTGGCAAAAAAAAATGAGAAGAACTTAATGATAATTTCGACGTAGCTGAGAAAACTTTAAATTATCTTTCTAAATGAATTCAACGTGATTCTAAACTGCATTCACAGTATCAGGAGACTTTATAGGAGTATGAAGATAAACAAATTTTGAATTATCTTTCTAAATAAATTCAGCGTGATTCTATACTGTATGCACAGTATCGGGAGACTTTAGAGGAGTATTAAGATAAAAAAAATAATTTGGCGTGTACCAGATAATTCTCAGCCAAGAAACAAATCATTTATTTTACCTACCTCATAGGGTACTTTATAATTCTGGAAAATTAAAAGTTTTACTGATCCCGTCATATACCGGGCCATATGCTAGTAATTTTATAATAATATTTTGTATAATAATAAATATAACTACTGAGACAATTCTAGATACGTGTCATAGAATCTCAATAAAACTATGTATATAATTCAAAAGGCATATGAAGAAATCATCTAACATCTACATTGTAAGGAATTTGCACCCACGACTTTGTGTGCTCTGAATGACATTGGGAGAATCGCCCCATTTTGACCCCTTCCACGCGGCTTTTCTTAGGAGAAATAAGAAGCCGGCCGGCAAAGGGGGCTGATAACGTTTTTCGGAGGCACTGGTGGATGTTTTTGCAGGTTCTCGGAGGAGGAGTGTATGCCCTTTTCGGCAGGGCTCAAGTTTCCAGACAACCCCCCCCCCAAGAAGGAAGGGGGCTGTTGGAGTTCAGCAGAGAGGAGAGATTGGGGGAGTCGAGATTGGGCCGCCAGCTGAAAAACATCTCTCTGCGCTGAGGTGGAAAGAAAGGACGATGCTCGGTCACTTTAAAATATCTAGCTAGGACTGGCTCTGAGACTCAATTTTGATATGTCATTTTCTTTAATTGTTTTTTTTTTCTTAATTTTGTGTAAATAAAAATGTTATTTCGTCTGTAAGAGGTTTCCGAGGAATTATTTTAGAAGATATGCATCCCAGCAACAGTTTACGAACGTACCTGCCCCAGTAAAGTAGGCGGGCAGGTCTTACGCTAAAACGTAGCGCACCGTAAGAAAAGAGTGTGCGTGACATACATCATATTCTATAGATAGCTTTGGATCTTTTAGAATCTTTTTCGTTATCACGGTATCAAAACCGGGAAATTTACGCAACATATAGAAGCCTCTGAAACCGCTAGAATTCTTACCGGCTCATTTGCTCCGGTCATAAAATTTCCAAACTATTCTTCCCGGGAATTACCGTTACAAGAAAAACCATGGAGAAGCGATCTTGTGAAAAACGGGCGCTCTTTGTTTTAAGGTTATCCAGAAATAGGTCTGCAGGATATCTCCTATCTCCTCATCGCTCTAGTAACCAAAATCCTTTCATGTTTCAAAGGACTATTTCACGACGGGACGAAGGGTATTATACTATGCGTGTATTTTAGGCTGCATTGGGAGAATTGAGCAATAAATTTGAGTGAAAAAGTCACGTGATATTTTTGTACCTTTACTTGCATGATAGTAAGGGCACATACTATTACAGTCCTTTTAAATGTATAGATGTATTTTTATATACTTTAATTGTTCTAAATTAGTAATATTTAAACAAAAGCAAGCATTTACTTACCGAAAAATAGTCTTCACAAACCCATAGAGATGATTTATATGATAATTTGGGGTTTAATTTCTCATCTCTTTTCATCGCATTTGTCCAGATTTTACGTGTTTGTGGATCTTCGGGAACGCTGAAAAATATCTTCTCATTGCAATTAGTTGTTCTATTTTTACAGCGTGGCACAATACAATATTTATAATATGAATTTTAATGCCAGACATAATAAAAAAATTTCTATTATATGCAATACTTTACACAGAAATAAATTTAAAAGTCGTCTTTTAACTTGTAAAGAACATAGGCAGTCGGTGTTTCCGTGAACGATGACATCACAAACTCCGAGGAGGAAAAGTATCGTTTTTGAGTAACGTTATAGAGTGAGCTATAAAACCCATTAGAAATCACTAATTAAACCTTCAAATGAAAGAAAAATAGGTACTGTCCTGCTTACTTTTTTGTCTTCTATTGTTTAAAATTAAAATGAGAAAACGTGAAAATTTCTCATTGAAATAACTGCAATGGTCTCGTGAAAAGAGGGAGCTCTTTGTTTTAAGGTTATCCAGAAATAAGTCTTCAGGTTATCTCCCCTCATTGCTCTAGTAACCAAAATCCTTTCATGTTTCAAAGGACTATTTCACAACGAGACGAAGGGTATTATACTATGCGTGTATTTTAGGCTGGATTGGGAGAATTGCGTAACAAATCTGTGTGAAAAGTCACGTGATAATTTTTTACCATTAGTTGCATGATAGTAAGGGCACATATTATTTTAGTAGCTGAAAATTTTTTGTTGTAATAATTTGTTTGTGATTCGATGCAAAATAAAGGTTTTTATCTCTGTTTAAAATAAATTATTTAATATTTAATGAGATTCCAACTTTAAAAAATTATTTAGTTTTGTTATATAAAGTAATAAATTTTAAAAATGTAAAATATTTCTTTTAAAAATCAAGGGGCACTTTCCTGTTGAGTATTACACCATTTGAATTCTATTATTTCATTATGGGTGTAATGAAGATTTCTTTCATGTCCCTTCATTACATATTTACCTTGTGTGTTATATATTTAGACCTACATTTTGCGTACTTTTTTACGCATATTGCCCCTTGCTGTTGCAGCTCTGTGTTTTCACGATAGCAGCCTTTCTCTTCAAACAGAGCCGTCCTCTACCTGGGATTAAATTTCGGACCGAGCTACCTGCATCCACAGCCTTTAAACATTTCGGTCCTAATTTGTGCCCATTGGCTCGTGTTCTGACAGCTAGTGTAGCAATGCCGAACGATGGCCGATTGGTTAGGGTGCTGGCCTTCAGAACCGGAGTTCGTGGGTTCGAATCCCACTATGGCATGGATGTCCGTAGCCGTTCGGAATCGGCTTTAAGCAGTAGGTCCCGGTCTCATTAGCCCTCGTGTTTCAAAAGGTAGACCGTAGCATCCAAAACCAAACGCTAAAACCTAGCGTAGCAATAAAGTTTCAATTTTGCCGACGGTCTCTGTTTTTGTAAAGTGCCGCGTTTTGGTGTGTTGCCAAATTCCGCACCACATCGCCCTTGGTGAATTTTCGATGCCCCTCCACACAATTGGCCTTTTCGTTCTCCACGATCCTTGTCTGGTCTTATCATGGTTAGAGACGAGGGTGCAATACCTTGAGAGCACGGGGTTTCCTTGACGTCTGGCAACCCATTGCTGGCTGTTTTGGGGCGCTTTCGGCGTGAGCGCAATCAAAAGTTTTTCGTAACTTTTAGAGAGAGAAGAAAATTTTTAAGAACCTTGCGGCCGCTTTTTTGGGGGGAGGAGAAAATTTTCCGTTGCACCCCACCTCGATCTTTGACCAGTCTAAGCTCTCTCAGCGTTTCCGATTTTACTGCGACGTTTCTGGAGTTATTTTTAAACAAACATCATCTCTAAATCATCAAAATTATCTCCGTTACCCGCTATAGGTTCATGGCAGAAGTGAAATAAACTATTTGTACGATATTAATGAGAAATTACTTAAGATCGAATAATAAAAAAAGGCTGTGACTCCCTTTACTTCTGGTCCTGACTTCATACATAAAGCCGAGACTCTCCCTTATAATGAGAACACCATATAGGCGGCCAGCATCACTCCCTAGGAAAACACAAACCACCAAGTTGTGTCCTCGTAATTTATAAGCAAGGACCAAGAAGAAGAATCTCAGGTTAGGCCTCCCACCTCCAGAGACATCGTCTGAGAACTTGAAGGACTTTGAACGTATTTTGCCCAAGCTGCAGTAATGAACACGGTGAATCTGCAGCTCTTTTTGCCTCAACCCAATCTTCCCATTCATGCTCGGCTCTACCCTGTTCAATCCTTTGTCACAAATCTACAGCTACCTCATCGTAGAAAACTCTCGAGTGCATAGTTGGGGCAACATTATATATTCCGTTTAGGCCCATTCGTAGGATATGACCAGTGAAACGTCATCTTATTACTTTAATGTCTTATTCTATGCTTTTTGAATAGGTACTCTTCAGAAGTTCTTCATTAGTTATGGTAGGCAAACGGAAGTGACCTCAATAAACGGTTGAGCCGCGGTAGCTCAGTTGGCAAAACAAACTATCTCGTAACTGAGAAGTTGCAGGATCGGAATCCAAGCCGGCCTAAGATCCACCGTATTCGTTAAAAGTGACTGGGGCACGTAAAATAGGTTCGTGGTCGCAATGTTCTCCAAGTTCTCAATGAATACCTCTGGTGGTGGCAGACCAAGTCTATGGGTCGTCTGTTTGGTCCCTGCTTCAAAATTACGAGGACCTACTTGAACGAAGTCGTACTTTCACTTTAATGGTGTTCATTAAAACGAAAGGCATACCCATTGGCCTTAATACTAGAGCCTATAGGCTTAATCGTGCTTCGTTTATCCAAATGTCATGAGAAATGTCACGTCAACATGTAAACAAAAGATTTTTTATAATTATCTTTAAATATTTATTTTGAAAGGAACTTAGTTTTTTGTTTGGACAATTAACTTCAAAATTTCGTTTTTATATAAAAGAACTAATTTAACTAGAGATTTAAAATCTTTCATTATTTTCTTAATTATATATTAGTAGATCTCTAGGCTTTAACCTTTGAAACAGTTACCATTGTATATGATTTTGTCTTAAATATTTATTTTAAAAGGAACTGAGTTTTTGTTCTAGAGATTTAAAATCTTTCGTTTTTTTTCTTAATTATATATTAGTAGATCTCCAGGCTTTAACTTTTAAAACAGTTACCACCGTTTATGATTCTGTCATAAATGTATTTATATATGACTTCTTAAGCACTTTAAGATTCCCGATATAGAAAGAAGCTTGCATCTTCAATGGGTTTGTTTTTAAGTAAATCATTACTTGTTTTGTCATTTTTTCGTAGTTGTGGACGTAGGTAATCCTGATTAAGTCATACATCAGAACAATTTTTGAACTGTAAATAGTCCATATTTACTTAGACAGAGAAATAATGGGTGTCATATACGTTAACAACAAAGTAAACTCAATAAATGTGAAATCAAAGCCCATAATCGCATATCTTTATTCAAAGACACGATTAGCAGTTTTCGATACATAAGGAAATCATAGTAATGTGTTCTGACCATCTCTAGTAAAAGTACTTAAGCAAAGGTCCACAAAATATATTGATAAATATATTTAGTGTTAGATATTCAGAATTAGTGATAGGATAAACATGGTAATTAATACTGTCTGTAAAACGCCACTTTCTGTGGCGCTATGATAGTGTGTTACCTGTCAGTCTACTTAACTGAGACAGGTGTGTTTGGTAGTCTCTGGGAAGCATAACCAAATAATTCCTCCAAAACTTAGACGGACAACACAAATTCATTTACAAGATTTAATGAAAATTAAGGTAGAACAAAATAACGTATTCTCAGTCTCGGATCTTGTCTTAACCAGATCAGATGGACGAGCATTTCATATCAAAATAAAAACGTTATTCCGTTCTCTCACTCCAAACAGAGATATCTCTCCAGGTCGATTGGCCGAAAGATGGCCGATTGGTTAGGTTGCTGACCTCCGCTACCGGAGTTTGTGGGTTCGAATCCCACAGTGGCATGGATGTTTGTAGCCGTTCAGAATCGGCTTTAAGCTGTAGGTCCCGGTCTCATTATCCCTCTTGTTTCAAAAAGTAGACCGTAGGACTCCAAACCAAACCGAACCAAACTCTCCAGGTCGCAGGCTCCATCTCCACTCGCCGGACGATGGCCGATTGGTTAAGGTGCTGACCTTCGGTACCGGAGTTCATGGGTTCGAATCCCACAGTGGTCTGGATGTTTGTAGCCGTTCGGAATCGGCTTTAAGCTATGTCCCGATCTCATTAGCCCTCGTGTTGCAAAAAGTAGACTGTAGCACTCCAAACCAAACCAAATCAATCCATCTCGACTTCTTGAACTCAACTGCCACAGATCCGCTCTCCCTTCTTCGGGGGATGAACTTCTTAAAACTTAATCCCTTCCGAAAAGGGCATCCTCCTTCTGATGCACTGCCATCCTGCAAAAAAAAAGC
>CM063511.1:50168195-50188195 GCA_032207245.1 Pardosa pseudoannulata | reverse complement strand
TATATATATATATATATACTAGGCGATCTGACAGACGTTTTAACGCTGTAAATCCAAAAATTGTAAAATGTTTCTTAAATAAATTATACATTGGACAGTTTTGGTGTAAAAGTAAGGAAAAACCTATTTGAAAAATACTTGACACTACCACGCGTACAGTCATCAAAAACTTAATTAGATTCAATTAAAATTTCTACAACGCCTGTACGCAGATCCGACCTTCTCGTACTGAAGCGCTGATCACTGCACCGCAGATACGTTGGCAGCGACGGATTTCAAGCGTCCTTATAATAATCTCAATAAGCACGCAATTCTGGATTTTTAATAAAAAAAACATTTTTTATCTGATCAAATTGTAAATCTAAACCATTATCGAATCAACTTAATCACATACACAAAATTTCATCAATATCAGTCCAGCCGTTTACGAGGAGTTCTATTACAATTTTATTAGAATTTTATATATAAAGCTATATAAAGTGTGTACGTGCATGAGTGTGTGTATAAAACTTATATTTGCAATATAACACTCATTCGATGCTAAATTTTACCTTATAAAATAAATACCTTTACCGATACTGCGTTATAATCAGAATGAAACATGTCTGACGTAAAAGAGACCTCGCGTAGTGTTATAATTCTGAACGGCTCATTTACTCCGGCCATAAAATTCTCCCAAAGTTCTCCTTGGGGCGGGATCGTAACAAGAAAAATCATGGTGTAGCCACCTGCTGAAAAATGAGCCTCGTTCTCCTTAGGTTATACCGAAATGAGCCTCTAGAATAATTCTCCGGAATCTATTCTAGAATTTAAGACCTTGTGATGAAAGTACGGTACGATAAAACTGTACGCATTTAACGACTGATGATCCTAAGTTCAGTTAATTTTTTATTAATTGTAGGGTAAAAATATATTTGAGGGTGCCTTCTTGGCGAAATTGACGATTTTTGTTTGGCTTCAATCCAAAATTAACCTTACCAGCAGACATTCAACGTAGACTAACTGACCTCTCAAAACACATATACCTTTAAGCATTCAAAATAACGCTAAAATCTAAACCAATCTAAATCACGATTAGATTAAAAAAAACTACAGAAGTTTTTATAAATAAAACAACATCGCCTGGCTTGGCGATCAACCGCGATCACAACTTGGCGAGAATCAAGAGGCACCATCAAATATAGGCTAACCTTACAATTTTGTACAAAAATGTGTTAAAAATTATTGAATATTGTACTTTTTTTTAATAATTATAAAATACTAATACTATTAAAGCAAAAATACTATACTGTTCTTTAAACGGAATTAATTTTCTTTTGTGATATAAAGGAAGTTTTGTAATCATGAAATATATATGTCACACATAAATGTGTGTATATGTTTAAGGAAAGCGTAAACTACATCTGCAAACAAATATAATATAGATATGTCCTATATAATAATAGCCAAAGTTATTGGTCAGTCTGTCCTCAAATTTAAGAAGCGATTGGACATGGAATAGATAGAGGTATCCATATTAGGATTCTTTATGAGTTAGGGTTAGCAAAATGCGAAGCCATTAAAGTTTTTCTTCTTCTAAACTATCGATCAGTGTATACATCTGATATCCTATCGACATCGTGTGTATGTATATATATATATATATATATATATATATATATATATATATATATATATATATATATATATATATATATATATATATATATATGTATGTGTGTGTATGTAACACATTATTTAATATAAGTAAATTTTTCTTGCCTCATAATGCAATCTGTTAAAAAAATAAAAATTAGCAATCAAAAATTAAGTTATAAGTAAATTTAATATATTTTACATCAGAAATTTATTTTATGATTATAATCTACTTTAATTAATGGGAATTGTAATGAAGATTTTTCATGTCCCTTCATTACATATTTCCCATGTGGGGTATATATATTTTAACCTACATTTTGCGTCTTTTTTTCGCATATTGTCCCTTGCAGGTGCAGCTCTAGCTGTTTTCTCACGATAGCAGCCTATCTTTTCAAACAGAGCCGCCCTCGATCTGGGATTAAATTTTGGACCGAGCGTCCATTTCTGGCCATCTGCATCCACAGCCCTTAAACCTTTCGACCATAATTTGCGCACATCGCTCATATTCTGACAGTTTCTGAAGTCATAAGTTTCGCTTTGAGTTGACAGCCGCTCTTTTGCAAAGTGCAGCGTTGCGAGGTGTTACTAAGCTCCGCTCAGTATCGTCTTTGGCAAATTTTCACCACCGGGGGTGCGTCTCACTACGATTGGGTTTTTGTTTTCCGCGCTCCTTGTCTCGACGTTTCATTGGTCAGAGCCGCGAAAGCCCTACTCTCCTTGAGAGCGCGGGGTTTTCTTGGCGATTGGCAACCCTCTTGCTGGCTGTGTTTCGGCGCTTTTGGCGTGAGCATAATCTAGAAGTTATGATAATTTTGCGAGACGGAGAGACAATGAGATGAAGTTTTAACACGCGCCGACGCGGGGGGGGGATCTCAAAAATGTTTCCTTTGGAGCCACCTCGATCTTTGGCTAGCCTAACCATTCTATTCTTGTTTTTTTTTTTACTGCAACGTTCCTGGCGTTATTTTTACTTAAAGCAACGAATTAATCTCCATCATATTTTATATAACGCAACAAATTAGTCTCCATCATATTTTTATATAAAGCAACAATTTAATCTCCATAATACTTTTAAACAACGCAATTGAGTCAATCTCAGTTACCCACTATTAGATCAAGGCAGAAGAATATAAAATCCATGAATACATCAGTTGAAGGGTTAGTTAATTTCCTATTTTCCTCCCACCTGTTATTGAATTAAAAAAAAAACTTTGTGTGTATTTCAGCATTGTTCATTCTGAACAATCTCCGAACATGTAAATTTATCTCTTAAGTATATAACGAAACCTATTCCCTCCGTTACAAAGTTTAAATTAAAATCCATCGGAACAATGCATGTCGAATATCTGTTTCCTCCACTGTCACGATGTCTGTGCGAATTCTATCTGTCGGTCTGAATCGAATAATCTCTCTTTAATTAAGTGTCTAATGAGTAGTTTGGAATTTAACGCTAATACCTCTCTCTTCCAAGATTACGTATAATGCATACAGAAGGAATCTAATTCAGAGGCGTCTACCTGTATAAATAGTGCTTTTTCGAACTTCCTGTAATCTAGATAGATTCGAAACTGCTCTAAAAAGTTCTGAAGTCCCTGATTAAGAAGGATATGGCGATAGAGAGTCTTTATTAAAGAGATAGGAGAAATTGGAAGTACTGAATCTTAGAGACTCGGTTACAAATTCTTTTCATGGTTTTATATTGAAATAATAAAGTATACCCTGAGTGTATAATTTACTACAATTTTTATTACAAAAATACAGTAATATAATAGTGATTCAGACATGGATGATAATCTCCAAAGAATGTCAATAAGGATTATTTTATACATTGAGCAATCATTTCTTCGAAATTTGCCGTAAATAGAAATGCTTTTCAAATACCTCTACAATTTCTTTGAAAGTAGTTTTTGGAAAACAGGCTTCTGAGATTTTTCAATCATTTGAATAACATCACACAAACACCACAGTTTTTGTATTTCATACACGAAGTAGAATGGACTAGGAATCTGTTCATTTCAAATCTTTACCTCTTTGTATGAATCAAACTATTTCTTCCTTTTAAAACAGTAATGAACACAGAGCAATAATTAGTGCAGCAAATGCTGAAAGTTTCCCCAGAGGGAATATAGTTGAACTACTGCCAGATGTTGAGCTTTCCCCAGGAATACTCACATTTAAATCGTAAATGGCAACATGCTCGTCGCCAGTTGATACAAACCCAACCATAAATGGTCCATGAGGTAGAACTAGACGCTTCCTAGAAGAAATGACTGGTTGTCCTATTCTGACAACATCCTGAAAATTGGGTTCCTCTAGCAATATTTCGCATGGAACTGTCCACACTTCGAAGGTTTTGTCTTCAGAAGAATCCAGCTTGAATATATGACAAGACTTGTCTGTCTGCTCATACTTATGCTGAAATGTATAAATGACTGACGAATTCAAAGCCGACCATATGACTTCGGTGTCGCTGGTGGTTGCGGCGATTTCATCCTCTGTAGCATTTTTTGCAAACAGACTAACGTCTGCCAACACAATTTTCAATTCTTGCATTCCTCCAGATGCCTGTAGCGCTTGTCCTCTTTCGGTATTGAAAAACTGAATTCGACCGGTGACTTTAAAATCTTGAAGGCTAGCTACGATGACTTTCTTCCGGAGGACTGCAGTAGTCATCGATCTTCCAAACATTATGGAGTCGGTCCTCACGTAGGTCAGTGAGGAACAGCTTTCCGTCTGCCCCCTAGTGAAGGTTATCCAGTCCTCAGTATCTGTCACTAAATCCTGTGTAGGAGAGTCCACGGAATCCTTTTTCTGCACAAACTCCATATGATATCTTTTTGGTACATCGTAGTACACCTTGTCCTTTGGAAAAGATTTCCTGATATGAAGGAGATCTGAGATATCCAGAGGATCAATTTTTGATGACCAGACGGTAAGCGTACTATTCGGCACGACACTCGTCAGCCACTGTAATTGCTTGATGGACCTGGAGGCAAAGACTGCTCTCACTGGGAAAGTAAACTGGGGATAGTTGCTTTCATACCCTCTGCACCTTATCACGTCTGCCATCTCACGCACGTGCTGCCATCCGTATAGCCATGTTTCATGAGTATCAGTAGCTAGCAGTTGAGTAGTCCACCCAGTGGATAGCGTTGCGTTGGGGAAGTATTGCCGACACAAGGCTTGGAAGCGCTCAGCAAGAACAGGAATTCCAGATGCATTTATTGGACCGGGCAATATGTCAGCATTCAGCCACACAGAGGTATTTAACTGAAATGGTAATCAAATCAATTTAAATTAATTAAATGAAAATAATAAAAATTCATGCATAATTTAAAACATTAGATAGGTTTTTATTATATTCGTCCGTGTTTGTATGCATATTTTCTGAAACTTAGTGTTTTACTTGGCCTAAAGTTTTAAGTAGATAAATCAGAAAAAATTTGCTTTATAAATATAACATTAATTAATAATGTTATATTTTTATTGATATCTAAAATTATTGTTATGAATAACATCTTAATGTAATGAGTAATGTCTATGAGTAACATCTTAAAAATCATTATACTTTTATTAATATTTTTTAATAAACATGGTCTGAACCCTGAATTTAATGTAATTGAAAAATACTTTTTAATTTGGTAATACTAAGCAGTTATAAACAAGATATTTTAAAACTTGGATTGTTACAAAATATTTTACTGACTCAAACATCATCATTTCTCTTATTTACCGTAGTATTTGAGCCTATTAGTCTCAAATATTACACAATATTGCATTCGCTGGGCGAGATCACTAATGTACTGAATATTACTATCAATGAATTTCTTTCTGGTTTATTGATTCGTAAATATAATTTTGTCATTGTTACTGTTCAAAAGGTGTGAGGGTAAACACCTCCAATAGTATAAGCAAACCAAAATCGACGCATGATTAAAGAAACTAAGTAATCTAATAATTACTTCACATCGTTCTTTTCAAACAGCTCTTGGCGAAGTAGATTCATCAGTGTACTACGCAAATGAAATCAAAGGCGAGTCCGTAGATAAAATTTTGTTATCGGTACTGTTCAAAAGGTTCAAAGGTTAACACGTTCAATAGTATAAGCTAACCAAAATCCACTCATGATTAAAGAAACTAAGTAATCTAATAATTACATTACAACGTTATCCGCAAACAGCTCTTTATGAAATAGATTCATCAGTGTACTATGTTATATGAAATGAATGGCGACATCGTGGATAAAATTTTGTTATCCGTACTGTGTAAAAGATTCAAGGATTAACACGTTCAACAGTATAAGCAAACCGAAATCAACTCATGATTAAAGAAACTAATCTAATAATTATTTCACAACGTTCTCCGTAAACAGCTCTTGATGAAATAGATTCATCAGTGTACTGTGGCACATGAAATGAATGGCGACACCGTGAATACAATTTTGTTATCGGTACTGTTCAAATGATTCAAGGGTTAACATATTCAATAGTATAAGCAAACTAAAATCCATGCATGACTAAAGAAACTAAGTAATCTAATAATTACTTAACAACGTTCTCCGCAAACAACTCTTGATGAAGTAGATTCATCAGTGTGTAACAATGTTATATGAAATGAATGGCGACATCGTGGATAAAATTTTGACCGTACTGTGTAAAAGATTCAGGATTAACACGTTCAACAGTGACCGAAATCAACTCATGTAAAGAAACCATAATTATTTCACCGTCATCAAACAGCTCTTGATGAAATAGATTCATCAGTGTACCCTGGCACATGAAATGAATGGCGACACCGTGAATACAATTTGTTATCGGTACTGTTCAAATGAATCAAGGGTTAACATATTCAATAGTATAAGCAAACTAAAATCCATGCATGACTAAAGAAACTAAGTAATCTAATAATTACTTAACAACGTTCTCCGCAAACAACTCTTGATGAAGTAGATTCATCAGTGTGTAACAATGAGTTACATTACTGAACAACGCCAGCGCAGGAGACTGACCGAAGGACGAAAGCGATGTCAGTGAACCCCCTTCGATCCCATTGGGCAAGAGGGATTGCTAACGTGGGTCAGTCATCTTTGGCCCTGGCAACAGTAGTCATCGGACATTTTCGGTAGATTTGAAGGTCCCTTCAGAGAAAAAGCAGAACAAGACGGAGTGAACAGATAGCATCATCAGAGGCACGGAATTGCTCCACCATTTTCATCAGTATTAGACTCTCTATTGATACTTAAATTGTTTTATTTGCTTCACCAGATTGTTCTTCATCAAAAATAGTACTGTAAATAAAGAGTCAGCAAAAGGGTAACTCTTCGCTCGTTTGTATCTAGTGTCTTATTCTTTGTGTTATGTCAACAGGCCTGGTATAAGTTATTTGTACGTAATACAGTGTACATGAAATGAATGGCGATTCTGTGAACACAATTTTGTTATAGGTGCTGTTCAAAAGATTTGAGGGTAAAATTCGAGAATGATTAACCCTCCGAGTACACACCGAGAAAAAGTTTCCAAAAATACGCTAAAGTTTCATTGTGTCAGTGACCAAACTGTTTTATGATTTTTACTTCACTTTGTCAACTAGATTGAATAAGGGAAACCCCACCCTCGTTTACTGTCTTTACTTCCGGTTATAAAATATATAAATAGACATTATAGATTTTAATTTTTAATACACTTAAAGCTCGTCAAGTCTCGAAGATCATATAAAAATAATGGGTTCTAAAAGTACAAATAAAAATATTCTTTAAGAGAATGATTTTTATCTTTTTTACGAAATTCATCCAAGCTATTTAAGTGTACAATTTAGAGATACACCAGTTACCGCAAACGAAATACTTCGAAATAGAATTTTACAAAGATGAAAAATATCAGCGTCTTTGTTGCAAAGTATGTGCAGTTCCTAAACAATCGACCTGATTTCCTACCTCAAAACTCCATAGGTGAAAACATTGGCAAAAATGTACATTACATCCATTTTCGGAACGTTTTGGAGGTCGAAATTTGTATAAAATTTGAAGACATCATCGGTTTGGCGAATTGTACGTGCAAACCATAGAAGTTAAAGAAACTAAGTAATCTAATAATTACTTCACAGCATTCTCCGCAAACAGCTCTTGATGAAGTAGATTCATCAGTGCACATGAAATGAATAGAGACTGCGTGGATAAAATTTTGTTATTAATACTGTTCAAACGGTGAGAGGGTAAGAATCTTCAATAATGTAAGTAAATTAGAATCAAAGTATTCTTAAAAAAACTAAGTAGCCTAATAAATTACTTCATCGTGTTCGCCGGAAACATCTCTTGACGAAGTAAACTCGTCAGACTACAATGACACATGAGATGATTGACGACTCCAACTTGTCATTGCGAGTCAAAAGCTTAAGCTAGTTTTTCAGTCAATACATTTTAAAAAGATTGAAAAAACTAGTCATGCCTCTCTTCAACGTTGGATTAGCATACCTATAATTAATTTGTTACTAAAATTGATACTGAAGTGTAAATATTTTTATCATATAAAATGTCTAATATTTTAAGTAATCTGATGGTATTAAGTTTTAGAGTTAGTTCTGTATCTTCTTTTTAACACTAGATTTACGGATCGAACCAATTTGACTCATTAAAAATTTGATCACTATATATATATATATAAAACTTTAATATCACTTTAAAAAACATACGTTGTTTTTAAGTTAAGTGATAAAATATACTTTAAACTTTGCAAACTTTTTTTTATAAGTAAACTGTAAACTTTTATTCCTCTTCCCCACAAACCCCTTCATTTTGCATTATCAAATGTCGTATACCTATTTTCACGGTTTTGAACCAATTTGATTCATAAAATGTATATGAAATATAGTAATAAATATGGTATAAAGTAAATATAAAGTATAAAGTATATAAAGTATAGTATAAAGTAAATATACAGAAGAAGTCGAGAACACTTCCATTCCAATAACAGAAATTCATGCTACTGATGCACGGAAGAATTGTCAAGCACAACAATCAGGCAAAAACATGTAGAAAACATTGTGCTAAATGTAGTAATACAAATGTTTGAGGAAAATGTGTTTCAAAAACAGATTTTATAAGTAAAAAATGTTTTCAATGAATTTTTTGATAATAAACATTTTATTTAAATAAATTTGGAACTATTTTCTTTGCAAAAAACTTCAATTTTCTTCCATGAATCAAATTGGCTCACTTCAGTAAAAATATGTATATGATCAACATCCGTAAATCTAGTGCTAATTTTGAAATGTTTTGACTCTGTGAAAATTGCACAAACTCAAAAGAGAGTTTTATAACTTAGCGAAAATGAAATGTATTTCTGTTCATTTATAATGTCATAAAATGCAGTTAATTAAATGAAATATTTTGCAGCAAAAAATGCTATTTATGAATTGATGGAAACTGTTTATATTTCCCGCACTTTGTTTTTCTCGGAAATTTCTGGTCAATACTGAGAACATAACTAATATTCCAGAAATTACCGAAAATACATCAAAATTTGAAAAATCTAAGCATTTGTTATTTGTAATTGATATCAATTATAATTATACAAGCTAAGAATGTCCTTAAAGATCAGTTTCGCTTTTTTCGGGTTTAAGTTACCTGAAGGATTAACTTTGAGCCATGTCCCGAGAGAATTGATGCACAGAAATAATCCACCCTAACATTTAATCAACGGTTTATGACTACTCAAAGAACAAAGAGAAAGAAAAAAATACCACCAGCTGAGTACATTCAAAAAACAGAATTCTGTTACATCCAAATGACCCTTAGAAGTTATTTATCAATAAAATATTTAATAAATAACTGTATACAGTGACACTTAAAAGTTAAAGATTAATAAATAAAAAAACAACTTTATAGAAGTTATATATCAAAAAATATATAAGTAAATAACTGTATGCAATGACACTTAGAAGTTATCTAGCAATAAAATATTTAATAAATAACTGTATACAGTGACACTTAGAAGTTAAAGATTAATAAACAGAAAATTAACTTTATACAAGTTATTTATCAATAAAATATTTGATAAATAACTGTATACAGTGACATTTAGAAGTTAAAGATTAATAAATAAAAAAATAACTTTTTACAAGTTATATATCAATAAATATATAAGTAAATAATTGTATGCAATGACACTTAGAAATTATTTATCAATTATATATTTAATAAATAACTATCTGTATACAGTGACTCTTAGAAGTTAAAGAATAATAAATAAAAAATAACTTTATACAAGTTATATATCAATAAATATAAGTAAGTAACTGTATGCAATGACACTTAAAAGCTATTTATCAGTGAAATACTTAATAAATTACTGTATACAGTGACATTTAGAAGTCAAAGATTAATGAATAAAAAAATAACTTTATATAAGTTATTTACTTATATATTTATTGATATATAACATATCAATAAATATATAAGTAAATAACTGTATGCAATGACACTTAGAAGTTATTTATAATGAAATATTTAATAAATAACTGTATACAGTAACACTTAGTAGTTAAAGATTAATAAATAAAAAAATAACTTTATACAAGTTATATATCAATAAATATATAAGTAAAAAGCTGTATGCAATGGCACTTAGAAGTTATATTGCAAAAATAAATAAATAATTATATACAATGGCACATAGAAGTTATATATCAATAAATAAAGAAAGAAATAACTGTATACAATGGCGCTTAGAAGTTATATGTCAATAAAAAAATAAATAAATAGATAAATAGCTATATACAAAAAAAAGAACAGCAAGTTATTCTGTTACATTTACAACAAACAGAATATTTTTTTTCTTTTTCTTTTTTTCTTCTCCTTTTTTGCAAACAATACAATCTATAACGTACAATCAGTCTATTCAATCGATATATCAAATATAATCAGAAAAGTGAATCGATATATAAAATTGCAATCACTAATCACAAACAAGTCTCAATCTTTATAATAATTTTTTTTAATTTTTCTTCAATTCTGAGTGTTTATAACAAATTTTACAAACTAAAAAATATATATATAAACTGCAGCATTTAATTAGAACAATTGCAAAATTTTATAAATTATAACCGCGAAAAAATTTTATTCAAAATATTAACTAATATTTTATTATTTTTCTTACACTATTAATGCATTTTTACAAAATTATAAGCACGTAGTGGAGAAATAAATGAATATAAATATTCAGATTGAAAAAACAATGTTTAACATTCACTCAGCTGAAACCAGAATGTTAAATTGTAATCACATTGTTAATTTAAATGGTCAAAAAAGTTTACAATTCCGAAAGAAAAATTGAAAATAAAATAAAATTTACTTCGAAAAAGTTTACAATGTTACTTTCCCAATTTATCTATTTTAATGAAATTGTATATATATCTCACGTTACCATTTTTTTTTTCTATCAGAAAATTATTCGCTCGAATAACAGATAAAACAATCTAATTATTTACATTTTACAAGACGATACGTTTCGGAGAATTGTTTTTACAACGAATACGTAAACAGATGAAATAAAACCATTTGCTGAAATAAAAAACGTTTCTCAAGGCAACATGTGCTCGTTCACACTCTTAATTAAAGTTTGGTTCTTTGAAATTCCCCTTTAGTTACAAAACAGGACAAAGTAAATAAGCAAAAATTACATTTTCGTTCTTTAGTTGAGTTCTCATTCTTTTTATTCAGCGACACTCTCGAAAAACACACGAGAAAAAGAATAGTTATTTCTTTATTTCTAAAGCGAAAATAAAGTAATAAAAGAAGAAAACACAAGACGCACAAGCTTTGCTTTCCAGTAAGATAACGTATTCCAAACACGCATATGGAGAAAAGAAAGGCTGGGAAGTGGTTCAAATGGGGATTTTTTGTTTATATTTTAATTCTAAAAAGAAAATCCAACTTTAAAAAGAGTCGGAAAGTCACTAAAATGCTAGTGTCGAAGGTAAATACGGAAATACGCATTGATTCAATTCTACGAGATACTAAAACGTATTACCTTTTTAAGACTAATATTACGAATACTGTTGCTTTTGCAATATTTTTAGTTCATGTTTTTAGTTTATGTTTAGTTTTTTGGCGAAATTTCACTGAGTTTACGAAAAGTATTTTACGGAGGCGCAGTTGCACTTAGGTTTCTTTTTACATTTCAAGTTTTACTTTCATTCTGTAACCATTAGCGGATAATACCGTATATGCCAACATGTTTTCACGTACGTAAATATTAAATAAATCTGTTCTGTTTCTTAAGTGAATATAAATATTGAGTGATATTGTTTAATTATAATCTCTTCTATTCATAAAATTGTTATGGTACTAATTCTGAGGGGTGAATCCCTTTAATAGTTTCTGTGATAGGTGTTCCACATTCTTAAAATAATACTGGTTCTACAGTCATTTCGATATTTCTTTGGCATAAAAAAGTTTGTAGATAACTTAATCAACTGTCAGAAAGTCACTAAATTGTGAGTTTTGAAGGTAAATAGAACAATACGCACTGATTCAATTGTAATAATTACTAAAACGTATAACTCTGTAAGACTAATATTGCAAATACCTTTCCTTTTGCAATACTTTTAGTTTGCCGTTTTCTTGGCTAAATTTCACTGAGTTTACGAAAAAAAGTTTACGGAGGCGGACTTGCACTTAAGTTTCTTATATTTCAAGTTTTACTTTTATTCTGTAACCATTAGCGGATAATACAGTATATGTAAAACATGTTTTGACATACGTAAGCATTAAATAAATCTGATCTGTTTCTAAAGTAAATAAAAATATTCAGTGATGTCATTTAATTATAATCTATTCTATTTATAAAATTTTTATGATACTAATTCTAACTGAGAGGTGATTTCCTTTAATAGTTTCTGTGATAGGTGTTCAACATTCTTAAAAAGATACTGGTTCTACAGTCATTTCGATATTTCTTTGATATAAAAAGTAAGTAATTGTAGATAACTTAATGAACTGTCCGAAAGTCACTAAAATGTGAGTTTCGAAGATAGAGACATACGCATTGATTCAATTCTACGAGTTACTGAAACGTATAACTCTTTAAGACTAATATTGCAAATACCGTTGCTTTTGCAATATTTTTAGTTTGCAGTTTTCTTCTCGAAATTTCACTGAGTTTACGAAAAATATTTTACGGAGGCGCAGTTGCACTTGAGCTTCTTTTTACATTTCAGGTTTTACTTTTGTTCTGTAACCATTAGCAGATAATACCGTATATGTAAAACACGTTTTCAGATACGTAAGGATTAAAAACATCTGCTGTTTCTTAAGTGAATAAAGATTTTGAGAGGTATTGTTTAATTATAATCTATTCTATTCATAACATTGTTATGATACTAATTCTTACTGAAAGGTGATTTCCTTTAGTAGTGTCTATGATAGGTGTTCCACATTTTTAAAAAAATACTGGTTCTACGGTCATTTCGATATTTCTTTAGCGTAAAAAAGTTCGTCGATAACTTAATGAACTATCTGAAAGTCACTAAAATGCTAGTTTTGAAGGTAAATAGAGAAATACGCATTGATTCAATTCTAAGAGTTACTAAAACGCATAACTCTTTAAGACTAATATTGCAAATACCGTTGCTTTTGCAATATTTTTAGTTTACCGTTTTCTTGGCGAAATTTCACTGAGTTTAAGAAAAAAATTTTACAGAGGCGCAGTTGCACTTAAGTTTCTTTTTACATTTCAAGTTTTACTTTTATTCTGTAACGATTAGCGGATAATACAGTATATGCAAAACATGTTTTCACATATGTAAGTATTAAATAAATCTTCTCTGTTTCTTAAGTAAATACAAATATATAGTGATATTGTTTAATTATAATCTATTCTATTCATAATATCGTTATGGTACTAATTCTAACTGAAAGGAGATTCCCTTTAATAGTATCTGCGATAGATGTTCAACATTCTTTAAAAAATTCTGGTTTTAGAGAAATTTCATTATTTCTTTGGCATAAAAACTTTTTGTCGATAACTTAATGAACTGTCTGAAAGTCACTAAAGTGCTAGTTTTGAAGATAAATAGAGAAATAGCATTGATTCAATTCTACGAGATACTAAAACCTATTATAATTTAAGACTAATATTGCAAATACGGTTGCTTTTGCAATACTTTTAGTTTGCCGTTTTCGTAGTGAAATGTCACTGAGTTTTCGAAAAATATTTTACAGCTGCACAGTTGCACTTACGTTTCATTTTACATCTTAAGTTTTACTTTTATTCTGTAACCATTACCGGATAATACCGTACATACGTAAGTATTAAATAAATCTGTTCAGTTTCTTAAGTGAATAAAAATATTGAGTGATATTGTTTAGTTATAATTTATTCTATTCATAACAATTTTATGGTACTAATTCTAACTGAGAGGAGATTCTCTTTAGTAGTGTATGTGATAGGTGTTCCACAGTCTTAAAAAATACTGGTTCTATAGTCATTTCGATATTTCTTTGGCGTAAAAAATTCTTGTTGATAACTTAATGAACTGTCTGAAAGTCAATAAAATGCTAGTTTTTAAGGTAAATAGGGAAATATGCATTGATTCAATTGTACGCGATACTAAAACGTATTACTCTTTCAAACTACTATTGAAAATACCGTTGCTTTTGCAATATTTTTAGTTTGCCGTTTTCTTGGCAAAATTTCACTGAGTTTAAGAAAAAAAATTTACGGAGGCGCAGTTGCACTTAAGTTTCTTTTTGCATTTCAAGTTTTACTTTTATTCTCTAATCATTAGCGGATAATACCGTATATGTAAAACAAATGTTTTTTTTTTTTTTTTTTTTTTTTTGTTTATTTTTTTTTTTTTTTTTTTTTTTTTTTTTTTTTTTTTTGTTTTTTAATTTTATTTTTGTTTTTATTTTTTTTTTTTGTTTTTTTTTTTTTTTTTTCACATACGTAAGGATTAAATAAATCTGCTCTGTTTCTTAAGTGCATAAAAATATTGAATGATATTATTTCTAACTTGGTTCGTTTGTCCGTAGCGCTAACGACCACTACACGAAGAGCTACTTAGACCAGGAACTTTTTGTTTAAAGCCGATTCCAGTTTTAATATTCACTACTCACGCATAGTCAGAAGCAAACTAACTTTATTTATAATTTATTCTATTTAAAACATTGTTATGGTATCTAACAGAAAGGTGATTCCCCTTAATAATTTCTATGATAGGTGTTCACATTCTTAGCAAAAAATACTGGTTCTACAGTTAATTCAATATTTCTTTGGCATAAAAGAATGTCGCTAACTTAACTGTCGGAAAGTCACTAAAATGCTAGTTTCGAAGGTAAATAGAGGCATACTCATTGATTCAATTTTACGAGTTACTAAAACGTATAACTCTTTAAGACTAATATTGCAAATACCGTTGTTTTTGCAAGATTTTTAGTTTGTCGTTTTCTTGGCGAAATTTTCCTAAGAATTCTAAGAATGGAATGGATATTCCAGGCCCAACCGCTTCATAAATTCGAGGACAAACGGACAGATAACTTAGGCTATTATTACATAGGGGATACCATTGTTTTCGCAATATTTTTAGTTTGCCGTTTTCTTGGCGAAATTTGAATGAGTTTACAAAAAAATTTTACGGAGGTGCAGTTGCACTTAAGTTTTTTTTTTACATTTCAAATTTTACATTTATTCTGTAACCATAAGCGGATAATACCGTATATGCAAAACATGTTTTCACATATGTAAGAATTAAATAAGTCTGCTCTGTTTCTTAAGTGAATAAAAATATTCAGTGATATTGTTTTTAACTTGGTCCGTTTGCCTTTAGCGCTAACAACCACTACACAAAGAGCTACTGAGACCAGGAACTTTTGTTTAAAGCCGCTTCTAGTTCTATTTTGGACTACTCACACATAGTGAGAGGCAAACTAAGTTTATTTATCTATTCTATTCATAACATCGTTATGGTACTAATTCTAACAGAAAGGTGATTACCCTTAATAATTTCTGCGATAAGTGTTCAACATTCTTAAAAATACTGGTTCTACAGTTATTTCAATATTTCTTCGGCATAAAAAGTGTCGCTAACTTAATGAACTGTCGGAAAGTCACTAAAATGCTAGTTTCGAAGGTAAATAGAGACATATGCATTGATTCAATTCTAAGAGTTACTAAAAAATATAACTCTTTAAGACTGATATTGCAAATACCGTTGGTGATGCAATATTTTTAGTTTGCCATTTTCTTGGCGAAATTTCACTGAGTTTACGAAAAAAATTTTACAGAGGCGCAGTTGCACTAAGTTTTTTTTACTAATCAAGTTTAACTTTTTTTTCTGTAACCCTTAATGCAGATAGTCCGCTGAATATACGTGCGAAACTACGGTACCTAGGTTTCAATACGTCTAGACATATTGTCTATATCTTTATATAATTTTCCCTCAAATTGTTTAGTAATGTCTATTTCCATTTTTTTAAAGTAAAATGACATAAATAAATAAATGCAAAACCATTTAAAGAAATTATATTTTATTTCTGCATTATAGATTCTTTAAAAAATATAACGTATAAAAATAACAGTTGTTCATATTGTAAAATCAGACTACAAATCCATTTGTTCACAAAATGTTTGTACAATCTACTATTGTATTTCTAAACTGAAAACTGCGTTCAAAATATCATCAAAGAATCTGGTACAATCCATAGTTTTTTATCACATCTAATCATCTTCACGGACGAATTTAAATCTGTAAAATTCTTCTGAACATAATGAACAAAAAATACTTCAAATAGAAAAGCAAACTTACTTATATGACTTAAACAGTAAAGAAAGTTAATATTAACTAGATAGAACTTTACAAGATATACAAAACAAAATAAAAAATACTGATTATTTAACATAAAATTCTTTTTCAGTAATCTTATAATACTGTGAAAAATACTGAAGTTGGATTGATTTTATATATTGTACGCTGTATATGCGTTGAATGTAAATACGACAGTACACAACTTTATAGATTTTCTTCAAGTCAAGTTGATCATTCTGTTTTCAAAATTTCTGTTTTTTAGTTTAACCCTTTCGTGGGCCATTTATTTCTCACTCCACGTTTCCAAACTTTCAAAACAGAACTGCTAATTTTATTCAATCGATCGAACAATTGAGGACAGCACAAAACCAAAGTGGGCATCAGTCTTCCTGCCGTTTCAATAACAAGACAAATGTATTATAATGGGTTTTGCGATTCTCACAGGTGTATTTTGTAACAATGTGTAGGTGGGAAGGAATCTTCCCACGGCCCACTAAAGGGTTAAGTAGGTACTGCTTACTTATCATAGAACTTCTCTAAATTAACATAGGATTTCTAATTTTGGAAATCGCTTGTTTTGTTTCACTCAGGTTGACTAGGTAATATGTTTGGTTCACCATAGCAGTCCAACTGTAGAATGCATATTATACCAATACTTAGTATGGTAACTTGCATACATCTATGCATGATATGCATCCTTTCTTCATGACATATGTTGAACACATGAGAAGAAAATTGTGCCAAATGGGATATGTTGAAATAAGTGCTAAATAGAGAACACTTTGAATGAACGGTAGATTTTTACTGTAGATAATTACTGTAGAGTTAAATTTCAAAGCCAGAAAAATATCAGGTACAAGATGACAGAGAAGGATTCAACTCCTAAATAATTCACGATTATTTATGGTTATTTTTCAGTTTCTCTAAACACCCTGGCAATTGCTATGATAGAACCATTGGGAAAGCTTCCTCTAAATGAACAGCAGTAATCAATAAAAATACAGTAATCGTCAACAGTTCTGTTTTGATTAGCAAATAAACTTGATTACATCCTTGGCACCACATAGTCTTTGAAATATAACAAGTAACATGTAAAACGACGTAATACTTAAAACCAGATTCCCTTCTAACTTAGCTTTCGGAGATGTCAAGGTGAAATGCAATTTGGGTACTTGAAAGGCAGTCTCCCTCTTTTCTTCGATTTGAGTAACAATGTCTATATCGTAATCTATCCATATCACATGAGAGGAAAATTGCGTCAAATGGAATATGTTGAAAATAAATGTTAAATAGAGAACACTTTGAATGGACGGTAGCTTTTTACTGTAGATTGTTACTGCAAAGTCAAATTTTAAAACCAGAAAAATCTCAGTTACAAGATGGCAGAGAAGGCTTCAACTCCTAAATAATTTAAGAATATTTATGGTTATTTTACAATTTCTCTAAACACCCTGACAATTACCACTGTAGAACCGTTGGAAAGGCTTCCCAGAAATGAATAGCAGTAATCAATAAAAATACAGTAACCGTCAACAGTTCTTTTTGATTAGTAAATAAACTTGATTACATCCTTGGCACCACATAGTCTTTGAAATATAACAATTAACATGTAAAACGACGTAATAATTAAAACCAGATTCCCTTCTAACTTAGCTTTCGAAGATGTCAAGGCCAGTTACAATTTGGGTACTTCAAAGGCAGTCTCCCTCTTTTCTTCGATTTGAGAAACAATGTCTATATCGTAATCTATGTCCATATCACATGAGAGAAAAATTGTGTCAAATGGAATATGTTGAAAATAAATGTTAAATAGAGAATTGAATGGACGGTAGCTTTTTACTGTAGATACTTACTGCAAAGTCAAATTTTAAAACCAAAAAAATCTCAGTTACAAGATGGCAGAGAAGGGTTCAACTCCTAAATAATTCACGAATATTTATGGTTATTTTACAATTTCTCTAAACACCCGGCAATTACCACTAAAGAACCATTGAGAAGGCTTCCTAGAAATGAACACCAGTAATCAATAAAAATACAGTAATCGTCAAAGTTCTCTTTTGTTTCATAAATAATCTTAATTACATCCTTGGCACCAAACAGTCTTTGAAATATAACAAGTAACATGTAAAACGACGTAATAATTAAAACCAGATTCCCTTCTAACTTAGCTTTCGAAGATGTCAAGGCCAGTTGCAATTTGGGTACTTCAAAGGCAGTCTCCCTCTTTTCTTCGATTTGGTTAACAATGTCTATATCGTAATTTATGTCTGTATCACATGAGAGGAAAATTGTGTCAAATGGAATATGTTGAAAATTAATGTTAAATAGAGAACACTTTGAATGGACGGTAGCTTTTTACCGTAGATTGTTACTGCAAAGTCAAATTTTAAAACCAGAAAAATCTCAGTTACAAGATGACAGAGAAGGGTTCAACTCCTAAATAATTTACGAATATTTATGGTTATTTTACAATTTCTCTAAACACCCTGGCAATTACCACTGTAGAACCATTGGAAAGGCTTCCTAGAAATGAACAGAAGTAATCAATAAAAATACAGTAATCGTCAACAGTTCTGTTTTGTTTAGTAAATAATCTTGATTACATCCTTGGCACCACACAGTCTTTGAAATATAACAAGTAACATGTAAAACGACATAATACTTAAAACCAGATTCCCTTCTAACTTAGATTTCGAAGATGTCAAGGCGAGTTGCAATTTGGGTACTTCAAAGGTAGTATCTCTCTTTTCTTCTATTTGGGTAACAATGTCTATATCGTACAAAAGAACGTGCTCCTCTCCATAAGAATGGAAACCAATCATAAAAATCCCATCTTTGCTTTCGAAAGTTTCTTCTAGGCGTACCTCTGGTATACTGTTTTGAGCCACTTCCTCATATGTGTTACTGTCGAAGGTGACATCACAAGGTATCGTCCACGCTTCGAAAGAAAGGTTAGCCCTGAAATCCACTCTGAACATCCTGCATGATGTGCTGTCGTGGAAATAACGATGCTCAAATGTGTAGAGAACAGATGAATTAACTGCTTTCCACAAAACTTCCGGTTCTCTGACGTTGTAAGTCAATTTCTTCTTAGAAAAAGATAGGGCGTACTTTGACAGCTTGTTGACATCTGCAAACACAACTTTCAGCTTATGTTCCCAGTGGGTAGGATTTATCGTGTGGTCACCAGCAAAAAACTTTAACCGGCCAGACAGTGAAAAGTTCCTGCTTCCGTCTGTAGGAATCAAGCTTTTCTGAAGGACTGCCGAATCCGACGGTCTGCCAAAAAGCACAACATTCTCATCAATGTACGTAAAAGCCGCACAGGTTTTGTCTCTAGTAACTGCAACCCAAGAAGCACTATCCAAGCTTTTCTTCGGTTTTAACTTCAATTTCGAACTTTTGTAAGGACTGTAAAGTGATTCGGGTATGTCGTAAAATACTTCTTCACTACGGAAAGCTTTCTGGATTTGCAACACATCTTCCGCATTCAAACTATCGCTTCGACCAGTCCAAACGTACAGTGTGCTGCCTGGTACCGCTTTGAGGAGCCACCTGAG
>CM063511.1:50143195-50163195 GCA_032207245.1 Pardosa pseudoannulata | reverse complement strand
TATTTATACAACGAGGTCAAAGAACGTCGATATCCTTGAAATTCAATTTCAGGCCTCTTTATGGAGATAGGAAGGGAAGAAACAATCTCAGTCCGTGAGTTAAAGTCATACTACCTTTCTACAAGAATGTGAATATTAAGGAAAATGTAACCATAACGCAACTTAAGCTACCGAATTACATCTGAAACGTATTTATCCAACAAGGTGAAAGAATGTTCTACAACGTCGATGGATAATCGAATTTGAAGCCTTTCTGTGGAGTTAAGGAGGAGACAGCCTAATTCCTCGAGTTAATATCATACTATCTTTCTACAAGTGTGGGAAAATTAAGAAAAACCTAATCGTAACTCGATTTACGCTATCGACTTACATTTGAAGCGTATTTATCCAACACGATCAAAGAAGGTTGATGACATCGATATGCTTGAAATTTCATTTCAGGCCTCTCTGTCAGGATAAGAAGGGAAGAAACAACCTTATTCTGTGAGTTAATATCATACTACCTTTCTACAAGTGTGTGAATATTAAGGAATATGTAATCGTAACGCAACTTACGATACCGAGTTACATATGTAATGGATTTATTCAACAAGGTCAATGAACATCGATGACGTCGATATCCTTGAAATTCAATTTCAGTCCTCTCTTTGGGGATAAGAAGGGAAGAAACAACCTCATTCTATGAGTTAATATCATACTAACTTTCTACAAGTGTGAATATTATGGAAAATGTAATCGTAACGCAACTTACGCTACCGAGTTACATATGAAACGTATTTATTCAACAAGGTCAAAGAACGTCGATATGCTTGAAATTTCATTTCAGGCCTCTCTGTCAGGATAAGAAGGGAAGAAACAACCTTATTCTGTGAGTTAATATCATACTACCTTTCTACAAGTGTGTGAATATTAAGGAAAATGTAATCGTAACGCAACTTACGATACCGAGTTATTGAATTGAGGCGTATTTATCCTAACACGATAAAAGAATGTTCTACAACGTCTATGAACTTGAAACAGAATTTGAAACTTTTCTGTGGAGGTAAAAGGAGGAGACAGCCTAATTCTTCGAGTTAATATAGTACTGCTTTTCTACAAGTGTGGTAAAATTAAGAAAAACGTAATCTTTACGTGACTTACGTTATCGACTTACATTTGAGGCGTATTTATCCAACACGATCAAAGAAGGCTCTACGACGTCGATGGACTTGAAATCCAGTTTGAGGCCTTTCTGTGGGGAATGTTTCATAACGGTTCCAAGCCAGGTGTCCAGTGAAATGTCCGAGGTGACGTCAGGAGGATGGGCCATGATGGGGATGACAGGAGTTTGCTCATAGCCAATCACGTGACCTAGAGATACATCGGCTTCCAAGAAGTCCACTGGGTCTGTATTTCAAAAGAGAGATGCGTTATATATAAAAAAATTAAAAACAAATGAATATATATATATATATATATATATATATATATATTTCTATATACATTCATTCGGTTATTCATTCAATTTATATTTTTTGAGATTTGAGAAACCGAATGTTATTGGCTTGTGTTTCGATCTCTTTCTCATGGATGTCGAAACTATAAAAATGAAAAATTCTAGTTCTGACTAAATAAAATTCTTACCAAAATCTATTTTTGACCAAATTAAATGTTTAAAAAATCCAATATGTTTTTAAAAGAGAAAAGGGTTGAATTTAATTTTCAATATCACGTGAAGATGGCAGCACTGTATACGGGTATTAAGTATCTAAAATTGCAGTAGTTGATTTTATTAATACATTCTCTATTTAATTATAAAATAAAATTGTAATATAATATTACTTACATGCATTTAAGTAATAATAACTCAACGGTACTTACATATATTCCATTTCATTTGTAAATCAAAATTTAAGCTTACGCAACAAACTAAGATACCAGTGATAAAACAAACTTAACAATTATAAAAAAAACTCCAATGAGTTTTTTTTCTTTTTTTATATTTCATCAGTAACGTTACAATTTTAATTATTTGTAATTAGTTACCTAAAATATATTTCATTTCCAAATTGATGATCAGTAACATTAAAACAGTATAGATGGCAGCACCAGCTACATTTGAAGAAATATTCATAATTCAATAGGAAATAGAAATTTTATATAATCTTTGGATTATCAAATATATCTCAATATTTATTTCAAATCTATGAATTTTTTTTACAAAAAACTTCACTTTATGAATTTCCTTTAGTGGCCTAACGGTTAATAATACTTTAATTTCATAACAAAATATTTTTAAGGTGGCAATATAATGATTCTCAATATTGTATATTATCCTGTTCTCCATTTGTATAGATACTATTTAACTATTAACCATAATTATGTAGATTAAATAGATAACCAGATTGGATGCTTTTTAAATTTATAAATTCAATTGTTTTTTGTTTAAATTTTCGTGTTATTTGTGTTTTTCTATCCATAAGCTTTCTACTCTCTTGTTCTTATGTTATGAACTCACGAATTCACCTAGTTATCCCCTTTCATCTTTTAGCTGTTTTGTTTTCTGCTCGTTGCCAATTTTCTGCTTACTGTTAGAAATCTCTGAATTAGAGGGATCATCCAGGCAATACAGTTGTACCACGCCTGGTATGCTTTGTAAATACGAGTAGGGAAAATCGCTAGCTAAGACAGAGCAGTCGTTTAAAACAGCAGTCAGCAGACTTTAGAACTTTAAAGACCATATTAGAACGTACACGAATTACCTTCATTTAAAATAAAAAGGCAGTAAATATATTTATAGAATAATAATGAGAAATATTATTTCATTGATAGAAAATGTACATATTAAAGGTAAAAAATTTATATCGCAATTTGAATTTTAAAAAACTTTACTTATGTATTACACTATTTTAGACTGATATATATTGTTCCTTATTGGTATGTGGAGTTTTGGCTCCAAATTTGGCGAGAAAACTGGAGAGTAACTGTCGAATCTCTACCTTCATTTTTTGCAGAAAGCTAAAAGTGAGAGCTCTCATGATGGAATTTTTTTTTAAATTTATTTTACTTTAATCTGGAAAAGAAGAAAAATAATTAATAGTTTGGAATTCAACCTCAGGTACTGTTTTTTCCACTAATATGTAGTACCTACTATTAAAAAATATTAATAAGTATAATTCATCTTAGCACTATTAGTTCCTTAATTTCAGGATTAAACTGAGGTAGAGTAATAGTTTTGAAATCTTCATAAAATTTAGATAAGGTATAGTTTATCTTCTAGACAGTAGATGGCAGCACATCCGAAGGAATGATATTAATTACCTGTTTTAGAATAGAGCAGTGTTTGGAAACTTTTTTTTAATATTGTGGACAGCCCAGTTATAACCCAATTTTTTTTATCTAACACATAGTACCTAATATTAAAAAATAATTATAATAAGTATAATTTATCTCAGCGCTGTTAGTTCCTTAATTTCAGGGTCAAACTGCGGAATGGTAATAGTTGTGAAATCCTCATAAAAAGTAGACAAGATATAGTTTATCTTCTCCGCAGTAGATGGCAGCACAGCACAAGGAATGATAATAATCATTCGTGTAACGTGTGAGAATAGAGCAGTGTTTGGAAACTTTTTTAATATTGTGGTCAACCCAGTTAAAAACCAAATTTAAAACATGTCACGAAAAGTAAAATAGATTTGAACAATCCATTTATTTACAACTTAAAGTTTCTAATTTTTTGAAATATTTTATAATTTTCATAACTTTTTAAAATATTGATATTTTTGCTCATATATATAGATAGATAGATTATTTGATTAAATCTATTTAAATTTTTAGCTCAAGATTATGCATAAGCAATCAACTGACAATCTTTACCACTGTAACTTTATAAATAGCAATATTTATTTTCATGGGGTATTTTTATAAGAAAAAATCTTTCTTTCGCATTTATATTTTTTCTGAAAAAAATGGATAGCTTAAAAAATTTAAAAGAGTTGAGAGACCCCTAAGAGCTATTTAAAAGTTTTTAAAAAGTTCATATAAATATTAAAACAATATACTAAATATTTTTAAATATAGATTTTAGATACAGATTTAAGTTTTTTTTTTTTTATTATTATTATTATTATTATAACATAAAAATTTTGAATTATATATCTTCAATATTTAAAAAAAATCTGTATTTTAAGAAGCTTTTCTTTACTATTTTTTGCTTTTAATTGCTAAGAAAAAAATGATCACAATAATTATTATTGAATTGCTAAACTAAATGCAATTTATGATAAATTAGATTAAACTTATTCTAAAATAGCTTGCCGTTTTTAAGTTTTATTGTGCTTTTGGTATGTAATTTTAGCGTTGTCTTACTGAAGGTCATGTGACAATAAAGTTACGTGAAGACTTTACTAATAATGTTAACGAAATTAAAACCCCAAGTTAACTAATCGTTGATACTCCACTAGCGTCCAACCATCTCATTAATTTTATTATTTCTTATATTTAACTTATTATTAAATTTGTAATGAACAACTTTCTTACTACATTTGATACACTTATTATTAAATTTGTAATGAACAACTTTCTTTCTACATTTGATACACTTATTATTAAATTTTTAATGAACTACTTTCTTACTACATTTGATACACTTATTGTTAAATTTTTAATGAAGAACTCTCTTTCTACATTGGATAAACTTATTATTAAATTTTAATGAACAACTATCTTACTACAGTTGATATACTTATTATTAAATTTTAAATAAACAACTTTCTTACACTACATTTGTTATACCTATTACAAATTTTTAATAAATAACTTTCTTACAACATTTGATACACTTATTATTAAATTTCTAATAAACAACTTTCTTACTACATTTCCTACACTTATTATTAAAATTTTAATAAACAACTTTTTTATTACATTTGATACACTTATTAAAATTTTAATGAACAACTTTCTTGCTACATTTGATATACTTATTATTAAATTTTAAATAAATAACTTTCTTGCTACATTTGATAAACTTATTATTAAATTTTTAATGAATAGCTTTCTTAGTACATTTGATACACTTATTAAATTTTTAATGAACAACTTTCTTACTACATTTGATACACTAATTATTAAATTTTTAATGAACAACTTACTACCTTTGATACCCTTATTATTAAAATTTTAATGAACAACTTTATTACCACATTTGATACACTTATTATTAAATTTTTAATGAACAACCTTCTTACTACATTTCATATACTTATTATTAAATTTTTAATGAACAACTTTCTTACAACATTTGATACACTTATTATTAAATTTTTAATGAACAACTTCATTAATGCATTTGATACACTAATTATTAAATTTTTAATGTACAACTTACTACCTTTGATACCCTTATTATTAAACTTTTGATGAACAACTTTATTACCACATTTGATACACTTATTAGTAAATTTTTAATGAACAACCTTCTTACTACATTTGATATACTTATTATAAAAATTTTAATGAACAACTTTCTTACTGCATTTGTTACACTTAATATTAAATTTTTAATGAACAACTTTATTAATGCATTTGATACACTAATTATTAAATTTTTAATGAACAACTTTCTTACTACCTTTGATACCCTTATTATTAAATTTTTAATGAACAACTTTCTTACTACATTTGATACACTTATTATTAAATTTCTAATAAACAACTTTCTTACTACATTTCATACACTTATTATTAAATTTTTAATAAACAACTTTTTTATTACATTTGATACACTTATTAAAATTTTAATGAACAACTTTCTTGCTACATTTGATATACTTATTATTAAATTTTAAATAAATAACTTTCTTACTACATTTGATAAACTTATTCTTAAATTTTTAATGAATAGATTTCTTAATACATTTGATACACTTATTAAATTTTTGATGAACAACTTTCTTACTACATTTGATACACTTATTATTAAATTTTTATTGAACAACCTTCTTACTACATTTGATATGCTTATTATTAAATTTTTAATGAACAACTTTCTTACTACATTTGATACACTTATTATTAAATTTTTAATGAACAACTTTCTTACTACCTTTGATACCCTTATTATTAGATTTTTAATGAACAACTTTCTTACTACATTTGATACACTTATTATTAAATTTTTAATGAACAACTTTCTTACTGCATTTGTTACACTTAATATTAAATTTTTAATGAACAACTTTCTTACAACATTTGATACACTTATTATTAAATTTTTAATGAACAACTTTATTAAAGCATTTGATACACTAATTATTAAATTTTTAATGAACAACTTTCTTACTACCTTTGATACCCTTATTATTAAATTTTTAATGAACAACTTTCTTACTACATTTGATGCCCTTATTATTAAATTTTTAATGAACAACTTTCTTACTAATTTGATGCAGTTATTAAAATTTTAGTGAACAACTTTCTTTCTACATTTGATACACTTATTATTAAATTTTTAAGGAAAAGCTTTCTTACTGCATTTGATAGCCGTTCAGAAGTGCTACAGACATTTCGTTGCATCTCTATTGCTAACAAAACTGTCATGGAAGAAGTTAAAAAAAAGACCAAGGCAACGCTGAGTGCCTTACATGGGTAATATAAAAATATCTATAGGTATACTCTCTATACGGAAACTTAATAAAGAATATAAGTAATAATAAAATTGCACCGTATTTCAAATGTTTAAGTAGATGTAATTTTCTCTTTATCTTCCGATGAGAATTTCTAAAGAAATTTCATGTTATCATCAGCTTGAAATATTGCTGTAAGTTCAAATTTTTAATTAGATTCAGCAAAAATTTTTGAAGGTCATCTCATTGTGATTTCTAGCTTTCACGTCATTCAAACCGGTATATCTCTAGATTACTTCGTGGAAATTGCTGCTCGATGTTTGCTAACCTTCTGATATTCCATTGCTTTTATTGCTTTTAACCCTTTCACGGAAACGATTAAATAAACAATTCTGGAATTAAATCATTGAGTGCTGTCGGATGCAGAAACAAATGTTAAATCCTACACTGGACAGTAATGCAGATATAAATCAATTTAAATTTCCTTTTATGCTATATCTACGAAAAATAATTTGACTTTTTATCACAATGGTTTGTTTATCAGTGAAATCGATTCAACTATTTCATTTTGATTTTGATTTTCAGTAATTGAGTAATATATCTTTCAGAACACACTTTCGTGCATAATCGATTAAAAACTTAAGACTTATTTTTCTTTTACTTTTATTTGTATAAAATTTTTTATTCATTGTATGCAGACGTTTTACTGTTTGTTTTTTAAATGGTAATCCCTTATATAATAATAGCCTAAGTTATCTTCCCGTCAGTCCTCGAATTTATGAAGCGGTTGGACCTGGTACGGATAGAGGCATCAATATTGGATTTTAAATCAGTTAGGGTTTTCAAAATTCCCCCTCCCCCATTTTTCAAGCGTTTAATTCAATTATTTCAAGACCTATTTTCTCTGGATAAGAGCAGGCTCACATAATAAATAGTCAAAAATAACGTTTTTTTCTAGCATTATGATGTCATTCTTTTAACAATCTCCTTTTATCATTTCTTATTTTAAATTATTTAAATATCGTCTGCATTATTTCCATACGTTTTATTACTGAACTTAGATTTTACGCAAATAATTTTATTTTTTATTTGGATTAAATAACAGATCAGGTACGTATGTGATAATTTTAAATTTCACCATCGATTATTTTTTGTTGCAAGGTAATTCTCAGACAAAAAAGATCATTTTTTTACCTGCATCATAGGGTACTTTACAATTCTGGAAAATTAAAAATTTTACTGATCCTGTCATATGTCGGGCTATATGCTAGTATGTAATATTTGTTACAAGTACTCTTCTCTGACGGTATATTTTTTAAACTGTAGGGGATTTAATAGAAAATTCATATATGATTTTTACTGCGTAAGTGTATTTCAAATGAGTTATTGGGATGAAAATTGTTAAAAAGTTTATTATTATGCAACAGCTGCGCATAAGTTTACAAAATTACTAGGGTAAACGAGAAAGTCGATGGAATTAATTCCAGGTTTTCTGTATAGGTAGCCTCAATGGGAGAAACAGGTATTACATGCAGTATTCGTTTAGTTGAGATATGTTGACAATGCCTTAACGTAGCATCTTTGCCACGGAAGGCAAACTCAAATATTACAGTATTATGTAACAGCTGTGCAAAAGTTTACAAAATTACTTGGGTAAGCGAGAAAGTCTTAGGAACTAATTACAGGTCTTCTTTATAGGGACCTCACTGGGAGAAACAAGTCTTACCTTCAGTATGTTTAGTTATGTTGACAAAATGACTAAACATACTGCAGCATACTGTTATGTTGACAATACTTTAAGGTGGCATCTTTGCCACGGAAGGCAAACTCAAATATTACAATATTATGTAACAGCTGCGCAAAATTTTAAAAAATTACTTGGGTAAGCGAGAAAGTCTTAGGAATTAATTACAGGTTTCTGTATAGGGGCCTCACTGGGAGAAACAGGTTTTACCTGCAGTATTCGTTTAGCTGAAATATGTTGACGATGCTTTGACGTAGCATCTTTGCCATGCATGGCAAACTCAAATATTACAGTATTATGTAACAGCTGCGCAAAAGTTTACAAAATTACTTGGGTAAGCGTGAAAGTCTTAGGAATTTATTACAGGTTTCTGTATAGGGGCCTCACTGGGGGAAACAGGTTTTACCTGCAGTATTCGTTTAGTTGAGCTTTGCCATGGAAGGCAAACTCAAATATTACAGTATTATGTAACAGCTGCGCAAAAGTTTACAAAATTACTTGGGTAAGCGTGAAAGTCTTAGGAATTTATTACAGGTTTCTGTATAGGGGCCTCACTGGGGGAAACAGGTTTTACCTGCAGTATTCGTTTAGTTGAGCTTTGCCATGGAAGGCAAACTCAAATATTACAGTATTATGTAACAGCTGCGCAAAAGTTTACAAAATTACTTGGGTAAGCGTGAAAGTCTTAGGAATTTATTACAGGTTTCTGTATAGGGGCCTCACTGGGGGAAACAGGTTTTACCTGCAGTATTCGTTTAGTTGAGTCTTTGCCATGGAAGGCAAACTCAAATATTACAGTATTATGTAACAGCTGCGTAAAAGTTTACAAAATTACTTGGGTAAACGAGAAAGTCTTAGGAATCAATTACAGGTTTCTCTATAGGGGCCTCACTGGGAGAAACAGGTTTTACCTGCAGTATTCGTTTAGTGAAATATGTTGAGCTTTAACGTAGCATCTTTGCCATGGAAGGCAAACTCAAATATTACAGTATTATGTAACAGCTGCGTAAAAGTTTACAAAATTACTTGGGTAAACGAGAAAGTCTTAGGAATCAATTACAGGTTTCTCTATAGGGGCCTCACTGGGAGAAACAAGTTTTACCTGCAGTATTTTTAGTTGAGATATGTTGATAAGGCACTTAACTTAGCATCTTTGTCACCGAAGACAAACTGAAATATTACAAGCTTAAAAACACTAAAAGGTAAAAAAAAAAATCTAACTATGAAAGAAACATATCAAGAAAATTGTGACCAACATTTAACCGCTTCCCTTACAAAATTTTTTTAATAAAAATTGCAAAAAATCATTTTTTTTATTTTGTTATTAAATACAGGGAAATAAAACAAAATAAAATATGTAGGTTTTAAGTTGACTTTTTAATTTTTTACAAGTGTAAAAGCAAAAGTAGACCGTAGCACTCCAACCAAACCAAACCAAACAAGTGTAAAAGCATTTAGATTTAAGATTAGTGTACTATCCCGAGTTATCTCGGTCAAATGGAAAAAAGTTGAATATTAGTCTTTGTATGACAGGTTTTGAAACAAGGGACAACACAAAGGGATACATGACGTTATTTAGACTGGTATCTGGTCTCTTTTTTTTACTGGATCTAGAATTTGTTTTACGGGATCACAAAGTACACTGTCTCGTTGGATTTTATTTTTTACCATAGCAGGAATAACATCTGGAAAATGCCTTAAGGTTAACCTGATTCGTTAAGGACCAATGCCGGATCTTCCTGATGTGACAGAAAACTCGTCACGGGGATTTTCAAAAATTAGTTTTTCAATCAGTGGAAAACACTTGACCAGTTCCGCCAAAAGGACCATGAAACCAAACAAACTTAGTAAACTGCCAATCAAAGCTGAATATTTCCTTTCATTTCCTTCATGCCGAGTAAACCCGTGATAAAACAAACCGTACTGACAGATTCCGTTTCGCCCGAGTTTACTCGGGATGATAATTAACTGCAATATGTACGAATCCGAGATATTTCGGGGTAATCAAACAAGCGATTAAAAACGCGATTTTTTTAAAAATTTTTATTTTAAAAAAATAACAGGAGTTTTAAATATTGCAAAAAATATGCAGTTTTTGTAAGAATCAAAATTGAGTTAATGAGAATAATACAATGTACGCCACCATAGTCATGTACAGAAAATTAATAAAGACATTTCAGTTTTTCTCAAGTTAGTTTTTTGAGTAAGTAGTTAACGCTTGTAAAAAAAGAAAACATCCTTCTGAGCGACGTGAAATTTTGTATGAATATTTCTATCATATCAGTTCTATCAATAAATTTAATTTATTTTTAATAAATATTATATTTTTATTGGTGAAATTCGTAAAGGAAATGCACCTATTTTAAGAATTTCAAATTTTTAAATTCAATTAATTTTATAAAATTTTATGAATTTTATAATTGTGTGTGAATCAGTGCCACGGTCATGTGGATAACTAGATGTTGCAACAATCCTAAATTTAAAAAAATTCTACATTCTTCGGCCAAAAGTTTTATAAACATAGGAGAAATGTACGTTATATAAACGTACAGGCATCGCTTCGAAACTACGCAAAATTTATGCCGGGATAGTCGAAATGAATTTTTAAGAGTTTCTGAATTCATTGTACGTACGTACAGACGTAATACTAAAACTAATCAAAGTGGATTTTGATTTTGGTTTTGTGCGGTACCGTCTATTTTTTAGATTACGGGCACTAACGAAAACCGAACGAACCGAACTAGTACTTAAAACAGATTCCAAACGGCTACGAACATGCCGATAGTGGAATTCGAGCCTGCGAACTCCGGTACTAAAGAGCAGTGCTCCACAATACGGCCAAAATGAGTTTTGGCACAGTCAAAATATTTCTTTTGAAACCTAAACAACGAAATATTTTGCCATTACATTATTTCGCTAACTTCGTACAAGGAACTAAAATATTGTAGGTAGGATAATTATTTATTTTCTGTAAATACCAGTCAAGAAAAAAAAATTATGTATAATTAATTAGGTGTACAAGAAAGATACGTGGAGTCTACATCAGACTTGTTAATACAAGCATCAACAAAATTAATCCCTTTTTGAATAAAATATTCAGAAAAATAATTGCTAATAAGCAAAACTAGCAATAAAATACCAAACGCGATTTCATTTATCTCTTCTTTAAGTCAACAAGAAAGTTTAAAGAAAGATAAGGAGGTATTCATATCAACTTTTCCCTGAAAAAGAATTTGCTTAAAATTTTAAAGTAATTACGACTGTGTAGACGTCAACAAATTTTATGCAGATAACGAACGATTTGAACATAAATCTATCCCAGTTGAAAAGATATTTTAACTTTTCTGGTAGAATAAGAGACAAAATTATAAAACATCGCTGTTTTGAAGATTACTCCCAGTTGTTACCAATTTCAGATTTCTTTGCATGATTTTTTCCTCTTTTTTTGTACAATAAATCAGGGTGATATAATTTATGCTCTAGATTAAAGAACAAATGTTTTAAAAAATCCTAGTATAAATATATTTATAGGTAAATTTCTTCTGCCCGTGTGTTTGTAATAGAACTCCTCCTAAACGGGTGGACTAGTCTTGATGAAACTTTGTGTTTGTAATTATAAGTTGATTCGAGAATAGTTTAGATTCACAATTTGATCCGATCGAAAAAGCTTTTTTTATTAAAAATCCTTTTTTGTGAAATAATTCAGGGTGTATAATTCATGCTCTAGAAAAAATGTTTTAAAATATCCTAGTATAAACATTTTTATATAAAAAAATTCTTCTGTCCGTGTGTTCTTAACCCCTTCCGGTAAAATGACGAGTCTAGCTCGTCATTGGTTTTTCCTTCCATACCGCACAATGACGAGCTACACTCGTCATGCAACTAAAGTTACTGATAAATATGATAATTAATTTAGTTTAAAATTTCTAGTGTACTGAATTTTGCAACACTTTTATAAATTGTGAAAATCACAAGTCACTATTGCATATTGTTTACTTAGAATTTCTTGGTACAAGTCATTGTCAAATTTATGAGTCAGAATAAAAGAAAACCTACTAAGAAATGCCGTATGTGTTACAAGAATCATATTAAAAGTGAGACTACTTGGCGGTGTAAACAATTAAGAATTCCTTTGCACTTTGTTTTGAAAAGTACACTAGCTTGAAGACTATTATCTGTATACCTTATTAATGTTTTGCTTTGATATTTTCTTAATTTTACTGTTTCTGATATTATTTAACACTATGTAAAAAGTGGATTTTAATTAAGTATATGTAAGAATTGTAAAATGAAACAAGTTTTTTAAATAAAAATTAAATGGTTATTTCATGCACAGTTTTTCATTATTAAATCATACCGGAAGGGGTTAATAGAACTCCTCTTAAACGGCTGGACTGATTTTGATGAAATTTTGTGTATGTATTTAAGTTAATTCAAGAACGGTTTAGATTTACAATTTTATCCGATAGAAAAAGTTTTTTTTTTATTAAACATCCTTTTTTTGTGCAATAAATAAGGATGATATAACTTATGCTCTACATTAAAGGAAAAATGCTTTAAAAAATCCTAGTATAAATATCTTTATAGGTAAATTTTTTCTGCCCGTGTGTTTGTTATAGAATTCATCCTAAACGGCTGGACTAATTTTGATGCAATTTTGTGTATGTAATTAAGTTAATTCCAGAATGGTTTGAAATTCACAATTTTATCCGATAGAAGAAGTTTTTTTTTATTAAACATCCTTTTTTTTTGTGCAATAAATAAGGATGATATAACTTATGCTCTACATTAAAGGAAAAATGCTTTAAAAAATCCTAGTATAAATATCTTTATAGGTAAATTTTTTCTACCCGTGTTGTGTTGTAATAGAAGTCCTCCTAAACGGCTGGACTGATTTTGATGCAATTTTGTGTATCTAATTAAGTTGATTCGAGAATGGTTTGAATTCAAAATTTGTCCGATAGAAAATGTTTTTTTTTTTTTATTAAACATCCTTTTTTTGTGTGCAATAAATAAGGATGATATAACTTATGCTCTAGAATAAAGAAAAAAATGTTTTAAAAGATCGTAGTATAAATATCTTTATATAAAATTCTTCTGTCTGTGTGTTTTGTAGTAGAACTGGTCCTAAACCGCTGGACTGATTTTGATGCAATTTTGTGTATGTAATTTAGTTGATTAGAGAATGATGTAGATTCACAATTTTATCCGATAGAAGAAGTTTTTTTTTATTAAACATCCTTTTTTTGTGCAATAAATAAGGATGATATAACTTATGCTCTAGATTAAAGAAAAAATGTTTTAAAAAAATCCTAGTATAAATATATTTATATATAAAATTCTTCTATCTGTGTGTTTGTAGTAGAACTCCTCCTAAACGGCTGGACTGATTTTGATGCAATTTCGTGTATGTAATTAAGTTAATTCGAGAATGGTTTGAAATCACAATTTTATCCGATAGAAAAAGTTTTTTTTTTTTATTAAACATCCTTTTTTTTTGTGAAATAAATCAGGATGATATAATTTCTGTTCTAGATTAAAGAAAAAAATGTTTTAAAAGATCGTAGTATAAATATCTTTATATAAAAATTTTCTGTCCATGTGTTTGTAGTAGAACTCCTCCTAAACGGCTGGACTGATTTTGATGAAATTTTGTGTATGTAATTAAGTTGATTCGAGAATGCTTTGCATTCAAAATTTGATCTGATAGAAAATGTTTTTTTTTTATTAAACATCCTTTTTTTGTGAAATAAATCAGGATGATATAATTTCTGTTCTAGATTAAAGAAAAAAATGTTTTAAAAAATCCTAGTATAAATATATTTTATAGGTAAATTTTTTCTGTCCATGTGTTTGTAATAGAACTCCTCCTAAACGGCTGGACTGATTTTGATGCAATTTTGTGTATGTAATTAAGTTGATTCGTAAATCGTTTAAATTCACAATTTAATCCGATAGAAAAAGTTTTTTTTTTATTAAATATCCTTTTTTGTGCAATAAATAAAGATGATATAACTTATGCTCTAGATTAAAGAAAATATGTTTTAAAAGATCGTAGTATAAATATCTTTATATAAAAATTTCTTCTGTCCGCGTGTTTTTAATAGAACTCCTCCTAAATGTCTGAACTGATTTTGATGCAATTTTGTGTATGTAATTAAGTTGATTCGAGAATGGTTTGAAATCACAATTTTATCCGATAGAAAAAGTTTTTTTTTATTAAACATCCTTTTTTTGTGCAATAAATAAGGATGATATAACTTATGCTCTAGATTAAAGAAAATATGTTTTAAAAGATCGTAGTATAAATATCTTTATATATAAAATTTTTCTGTCCGTGTGTTTGTAGTAGAACTCCTCCTAAACGGCTGGACTGATTTTGATGCAATTTTGTGTATGTAATTAAGTTGATTCGAGAATGGTTTGAAATCACAATTTTATCCGATAGAAAAAGTTTTTTTTTATTAAACATCCTTTTTTTGTGCAATAAATAAGGATGATATAACTTATGCTCTAGATTAAAGAAAATATGTTTTAAAAGATCGTAGTATAAATATATATATATAAAATTCTTCTGTCTGTGTGGTTGTAGTAGAACTGGTCCTAAACCGCTGGACTGATTTTGATGCAATTTTGTGTATGTAATTTAGTTGATTAGAGAATGATGTAGATTCACAATTTTATCCGATAGAAAATGTTTTTTTTTATTAAATATCCTTTTTTGTGCAATAAATCAGGGTGATATAATTCATGCTCTAGATTAAAGGAAAAATGTTTTAAATCCTAGTATAAATATCTTTATGTAAAAAATTCTTCTGCCATCGTGTTTTTAAATAGAACTCCTCCTAAATGGCTGGACTGATTTTCATGAAATTTTGTGTATGTAATTATACTGATTCAAAAATGGTTTAAATTCACAATTTGATCCAATAGTTTTTCCAATAGTTTTATCCAATGTTTTTTATTAAAATTCCAGAATTGTGTGCTTATTCAGATTATTATAATACCGTTTGAAACCCTTCACTCCCAATGTATCTGTGGCACAGTGATCAGAGCGGCGGGCTGCCGTACGAGATGTCCCAGGATTGAATCCCCGTACAGGAGATGTGGTAATTTTGATTTAATCTAATTAAGTTTGGTAAGGCATTATAATAATCCTCAATAAGTACGTAATTCCGGATATTTAATAAAAAAAAAGATTTTCAAATTGTGATTCTAAACCATTCTCGAATCAATTTAATTACATGCACAAAATTTCATCAAAATCAGTTCAGCCGTTTAGGAGTTAAATTGCACACAAACGGTCAGAAAATTTTTATATATAAAGATATACTTCTTGAAACGAAAAAACTAAATATTTTTAAAGCTACAATGTTTTTAAATAACCAGCTAAAAATCCGATACAAAAATGTTTATCTTATTAAAATTTCAGAATTGCACACTTATTGAGATTTTTATAATACCTTTTGAAACCCTTCGCTTCCAACGTATCTGTGGCGCAGTGGTCAGCGCAAAGGACTTCAGTGAGAGAAGTTCTAAGATGTAATCCCCATACAGGCGACGTGGGAATTTTAATTTAATCTAATTACGTTTGTGAAGACTGTACGCGTGGTTGCGTCAAGTATTTTTAAAATAATTTTTCTTACTTTTCCATCAAAATGGTCCAATTTATAATTTATTTAAAAATATTTTATTCAAAGTGGTTTTTTTTAGCTTTTTATTTGTAACAAGGTAACATCCAAATGTCTTTGATATCGTTTAAGGTTTTATAGAAAGATCATCATGCAGACACACACATCTTTATATATAAAATTCTTCTATTCGTGTGTTTGTAATAGAACTCCTCCTAAACGGCTGGACTGATTTTGATGAAATTTTGTGTATGTAATTAAGTTGATTCGAGAATGGTTTAGATTTACAATTTAATCCGATAGAAAATGTTTTTTTTATTAAAAATACAGAATTGCAAACTTATTGAGATTTTTATAATGCCGCGTGTAATCCTTCACTCTCAACGTATCTGTGGCGCAGTGGTCAGTACGAAAAGTCCCACGATCGAATCCCCGTATAGACGATGTGAGAATTTTGATTTAATCTAATTACATTTGTGATGACTGTACACGTGGTGGCGTCAAGTATTTTTAAAATAATTTTTTCTTTCCTTTTTCATCAAAACGGTCCAATTTATAATTTATTTAAAAATATTTTGCAATTTTCTGATTTACAGCGTTAAAACAGGTGAACGTCTGTCGGGTCATCTAGTATAATATAAATAATTAAAAAACAATATGATGGAAATATCCATCATCATACAAATTTACATGTTAATATCAGTACAAAATAAATTAAAAAAAATATATCTTTGTATAATTTTTATTGCTGGTGATAATTAAAAAACAAATTGCAGTGGACTCTGCTTAATGTGAACAGTTTGGGAAGCATTGATTTTGATAAGAATAAACGATATGCAAAATCAGATAAATTTACCTCCCACCCTCCTTTAATTCATAAATACTAAATTTCAAAACAAAACGAAAAAACGCACCTTATATTTATGTACTGTGTATTATCCTTTAAAATATAAGGATTGTATGCATAATTAAAAAAGCGATCAATTGTTGACAGTCTACAATTTTTTATAAGAAGCTAATTGATAAATTGTTCGTAATCATTGTGATGAAGCGATTTAGATCTGTTATATAATTGATTCATTCATACATGAAGTAAAATGTTCGGGATCTAAATCTGACCTCATCACATCGTTGTAAAGAGATAGAGGATCATAAATTTCTTTTCAACGGATATTGTTGTCTTGTACGGTGGTCTCGGGCGGGGTTCTGATTCCAGTCCCAGATTAGAATCCCGTCTCCGTACTTGACATTAAATAAGAATGTACCTTTGTGGAGTATTTATGAGTCCCTAAGGGACAGTGCCCAATTAGAAGGGATAAGGTTTTTCACGTTGGCGGTCTCAGGGCGGGGTTTGGTCAGACCAATGAAATCCTTACAACTATCCCGATTGGAAGACAAGAAGGAGGAGGGGACAAGGTTGAAATAATAAAATATCAAAAATCTAAAAAGATGGGAGATTGATGCGGAGGTCCCAGAGAGATTGATGAGGAGGTCCCAAAAGAAGGTGTTCAAAAGTCGGGAGTCCAGTCGGGTCCGACGGAAGAGATTCGTGAGTCCAGAGGAGAAGGTGCTCGATAGTCCGGACTAGGAGAGTCCAGCCAAGTCCGACAGGAAGTGTTCCTGCACCAAATAGTACGGCCGCACCCCAGAGACTCAGGAGGAAGCCCCTGACGAGACCAACGGATGATATAGATTCCCTCTCCTGATCAGCCATAGATACCCTTCAACCAGAAGTGTTCCGGGCCCAACATTTTAGACCCACAAAGGTACCCCCATTTTGCATACATTTTTGAAATCGAGATTAGGTCCTCTATCTATTTACAAAATTTCTTAAATATATAAAAAATTTTGTCAGAAATAATTTAAGATGTTGACAAAGCTTACTTATGAAAATTAGCATCATTAAATTAGCATTAGCATTATTTGTACATAGATGTATATATATGTTAATAAATTTATTTTTTAATATTAAGCTTGTCTCGGTTGCTGTCAATTTAGCTGTTAGTTTATTTTTTATATTTATGTCTGTAGTTTCTCAGAACCTGTGGTTAAATTTAGTACAAAAATACTTAACACAACGCAATTAAAAATAAATCACCACTATACATTTGATCACAGGTTGATACTCAAATATAAAGGAGGACTACACGACAATCATAATCAACCTGTCATATCGATTTCAAATTTCGATCTTTTGTTTTAATATTAAATCATTTCGCTTTCTGACTTCCATATCGTATGCGAGCAAGGCATAAAATGTGAATACGCTCCTTCTCAGTTCCGAATAGAATTTGTTGCCTTCTGCTTATCTGACAACCATTGAACACCAGCAGGGTGTGCGTATTTCTGAAAAATTCCTGGAACGTGTAAACCCCCACTCCTTTGTTCATTCCTCATTTTCCTAGTTTCAAGAGGAGAATTCTCGGAAATTCAAACAACAGCGAAGGGAAAGAAAAGAATGGGTTCCTTCTGAATATATTGTGAATATTCCTTTCCCAGTTAAAATGAGGTTCGAAAACAGATCCCATTAACCGATGTAACGATCACATTAAGCAATAATTTTAACATACAAATAAAATCGGGACCAAGTGATTTTGATAACAATAAGCGATTGATAACATTAATCGCGATCACATTAAGCGGAGTCCACTGTATCATTGTTAAATAAATTTATGATAAGTAAAAAAAGACACATTTTCAGCATGTACCGATTTACTTTAGTAGGAAACCCATTATAGGACATTGTACCTTTCGAACTTAAAAGTCTTTAAGTTTATAGTATGATAAGTATTTTTATAATTATATTATAAATAAGTGAATTTCATGGTTTTTCACGTAGTGAATACGTTTTATGTTATTATATAATACTTTGTGCTGTTTTAACGCTGTAAATCCAAAAATTGTAAAATGTTTTTAAATAAATTATAAATTGGACAAAACATTTACATAATTTTAGACAATTCGAAATTAATAATAGTTTTAGAAAATGTGTTATGAAATTAATCATTTACAAAAATTATAAAATTGCTGTTTACGTTGATTGTTGTTGAATGCTGAAATAATTTATGAAAAAAAATCACGTAAGATGCTCAGTTCAACACTACAGCTTACAAACTTGCACAATGTTTAATGGAAGCTCGAATAGCAGAAACACAAAGTTTTTATTAAGCACTCAACTCCTTAGTTGACAGAATACAAAACTGACCCATAATCTGAGCTATTTGCCCTTTTATACATTAACGGAATATTCTAGAACACCGTTCCAGTAAATTAAATTTTTTTCTAGAACATCTAGAACAAACAGAAACGTAAATAGAACTAGATTCAATTAAAATTCCCACTCCGCCTGCACGGGTATTCGAACCTGAAATTTCTGTTAATGAAGCTCGTTGCGCTGACCACTGCGCCACAGATACGTTGGTATGAGAAGGTTTCAAGCGGCATTATAATATTCTCAATAAGCACGCAATTCACGATTTTTAATATAAAAATTATTTTCTAATAAATGAAACTGTGAATCTAAACCATTCACCAGAGTCAGCTAGCATGAAATTATACGTATAAGACCCTTAACACCTGAGTCAACATCTGTGCGAAAAGATATCTTCCCAACGATATCGTGCATCTCCTTTTTGTTTGGAAATTTCCTAAATTGTCCTCTAGGTCCATGTAGAGTTATAATTGGTTAGATCCCATCTCTGAGGGCTTAAAGTGTAGACGTAGTGGTCAATTTAGGTTAGGGGTTAAAAAGGGGAATGCAAAAGGACGCGGTAATTTTTACCCCTTGATTTAAGTTTTGAAAACCCCTGAGAATTTTCTTTACATATATATATATATATATATATATATTTATATATATATATATATATATATATATATATATATATATACACACACACAGACACATATATATATATACACACACACACACACACACACATATATATATATATATATATATATATATATATATATATATATATATATATATATATATATTATATATATATATATATATAT